>WBMW01004631.1:0-231347 GCA_013396635.1 Penelope pileata
CTGTTAGAAACTAGGACAGGTTCAAACAATTTTAAGAATCCTGGGTAGTCCAGTTTACTCATAGTTTATTCTTTATGCCATTAAACTGAATGCCGTTGCTTCTTTCATTTGACAGTGCTTCAAAGCTCTTTAATAAGATTTGGCTTCATTCTTTCAGGCTGTGCACATATAACTCATTTACCTCCTGCAAGTATCACTCCTGCTCTGGAGAACAATTTACTGTGGTCCCTACAATGTCCTTAAAAAGGCGATATAGCGCTGACTGGCTGAACAGAATATTGGAAACAGGCTTGTATTGCTGCAAGAAACATTTAGTAATCCATCAGCTGAAATATTCAAATATTATTATTTTCCCTTATTAAACAGCATTCACTTTAAAAAAGAAAAATAATCATAATCATTTTCAACAACTTAACTTCTATTATATAGTCTAGCCCTAGTCCTTTGAAACAGGTTTTTTTTTTTTTCATTGTGTGAGAAGTTTTTTCTTTCACTAATGAGGGTTCATAGAATAACAACACTATACAGTTTACTGAAAATTGCTGTTGTGCAGTGATTTTCCCCAGAGATTTAAGCCCCCAGACAGAATATTGTGGACCATAACTGATATTTTCCAAAAAAACCATGGAAACTTCCATGGTAGTACTTTTCAGAGCTGGTTACAGAGATTTTCCTGTCTTTCTAATCAGCCTCTTACAAATGAGTAACAATAGATAGCATATATGATATACCATGTGCATGTTTTTCCTTTTTTTCCTCTCTTCTGGTGAAGTAAGGAAGTTACTATGACATAATTTGACAAAGTATTTTGTAAAATACTTAAATAATTATAAATAATGAATAATATTTTATATTATTATTACATAGTTTATATTATTACGTAAATAGTTTATATTAGACTGATATAATGGAGACAAAAGAATATATGTCAAATATATTCATTTATAATATATATGTGCACATACACACATGAAATTGGTGTGCATATCTGTTGCAGAATAATTTTCTTTGTAATATATGAAAAGAACAGCTGTTCAGACCTGAATATGAGAAATTTGTGGTTTGTATCACAATATTTAAGTATGGTAGTTTGCAATGCTTTTCTCTATAAACCTGCCATCCTTGATGTGGTACATTGTAACTAGAAGCGCTGCCTTCAGAAAGCACTTTTTGTGGCAGTCCACATTTCACTGTCAGGAAATCATCATTTCTGACTGCTGCTTTAGGAAGAGGTTATAAAGTTTCCCTTCAGAGAAAAATATAATCCAGAAATGTGTAACCTGAGCTGTTCGGGATGCAGCCCAGGCAACAGGGCACTTCCTGTGTGTATTCCTGTGTTTCTGAGTGCCTTATCTCAGGCATATTTGAGGTTTTGGCAATAAGCTTGCTGTTTTTGTGGTAGTGTTCATATTTGCTTTGATCCTTGTTGGGTTTGGTTTCAAGTATTGAAACGATACCCGTTTGCTACTGAAAGCAACAAGATTATTTCCAGATAATTCATTGAGCTTCAGATCTGATACTTGCTCTTTATTCCAAATACAACAAAGGGTAAGGATCAGGGGGAAGGCTAACAAGTCTGATATCCTGGTGGGGGTCTGTTACAGACTGTTCAACAAGAATGAAGAAACAGATGAAGCATTCTACAAGCAGCTGGTAGAATTCATACAATCTCTAGCTCTTGTTGTCATAGGGGACTTCAACTTAACTGACATTTGCTGGAAATACGATACAGCACAGAGGAAATATTCTTGGAGGTTTCTGATCTGCGTGGAAGATAACTTCCTGAAGCAGTTGGTAAGAGAGTGGGAGGTGCCCTGCTAAACCTGCTGTTTACAGAGAAGGACTGGCGGAGACGCAGTGGTTGGAAGCTGTCTTGGGCATAACGATCACAAAATGATAGAGTTCTTGATTCTTGGTGAAGTCAGGAGGGGGGTCAGCAAAACTGCTACCTTGGATTTCCAGAGGCAGGCTTTGAACTGTGCAGGATGTTTGTTAGGAGAATCCCTTGGGATTCTGAAGGGCAAAGGTGTCCCAGAAAGCTGAACATTCCTCAAGAAGTAAATCCTAAAGGTGCAGGAACAGGCTGTCCCCATGTGCCATGAGGTGAGCTGGTGGGGAAGGAGACCAAGTGCCAGGTCCTGCACTTTGGTCACAGCAACCCCATACAGTGCTAAGGCTAGGAGCAGAGTGGCTGGAAAGCAATGTAAAGGAAAAGGATCTGGGGGATATTAGTCAACAGCTGGCTGAACATGAGCCAACAGAGTGCCCAGATGGCCAGGAAGGCCAGTGGCATCCTGGCCTGTATCAGAAATGGTGTAGTATGTGGTGTACTACTACTACATAGTGTAGCATGTAAAGGAAAGCTTTTATTTCTGTGGAAAAGGATTCACTGCTATGTATGAACTATATACTTATGTACATCTGTACATATGGTATATACTTTTAATTTTTCACTTTAAAACTGTAGTTTTGAAAGAGTTTGGACATCTTAGCTACCTTTTTGGGTCATGTGACACAAAGATTTATGTTTCACCTGATTTATAGTTTGGTGATTCTGCCCATGGCAGGGGGGTTAGAACTAGATGATCTTTAAGGTCCCTTCCAACCCAAGCCATTCTGTGACTATGGTTGTTTTAGCTCAGTTATGTCTCTTCTTTCACTTTCATAGAGACTTTTTTCAAAAAATTTTGTTGGACAAGGGTTTCTTATTCATTGTAGGAATTTCTCCATTTTGGAAATAGAAAAATATGTTATTAAATAATATGCATGAAACTAGAAAAAAAAATGTCACCTCATTCATATCCAGACTTCACATGTGTTTATGAAGAAATACTTTTATAAAATGGGTTTGTCACTCCAATTGCGTACATCCCAACCACTTAGTAGATTACATGAGATGATGTAAAACCCATCCTTGTCAGAAGATTCTTTACATGTCCTGATTTCTTTCACTGGGGTAAAGTAGAAGCAGATCCTGAAAGAAATAGGCTAGCATTTCTGCTTACAAGAGGAAGAGTAAATTAAATGTAGGACAGGGACTAATTCTTATGAACATATTATAACAATAACCATGACAGCATAGAACTCACCAAAAAAATAGTCTGTGTTCAAGTAATTAGAAATCAGTTTCAGATTTATGTATTTAAATGACTTGGCTGCATTTCCTGTCTTGAAGGAAGCCATTATGTTCTTAAGATGACTTTGATTACTAACTTTAAAAATCAGATTTAAGTATTTCATGTAAATGAATTTCTCTTCGTAATTATGTTATTTGGATAGGTTTCAGATTGCAATGCAAGATACTTCTACTTGATGCTGAGTTCAATTTGTGGTATTTTGTGATTATTCCACCTGAAATTCTTTTTCACTTGATGATATATTCTGTTACGTGAAAGTTTAAATAAGCAACAATTTCCATAACAAAGATCACAAATATTTGTTCTCTTTTTAGTAACAACAACTCATAGAAATTTCAATTTTCAGTTTACAATACTAATATATATGTATATGTATACATACAAACACACTGCCATAGAGGAAACCTTTAACAGGCAACAGCAGCACAGTCTGATGGAATTATGGCCACTTGCTTCCTCTGTGCCACTTGCATTTACCAAACCATTAACACCTGCTGAACCTTCTCCCCATCAGTCATCAATCATGAGCAATCAGTCAGGTACTTGATAATTAACAGAGAGGGAGGAAAACACTTCAAAAGGCAAAAAATGTGTCTTTACCATGCTTTCATGCATAAGCTCAAATAACAACGGGAAAAGTTTAATAACAACTTCAGTGCCTCTACACTTGTAAAACAAACCCCTCAAAGTGGAACCCAGTGGTATGTTTAGCATAGAGAGCTTTTACACAATTATGTCCTATACTTGAATTGCAGCTCAGGGATTGTGGCGTGGAAGAACTAAAATTACAAGGGCTGCTCTGAAAGTTATGCCTCCTATTTTATTATGTTGGCCCACGATGTTGAGGGTGGATGTTGTTGATGGTGTAGCAGTAGTGGTTCAACCTTCCCACCAATGTTGCCTTACATTTTGCTGCTGTGTGACAGATGGCAGCAGAGAGGCAGTCTGACCAAATGGCATCTGACATGGAAGGGTGGATGAAACAGAAGTGTGGAATTGAATTCCTCCATGCAGAAAAAATGGCACCCGTTGATATTCGTTGATGCTTGCTGAAGGTTGGATGTGAGCACAGTGAGGCAGTGGGTGGTGTGTTTCAGCAGGGGCTACAGCAACAGCGGGTCACCTCTGCTGGTGCAGATTTTTGTGAGTGCAGCATGCAGGCTCTTGTTCATTGCTGGCAGAAATGCATAGCTAATGATGCTGACTGTGTTGAAAAATAGAGTTTTGTAGCTGAGAATGTGCTCTATCAAATAGTGTTATTGTGTTCTTTGTATCTGTTTCCATGGAAATAAATAGAAGGCATTACTTTCAGAGCAACCGATGTAGTTACTGGTTTGAAGTGAAGGAAATGAAAAAGTTGTTAGAGGCCTTCTTTGAAGCCTGCCATTGTTGTGTTTCTGTGGTCCTTGTAGTAGCAATGCTCTTTTATATGAAGGATATAATACTGAAGCCCTAAGTTTGCACTGTTCTTTACAATCTAGAGATTTACTTGGTTGAACGCATGCACTGAAAATTTAAGAAACACATTTGTAATGATCTCTATTCTGAAGGGCCTTGGAAATTAAGCTGAGGGCTCTAACAGTGCGCTGAAAGAGTTTTGGAAAAGTAACATTTGAGTTAATTGAATTGTATTTTGAGTTGACAGAATATTTTTACAGATATACAGTATAAAGTATAAATAATTTGGTAATTAACAAAAATGTAGGAAAGAAAAATAGGATGTACTGTAGATATGACAAACTACTCAAAATCTACTATAAATGTATTTACTTTCTATACTCAAAATGGATATCTTGGTGATTTCAAGTTCTGTATTTGTTGTGCTGTGGTATTTCCAAGGGTTAATATACAAAAATTCACTCTGTGTGCATTGCTAATGTGCTATATGTGAAAAGGACTGCAGAATCTTGACTCTTTCCATGAAGTGTCACAGTTTCTGGGGAATTACATTAGTTTGAATGCTGGTGTTAGCACTTCTCACTTTTATTTAGAAGTGTGGCCAGCAGATCGAGCTTCTTAGATATGAAGAAACATCTTTCCTAGCTACTCACTCCTTGTCTTTTCCCATCCAGAAGTGTCTATGATGACTCTATCACCTTAACTTGTGTACAGAAGTTCAGTGTAGGATACTCAGTCCTTGTTTTCTAGAAAATTTTTGGCTTTCACTTGTGCGTTTTTTGGTGATGCAATAGAGTTTTAATAAGGAGACTAAGAATTAAAAACTTCTCTAGCAGGTTTAAAAATGATATTCAGGCATTCATTTGGTTATTCCTTCAGGAGATGCAGTGGACTGAGTTATAGGCTTCCCAGAGTACACCATGAAAAGCAATAACCAGGAAGGTTGTACTACAGAGCGTCAAGTCCTCTGTTTATGCTTATAAATATACAGCTTTTTATAGGCATATGTGAAAAATACTGATTTTAAATTGTAGAAATATAGAATGATATCTCTCATGTGACATTAACCAACTGAAACTCATTTTTAATTGTCATTTTAATTTTTAATTTTAAGTTGCAAAGCAGAAGCAGCACACAACCCTTCTTCACTCTTGCTCTCTCACACTATTTTTTCTGCCCGTCTCTCTCCTACCATTTTAGCATGCATATTGCAGATGAAAACAGCAGAGTAGGAGGCTGGAAAATATACTTATCCACTACCCATGCATATTTCATGAATTTGCCTAATTTCCTGCAGTTATGACTTAATTAGGTAATTATTCCACCCTCTGACATTGAATGTGATTTCTTAGTTACTCCTCTTGTGACCAATGAATATGCTTTCCATTACTCTGTAAATCCAACAGAATCAATGAAATTGACAATGAAAAAGGGACATATGAGGAGTTTTCTCTGATTATGTTGATGATGAAAATGGATTACTGTTCTTTGAATGGGAGCAGTGTATCCGGGATGCCCACTGTGTTCCCACCATTTGGTTTCAGATGGGAGAGACCTTTCTTCTTACACATCAGCCTTCTGCTACTCTATTTCTTCCCATGCTAAATCATGCCAATCTCCTTTCTAGAAGATATCCCTTTCGTTGTATTAATTTAGCTTTGATTTTCAACATGACCAAACTCTGTTGCTGAAATTTTCGATTCCTTGGTGATGCAACTTTTCACAAGAGTCAGAGATACAAAATCTGTAAGTTTCATGAAAAACCTAACAAATGTCGGCAAAGAAAATTCCTGTTGATGCAGGGTGAAGAATTGAGTACAATTTATTCCTAAATGAAAGTTGTGTGAAAAAAGTGCAATTTTGTTAAGTGTTAGAGCTCAACTCAGCCTTTATTAGGAAACTGAGGTTTCTATGATGATGCAGATCATGAAAATACTGGAAGGATTTGCACTTGCTATGTGTTCTCCTTACAATAATAATTTATGCTTGATTTATTTCCTGAGCATCTTATTTTGGAGAAAGACAATGTGTGATAACAAAAGAAGTGCTACAGGAAAGCTGTTGTGACGTAGTTTACTTGCTAATTTCCTGGACTGTATGTAATAGCTTCTTAGAGATGTGAAATCCTATCCTGCAACTTTATCTTGCAGAGTTTATCTCCTCGAGAAAAAAACACACCACATAATTAATACTGAAATTTTCCTAGAGATTCCATAATGGGTTATTCTCTCAGTTTTTTTTTTTTCGTAGACTGATCACAAAAGAAAGACTTCCACAATATTCAAAATATTTTCAGAGGGCTTGAAAGAAAACTTAGCAGTATTGTGCACAAATTCTTTCATATTTCGAAAGAATAGAACTTCAAAGAACTTATAATTTCAGCCCGTGTTTTGGTACTTTTTCAGATAACAGTATCCATGAACGGCCAAAGGTGTCAAGACTATTTATGTGATTTCAAATGGGTAACTTTAATTAGGAACAAGCTCTTAAAGGTCAGTATCTTTTATTCCAGGGTCTAGCTGTGTGGCACATGCAGTGCAATGATTTCTCTCTAAATATCAAGGGGAAAAGCATGGGGTCATATCCTGCTTACTTGACTCAAAAAGGTAGTTCTATTGACTTCTGCAGAACTGTTTACATGAGTCAGGCAAGCAGACTTTGCCTCTTGCTTCTGTGTCTTTCCTTGAGCCTCTTCTCTGCTTTGCCTTGCAGAACTGTGCTGTTCACAGGTGTGAAATAAGAATGAGCAATGGCATGGCAATAATTTAATGTTGGAATCGACCCACTGAAGTAAATATCCATTTGAATGACTAAGTATTTTGACAGTATTATGTACAGCAATGATTCTTTCATTCCACGGTTAAAAATTTAACAAGGATTTAGTAGGAAAGAATTTAATTAGAAGTAAATAGTTCTATTGGAAGCTTGATAATAATGTATGTAGTTTGGTGCAGTTGGAAGGTGGTTTTGAGAGAGAAGTTTTCAGTGGGTGCCAAGATGAGAGATGAAGAGCTCTGTGTTCCCATGTTTCTATCAAATCCAGTAATACATCAGTTGTGAATGGCACAACTGAAAGGATCTTACCTGATGTTATCAGTTCAGAAAAAGCATAAAAACCCCAGGTCATTATTTTGTGTGTTGCTCTCCTCACATAAATGCTTTCCATTTGATTGCTCAACCAAAGCATTTGATGCGTTGTAGAGAAAACATATCTCCTTTTAAACCCTGGCTGAAAACCCTGATGAAATTCTGCAGCTTCACCTGCAAAAATGGAAGATCCAAAAGTACTTGCTCTCTGTTTGGTACATCATCACAGCCAGGAAGCTGTTCAAAAATGGCAAATTTTCAGTTATCTTCTGTCCACCAATATGCAAAGCCTTTTACTTCTCCTCTCTTCCCAATTTTCTCCCTTTTTCAATTCCCTCCACACATTTGAGTGCCGCATATTGGCTTCCATTTTGATCTGATTTTGCTCAGCCTTTCGTTCAGTGAATCACTCAAGCAATTTTATTGTTTTGGAATGCTGTTGAGCTCTCCGTGGCAGTGGCATGAGGCACTGTGACAATTCTGTTTAGCTTATGGTAAATATATCAGCAAGAAAAAGAAATAAAATCCCTTGCCTTGCAGCTTAATATACTGTCACAACAAATACAGCTGTGTAAAATAGATTTGAAATCCTCTTTATTTCTCTTTAAATATTTTTATTTCTGGCTTTACATTGTTCCCTAGTTGTTTAAAGTTTCTTTGGATTTCCAATGCATCTCTTAAATGTTAGGAAATCCTTTCACAGAATAAAACAATATGGTGCAAATGGCTTTGATTTTCTTTTTTGAAGCTAGCACAGAGCTTGAAGTGGCCAGTGGGACCTTCCAAATCCTAAGTGAGCCCCCTAAATAGGGCTATATAAAGCTCTAGGGGAAATCTGTGAAAGAGTCACACGACATCTTTGAAAGGGTGTTAATTATAATGTTAATTATCTGATCATCAACATTTTTTACTTGAGGTCATTTTTCAGTTTAACTTCCCACTGCTGGTACAATTGGAGCAATGACAATTATGGCTCTAACTGGCAAGGTGAATCTCATTAGGAATTTATGAATGAGATAATACAGTTTTTGACAGACATGTCAACACTACATAAGCAAACTGAGGTGTATATTTAAATGGTTCCAACACTGCAATGCTCTACCATTCTGCACTTTTCTGAAAAACAATCCATAAGACACTGAGGAAGGAGAAGAGTAGTAAACTAGGAGATATGTCCAGCACAGAGCTACTAGTAACACTGAAGTAATACAGAAGGAATAAGTACATGTAAGATTAAGTTGAAAGAGTGTGTAGGACTATTGGAAGTAAAAGTATTCTTCACTTTTGAAAGTATCGTGAGAAGTTGGAATAAGGGAAAATGGGGATTTTGTGTCCATTCCTAAATGAGGTGGGAATTTTCTAGGGAAGACTGACAGCAACTGTGAAACCAATGCTGCAGAAAAAAATGAAACTATTTTTTTAATTACAGAATAAGAGCTGTATACTCGATCTACGAATAACAGAGAAAATAAACACTAAGTACTGATGAGGAAAAGCACAGAGCCTCAATACGTCTGTCATTTAAACATCTCGGAGTGTCCTAACTGAACGTCTCATGAAAATGTACTCTTTCCAAAAGAGATTTTGATAACTGACTTAAATGGTTTCCTGAGAGTTGTCAGAAATGCTGGTGTCATGCCATCCTTTTTGAGTTATCTGAGATATGGAAATTCATACTCATTTCTATATGTTTTCATTTGAAACCGGCAAGGACTTGTTTTTGTTTTGAATGACAAATACATTGAAAAAAGAGAAAAGTTCAGAAAAATGGGCTGATATGGCACTGAGATGTTGAATGATGGAGCTCAAAATTGAAGTAACTGTGGGAATCTGCTGTGTGCAATTGACATTTGAAGCAGAAAACTTCACAGACATGATTTTTGTTCTAGTATATTTGTCTTATGCCCATGTGTTCACTGTCTGGAAGGCCTGTCAAAGGCCTTACGGAAATCCAGGTAGATGATACCAGTTGCTCTTCCCTTGTCAACTGTTGGAGTCACTCCATCAAAGAAGGCTGCCAGATTGCATACTTGCATACCCACATTTTTTTGCAGAGATTTGAGTTTTGAAAAGGCAATGATCTTTCCTTCTAGTGAGCATATGTGAGTGAGAGTGTTACTCAGACTTCTTTGATACCATCCTTTGATTTTTACCTTCTGTCAAATACTTGGCTGAGATTAGCAACTGTCTCAAATATTTTCAAACACAGTGAGAATATTGTATGAAATAACAAATTACTGGAAGTTTTCCATAGAAAATAGTGAAGAATAACTGAGGCTTCCTTAAGAGTTATTCTTCTTCTCTGGATACTTACAGATTATCTTGGATGCACATGATTTTATGTCAATAACGTGTTTTTTCTTGTAGTTTCCAGAAAATTAAATTCACCAAAAAGCCTTACAGGATGTATTGGAATGACAGTGTGGAATCAAATGAGTTGTGAACTTGAGGTAAGTGTATGTTATGGTACATCCAAATGTATTATTTTGGAAATTCTGAAATTTAAACAACGTTAGCTTCATCAATGGAATTATGTCAGTTTATTGTTTACTGGGGGGTCAAGATTGCTGGAAACATAAGCATACAAAAAGCAAGTAGACCTTTTATCGGTTTATAAATACAGTTATTTTGGTAAGTACATTTAATCAGGAATTTTCTCAATGTGAGAACTGTAAGCAATTGGTTGAATTGTCAAGGATGATGCCCTGCGCTGTCACTGTCCTAAGGTGTATGTCATTGCTTACAATGTTATAGAGACAGAAAAAAAGATACAGCTTTCATCTTGCATTGAATAAGTCAAAAATGATAATTCTGAACTGACAGTTCTAGGCTTGCAGTGCATCTGTAACTTTTCTGATTTCTCCGATATTAAGCTGCAGTTTCAATCATTTTGGGACATGAACTGTGACAGTTAGATGTGCAAAGCTTTGAAAGAGCCAATTTTTTTTTTTTTTTTTTTTAAACAGGAATGCTGAGCAGCAGGTATGTAATGGTATCTGACTACTTGATAGGGAATGCTGTAGTGGTGCTACATTTGTGTGACTGAGCTAATGCTATATGTGCAAATGCAAAATCACAGTTTCCTTATTACTAGGGACACAATATAGCCTGAAGTTTCTAACTTTTCTATTGTGATCGGATTTTTGCTTATTTTTAAAGAGAGCAAGGTGAATTTTGATTTCTGTACAATACCTGCATTCAAGAAATGCTAAATGCAAATGAAACAAGCTGAAAAGACCTGAGTGTCCTGAGAGGAAACAGAAGAGTAAGCTCCTCTGCTTGTTGGTAGAATGAAGCGCATGTTATCACCAGTGTTTTTTTTTTGTTTTTTTTTTTTAAAAAAAAAGTAGTAATTGTGCAGCCATATCCCATCCAGCCAAATGGTTCACATTTACTGTGAATGGATAAATTGTACGTGACACCAACCTAAATCCAGAATTCCAGTGATATGAATATGAATTTACTCAGTGCTTGTAAACAAATTGATACACCTTTGTGCCATGCAGCTGAAAAACACATTGAAGATACACTTGATGACAGCCTAATGCAAGTTAGTCTTGAGTGTATTACACCCTAACACAGAGCTATAGTAGTTGATTTGGCTGTGATTGGACATCTGTCATTGAACATAAAACATTGCTGATTTCTGAGTACTTTTTCACAGGAAAAAGACATGAAGGAAGAATCCTGTGTGAATATGCTTTAAATTTTCCAAGCCAGTGGACCACGAGATCTCTTTGTGTGCTATTCAATTAGTGGTGTTCCTTTTCAATGTGTTATAATTTTTCCAAATGTCTTTAAATTGCTACGATTTCCATTGACTGTGCTTATTTTTCAGTCAGCCCGGGAACATTGTGATCCTTATATTACTGAATATATGATAATTGTATTATGTGCCATGAACTTATTTTCATTTTGCATGTTGTACTGTCTTAAAATTCGAGATTTAAAATTATTGAAGTGTATACTAAAAGCTCTGCAGTAAAACTATGTACATTTTATTATAGTTCAGCTTATAGTTAAAGGCTGTAATCTTTTATTAAAGAATTTTATTTTTCATTCAACACCATGAAAGACATTTTTAAATTAAAAATGAGTCAAATGTAAGAGATCTTGGTCAGGATTTTATCAAAACCATATCAATCATTTGCACAATTGGCTGCAGTTAGGGTAAATGTAGTCACTGTCATTTATGGTAAGTGAATAGCCTATTTCAGTTTCTAATTCACTATGATGTTGTAAAGTTTGCATTGCAAAACTGCAGATGTCCATTTGTTTTAAAAAAAAATCCAGTGGTAGTGTTAAAAATAAACATAATGAAATACATAAAGGTAACTATATCTCCACTTCTACATTTGACTATAGGATTTTTGAAGATTTAAAGCTTTTTTTTTTTAGTGTATATTTTGCAGGATGCAAGTCCAGAGGCATAGCTTATTTTGGCAGTATCCATATAAATGAAAAAAATTCAGTTGTAGACTAGCAAAATACTTGAGTATAAAATTAAAAGAGTATAAGTTTCCATGCTTCACGTCTGAAATGCCTTGCTAGTTTATATCGTTGGATTTAAAACTCCTTTGATTCCAGGTAGCTCTCCAAGGAGGTTCCAATAATATAATACATGTAAGATAATGGTAAATTATAAAATAATAATATCAATAAGCTGTGAAATACATTGACTTAAATAGTTGTGGATGCTAAAAGTTTGTGTTGGTTCAAGAGGAGAGTAGAAAAGTCCATGGAAGAGAAATCCTTTCAGCATTATAACATCCATGGAGACCTTAGATTTCAGTATTTGCTCTCAAATGTTTAGAATGTATCGCAGAATTCAGTGAGGTAGCATATATATTTTTTCTTGTTTTTTATGCTCTTCTATTTCTTTTTGGCTCTTTACCATTGTTGAATACAAGTTCTTGGGTCTGAAGACTTTTGGTGTGACTCTCTACAGCCATTGAAGTATCTGAAATGCTAGTCAAATTTTCAATATTATGTGATTTTAATACCGTGTCCTAATTAAAATGTACTTATGTAATAACACAGACAGCAGTAATGTATGAATAGTTTGGAATTATATTTATATAGTTACTTTTGGTGACATTAAAACTGTAATGCTTTCAGCCTGCAGCTGGATTCTAAAGTTTGAGGACATGTGATCCACTACAAAGCACAAGACAGTATGCCAGCGTGCTCATAACTGGCTTGTAAATATTGAAATGTAGTTGGGAGAGGAGTATTTGCTTTTATCTACAAATATAAAAACTTGCACATTTAATATCAGAAATCTGCTTTTTGTTCTGTTCCTGTAGGAACTGGGGAGATTCTAACTCAAAGTATTATGATTTGGGGTAATCAGAGTTTGGTTTTCCTGTACTAATGTAACTGATGCCTATTCTCCATCACTGAACTACTGATAAACTTAATGTTGAGGTGAGGGTGGCAGGAGAGTTGGGAACATTTTCTTCAAATGTGACTTGAGCTACGTTACTGTGATCAGAGAGTCTTCTTGGTTTTCAAATGCACAGCTGCTTCTCACCTTGTTTCTTTGAAAGTCAGCCTTTGCTTTATCATGGAAGCCCTGTGTGCACTTGTCTAGATTTGCAAAGCTAAGTGCTGGAAAATTACAGTCTAACTCTTCCACCTTGGATCAGAATGCTGTACTCACAGTGGTAAATGGTGATGCCTAGGCACTTGAGAGATCAGCAAAATCAGAAAAGTGTATTTTTAAGTAAGGTGCCACTCAGTACCAGGAAATGTTCAGTGCATGCAAAATCAGACTTTTGAGGGATTCTTTTTTTTGTATATGAAAAATGAGATTCTCCATTATTCTTCTTGTTCTGGTAGACATACCTGCTTTCCATACACTTGCATGCATTCAACCTTATTGGGGTGAATGCTGGCTTTGATCATTTCATGCAATGCAAATTTAATTTAGGAAGGAAAAGCACTCAGGTAATGCAGAAGGACTTTAATCAATGTGTGGATCATGCCTAGAATTCGTGAAAGTGTTGGAAAGGTGACCTCTCAGGTGCTGTACTGATTCTTGTACTCATCCCCAATGAAGGAGGCAAGAAGAGCGGCATGACAGTGTTCTTTGGATGTGTTTATTTGATATTCAGTCCTCCAGGGACTTAAACCAGCTGATATGTGTTAGTGTCCTTCAGTCTCATCTAAACAATGTCAGGGCTCAGAATGGTACAGAATCAGAGAATGGCTACAGTACTTCGATAGCTTTCCTCTTAGCCGTTACTCTGCAGAGCTGAAACCCCCAGTTTTTTTCCCCTGAAAACTGAAGAACTTTAGTTAACCTTTCTAAGATGGAGAAGCAGGGTGGGTGACAGGGGTCCCTCCTGCAGAATTTTTGGATTATATCGAAAGCAGCATTTACAGAAACTGTCGTAAGCGCTTATGCCTGCAATATTTTCACTATGTTGGCATAGCCAGCAGATTCAGGTATGCAGCCAAGACTACGTGCTTTACCAGGATCAAGCTCTGAGCTTTCTAGAGCTCCTCTGTTGTTACTTTTTATAAGGATTTATTCCTGTATGTATAAAATCCTTCACTGAATACACTATTTTAACCTTGCCACTGATGGGAATTTTAGTCCAAAATAAGTGTGGACCATTACAGCACTTATTACCAGTCCTGTCACTTATATAATCTTGTATCTCTCAGTGTAGGTCAAAAAAGAGAATGCTTTTGATTTAGATGGATTTCATATCACATCAATTTGTAGCACAAGGAGCATTACTCAGTATGGCCTGACACAGCCCTGCAAATTGTTTCATACAGTATTACTTTCTTTTGGATCAGATATCTGTTTTCAATTTGCATAGAGGATACCTCATCTAAATTTATTGCACTGGAGACAAGCAAGTCAGACATTATCAAGACTATACTGGCTGCTAATATCTCTGCCTTCTAGTTTAGAGGAAGCATAAATTAATTTGCCATTATTAATCTCATCTTGAGAGACTAAACATCATTCCATTCTAGTAAAAATGTTTCAAGCAGTTTGTTGCGTGTTTTACTTACAGCCTTGTGGATATATTGTACAGTATTGTGCACATAACACAACAGTCTTCTTTACTCATCTTAATCTGATTTAATTTAAAAGTATCACTGTCATGTTAGAAAAGATAGCTTAGAGAAAAAAATAATTATACACTTTTAACCATTCCCAGACATTGCAGCTCAGAGCTTTGTCTCAATTCTACTCCTCTCCTCACATGCTTCTCACTTCGCATGTCTACAGCCTCTTCAAAACTGTTCAGTTCTTCTCTTCTTCATCTGTACAGCTGAGGAATGAGAAGTGCCTCTTTTTGTCTTCATCCTACTCTTTGAAACAAATCCAAGACTTACTGGTAATGGCTGCCTCTTAGTTCACATTCTGTTAACTATTGTGTTTGAAATGTCTTTCTCTGTCATGAAAACTTTGTATTGAAAGTGCTCTTCTCAGGAGATCTCTTAATCCAACAGTAATTCAATAGATAGGACAACCAAAACAATACCCTGCAACTGGAATGTTTTCATTCTTCAGGTAACCCAGAGCTTTATTTGTATAACTTGCATTGTTTGACTTTTAATTAAATGCTGGTTATTGTTAGACCATGTCATACAATATAATTTACTCAATGTCAAGCACGTTTGTCATATTCAGTGGTTAAGGGAGAACAAAAAGCTTCAGAGATGAAAGTCAAACACTCAAAGCTTAGAAGCCTCTTTTTACAGTCAATACCTAAACTGCTTCTACATAACAAAATTAATACAAAATGTTATCCTGAACTATTGAACTGATCTACTTCCCCCCCCCCTTTGAATTTATGTTGATATTGCGCTAATAACCTGAAATGTTGCTATCTGATATATAGTTTAATTTTTTGCCTAAGGTGACTGAACTTCTTAATATTCCAAAAAGGTCTTAAATTTCAGGTTAGGATTGGCAAACATTTGAAAAATTGTTCCTTCTTTTACTGTAGCTTGTATGTTCTGTTATTCTCCTTGCATTTTTAGTGAACTTATTTTTAGTGCTTTTCTTCCAAAATTACTTGAAATAGTTTTGCATGATAAGCATTGATTCATTTATTTAGTATTTCTTTGATTTGGAGAACTGCTTTCAAAGACATTTAAAATGTAATTTTAGCTGTGAACAGATTCGTTAGGTATTTGCGAGAATTTCCTCAGCCGTCCAAAGCAGACAGATAGCAAGAGGTGATTTTCAGATTTTTTTTGAGATACGCTGTGGAAGGCTTTTCCTGTTGTGTTTTGTTGAGAAACAGAGTAATATTTTAAGTAGATGAAAACATTGTTCAATTAACATAGTTTTCATAAAATCTCAATGATTATTACATGAAAATGGTAGACAATGCTAGGCGGAGGTAATGGTATTTTGCTGTAGAAGCAAAGGTCTTAAGGACACAAGCAAAACAGTCTTGGAAACAGCATTAGTACCTTTTTGTTATACCAGCCAGTATAGTGGCAAATTTATGTTGTTTTTCATTACTCAGAGAAGGAATTCTGTGTATGAGTGTTTGATTATTTTATCAATGATAACATTTAGCTTAATGGAATACATTTTACTCTACCTACAAACATTTGTCTCAGTAGATAGAGGGCATGCTTGTATATAGATTCAGTAAATATATGCCAAAGTTTTATCTTTCTTGTTTTATGTTAGGATTTTATTCTTGGTGCAGAGCTGGAACTGCATATATTTCCTGTATACACATTGATGAGTGCACAGATAAGCTCTGACATATTAAGAAAATTATACATGTGGTTTTTGTTGTTGTTTTGATTTCGTCTTATTTTTTTTTCTGTAGTATAAAAAGATTTTCCACAGTTTTTTTTCTTCTTTATCTTTTAGTTGGTAGTCTGACATGAGACAGGTAGATTGTCCGCTAGTGGTTTTAAGCACTTTGAGCATATTTTGTTCTTCTACACATCTTGGATTTATATATTTGGCTTTGATCCCCGCTACGTACTCATACATTTGCCTAAGGAATGTTTGAGCTTTAATTCAGTCTGTCCCTGTTTTGGGGTCTTGCAGTTTGCTTTTATAAGAAGAAAGCAGCAGCAATTTCATTCAGTATTGAAAGGCTCAGGTATTGAAATTCTGGCTACCTTAGGGTATAACTTCTATTTTCATATGTACAGAACCTTGGATAGTAAGGTGTGGTAAATGTTTTTCTGAGGTCTCTCTCAGATGCTTCAAAGATTCATAAGCAACAAAGCCATGAATGAGTTTTGTAGGTCATACAAGTGACTGCATTTGTAACAGTATAGTCATGCTTTTGGCTTGTGCCAGAAATATTATGAGAAAATAACCTTATTAACAATGAATTTAGGGATTTTTTCTTGCTATTTTCTTATCTAGGCACTTGCAAAGACAGGTTTCCTTAGTAACATGAATCTACTTGTTCTAGTCTCAGAGGGTGAAAACAATTTTAACTTGCTGAACTCAAGAGACTCTTTAAAATACTCTAAGAAAACTTTTATTTTTTTTTAATTTTATTTTTTCATGAACAGGAATATAGCAATTAATAGGATCTGATATCTTGGGGCTGTCTGTGCTTGGATGTCAATGTTTTGTGGCCCACTGAGAGTCCCTGAAGCCTGTACTGCTCTCTGGAATGAACAAACCATCTCCTGCTTGATAAGCATTGGACTGTGAATGCATACTTTGCCCAGGAATGTTATTTCATTTGCCTCTTGTGCTCGTCATGTGGAAAAGTGAGGATGCTTTGTAGCTTTTGTTTCAGATTTATGAAAAATGATAATGAAAGATAATGTGGATTATAAAGTCTGAGCTCTGGTGTAGACTTGACTGTGGGCTGTCATATGTAGGCTATCCCTCCAGGCTGGCATTTAGCAGAAGCCCCAGCTGCTGTTTGACAGCCATCCCTGGAACTGAGCTTGAGAGGTACCCAGCAGCTGCTGACTATCTGACTATTTCAGAGAGCAGCCTCATTTTCTTGAGATTCTTCATCTTGAAACTTTTCTCATCTTTGCGTTTTAGCAAAGAGGTGGATTTCTTACAGTTGAAGATGTACTGACTACGACCAAACTGATCATGTCACATACATGGAGATGAATAATCCAGTTTATTTTTCAGACTGGAATTTCAGTTTTGAGGAAGAAAGATTTAGTCTTGTCTCTCAGACATTTTGAAGTGCTTGCCTTTTGAAGCTCTTCAGGTATCAGCCTGAGACTGATGCAGATATTTTACTGTGGAACATTTGTATCTTCTGGTGAAGCACCTACTAGAGTTAAATATATGATAATACCCTAGTGAAATCAATGTTTTCCTTCTGCACTCAGTGCCAATGAGTGAATAGTACACGGCAAAGGTTAATTATCTTATGCATGTCCAAAATGTGTATATGTTCTTGGGACTCATGTTGTGCTATTGAGGTAGGAAAGTATCTTTACAGGTTTTTGAAGTTGGAAAGCTAAGACTATAGAAGAAACTTTACATGAATCACTTAAATACACAGGGGCAACCACATGGAAACTCTTCCTTGGTGAACACCTTTTTGGACATGGGTAAATGGAGGAAAATGTTACCTAAAAGTCTGATTGCTCTTCTCATATAGGAGAACAATAAAGTTGCTGAATTCTGTGAGAACAGGGTCAGACTCCTAAATTGTTTAAGTGAATCATATTATGATTCAGTTAAAAAGCTATGGATAAAACTGAAGAACCCTTTTCTGATTTCTAAGGTACCAGTGCAACAGCAGGTGTTTGATTTCACACGTAACCCTGCGTTTTCTCTACTACTGTAATTCTGGAAAGAAAGCGAAAATCTCACTTGAGAGTACCTCATCCATTAGATGTTTGTTTCATGGTAAAAGGCTCATCTATCCATCTTCTTGCTTTCTACCATGTTGTGGTTTGCCTTGTGCTTTCCAGTTATTATTGCAATAGAAGATAACCTACTGTAGCATACTTGAAAATTCTGAATTGGCTCAGGACCAACTTCAAAATCCTGTGAATGTGAAGGTGCGTTAAAGTTATCAACCTCCCCTTTCCTGTCTTGGCACACAACCCCTTTCCCTGCACAGAAACCATTAAGCTTGGCCACCAGGCAGGATTTCCAAGTCTGCAATCTTTAATTTGTTACTGCAAAATTGTATGCATGTAAATTATCTATGGGACAATTTAGGGCTGAAAGCTTTTTGTTACCTACATGTTATAAATATGACAAACCTCTATTATTCTATCAAGAAAGTCACAATTTAAATTACTCTACACACAGTGTAATGCTCTTCTGAACAGTTTCTAATGAAGGTTGGGTTTATGGGATAATATGCTATTATTGGATGGTTACTAGCTGCTTTATACATTTGACAGTTCAAGAATAAGCAATTCATTTACACAGAAAATGCTTCCCTACAGGCAAACCAGACCATGCCCACAGCCATCTACAGAAGTATGTTGGTGGATTGATAACTTTTCAATAGTAACGTTTTTGAAATGTGCATATTCTTAAGCACTGATTACTGGGTATAACAGCAAGCATTTTATAGATGTAAGGGGACTTGCACTTCTTGAAACCTGTCCTGCTTTCTACATATGGTAGTCAGGGCTAGTTTTGACATCAAATAGGGCAAACAATGGAGAGGTGATGTCTTAGTTGAAACGTAGTTGTGGCAGTACATGAACACAGGGAAAGGCTCTAATGCCCCTTGCACAATGAACACCATTTTGCTTGACAAGATGCACCATTTATTTCATTGGTACTTCACTGAGTCGAGATAAATTACATTTCAGCAGGATAAAGTAACCCGAGAGAGCTTCATGCTACTGAGACTTGGAAACTCAAGCTAGATTATTTAAAGTTGGTTTCAGTATCTGCAAATTGCTCTGCATTCTCTGGCACAGATATCTGCTAGGAGTATGTATGTGCTTATGTAGTAAGGTCCTTTTTGGCCACTGCAACAGCATACTGCCCTTTAGGTGTGGCTCACCAAAGAGCTGCAGTTTGTTCTTTTAACCAGTGCTCTTCAGGTGAAAGCAAATGAAAAATCTTGTAGGTTTCATTATAGCCAAAGTTCTTTGGTGTTTTTTTNCCCCCCGATATTGACATTTGGTTGCTTTAAAACATACTTACACTCAAAAGTTAAAGCAGGTAGCAATATGATGCGACAGATGCAATAGCTTCCTATGTTAGCCCATTCACAGTAACACAGAAGGGTCAGCTTAGTCAATTGTACCTTTAGATACAGCTTTCAGATGTATGTCCTTAGAAACTCTGCTTAGTGACATTTTAGGAACAACCTGAATTTTCGCTTGACCGTAACACATCAGTAAAAGCAAATATTTACTAAATGCTGGAAGCTGTATCAGAATGAGGGTCAGACAGAGATAGTGCTTCTTAACTTGTTCACATACTGAAGACTAGTTTTCATTTTTCTTTCTGTGTTGATGCTGGTTGGGAAGATGCTGCTGCCCTGTAGACTTTAGGTGTTTCTGACTTACTGCATTCCCTGGGAGTGAAACTTGGACTTTTACAGGAACAAGTCTGGAATCAGAATGCACCTAATGGCTTCCTTTTGATTAGGTTTCTCATAACCCAGACCTTTTTCTCCTGAAGAATCTAAATAATAGTTTTAAAAGTTTGCAATATGCTGTAATGAGATTTTTTTGTAGTCCCTGAGGGGAGAATCAAGACTTCAGAGAAGGCAAACTTGTCGAGTCAAACCTAGGAAAACACTGCTGTGATTTAAGAAAGCGGAAGAAGTGTATACAGGGGCTTTCAAAGATAGAAATTAAAAAAAAAAACAACAACAAACAACTGTAAATAAAATAAGGATTCAATATCGTTCATATAAAATTGTTTTGAGAACTGTCTTTCTGTTTGTCATTGCTCTCAGCAGTGTTTGCTTTCCTCTTGGACTGAAATTCATCTTAAATCTTCTGTGGGAATTTTGTGACTTTTATGACTTATACTGTTATTTACCTTGGGCAACAAAGCAACTTTCTATAAAGTGATCTTGCATGTAGCAATTCCCATATTTGGGACAGAAAAGGTGAAGACTCAGCAGAGCAGGGTCTGCACTACTACATGTAAGTGGTCTGGAGTTTTCAGTATGCCTTTGAAATTGTTACTAAGGAGTTAACCTTTATTCTGAAATGACCCATAGGATTAAAAGGAGGATATCATCCCGATAGCCCTCTTATTGTGGGTAGCAGATGTCATATACTCAGTATGCTTAAACTTTTCAAGTTTTGAAATGCTAGAATGAAGGATGTATCTGTGGAAACTTTATTTAGTTTTTCAATGAGTGTACAGTTGGAAAGGTTTCAATTACCAGATCTTGCGGGTTTTTTTGCCTCCTGCAGGACCCCTTTCTTTTATACTGTGTGTATATGTATGTATATATATGTTTTATATATGCACTTATACACACTGTTCACCATGGGGTTAATAATTCAACTTTTTTTTTATATACTGGATCATATGGTACATGGCCCTAAGCCTTGTTTACTTTGTCATTTGAACCCCACAGAGTACAAAATTGCTAATTTTCTTGTGTGCTACTTTGTTATATTCTTTAGTGGTAGTAATGAACTGCTTCACAAACCCTAAGGAATTTATCTTCACAGCGATTATAAGTATTAGCTTATTTCCCATTTCTTATCCATTTTTACTGCAGAGCAGAAGAACAAATTCTAAAAAGGAAGTTTTCACTAATTTGGGTGTCAAACTTGGTCTAGTTTTCCACAGGTCTTGGGACCAGCTTATTTCGTACTGACTTTAATGCTCAGTACATCTATCACCATTTCTGGTTTTAGAAACCCTTGAGCCAGGATACCATTGGCCTTCNACTGTCCAGTCATCTATCCCACACTTTCTAAGCTTCACTATAAGGATCTCGTGGGAGGCAGTATCAAATGCCTTGCTGAAGTCAATGCTTATGTGGAAGATTCTTCCTGTTATTCATTGCAGCTACACTGAATTGAGCAGTGCCTTAGTGTGATTAGAGGATTATCCATACGACTATGGAATTCAAAGTGTTTCTATTGTATGTGAAATAAGAGGCATCTAATCATCTGTGTTTATTGGTGGTGACATCTTATCACCTATTATTTTTATTTTAAAAATAAAACAAAGCAAACCACGCACAGAGGATTCAGGGTTTTTATTTTATTTTATTTGTTCTTACTTATGCTACTACATTGTTAGATGCTGTAATTAAATGATTTGTGATGGTCTTTCAGTACAAAATGCTTTCATGCATTCATATTATGCTTCCAGTTAATAATACTTACCGGTAGGAAACAATGATAAAATACATTCAAGACTGCTTTGATCTTTGTCCCCCCTATTCAATAGTTTTGTTTGGTTTTGATGTTGTCCTGCTGTTTATTTGCTAGCTCACAGGGTTTAGGATGATAAAAGGTAGAATCAGTAGTTCAGAATCTCCTATCAGCTTTTGCTGAAGCATTTATAATCAGTCTTGCACTTTTCTCAGTTGAAACGTTCTGTTTAACACCACCAGTCATCCCTTTTGGTACTGATCAGGGTATTTCTTCAGAAATAATGTGTTCCATTTATCTTTCTGTGAGATTCTTACTCCTCATTGTTTGACATTAAAACATAACATTTCTGGATTAAAATGAGAACAACCACTGCTACTGCTGTTACTGCTGCTTCTGTCACACATCGTTACTGCCTGCTCCCTGCTGTAATCGGTTATTTCATGACTGACTGTTTTAAGAAGCAGTCCATGGCAGAAATTTCTTGTTAGTCTCAGAAGATTTGTTTATAGATTTAACTGCAAATAAAGTTTATTTCAACTCAAATAAAGTTGAGGCATATACAGTTGCGTGTATTTAACCTTTTGATTACATATATTATCTGAACTCTTGCTGAGTATGAAGAACCAGTCTCACAGTGGGTGTAATTCAGCTGAGCACAAGGGCTTGGTTGGATGATGTCTCTCTTCCAGCTTTTGACTCTGGAGCATTGAGTTTCCTATGTATTTCAATAATTATTCTTTTTTTTTTTTTTAAAGTGACAAAGTGCTTAACTGCTACCTAACATGCAGAAAGTGTATAATAACAGCATTTCAATAACTATATGACACAAAATACAGTTCCCTGACACTAGGTTAGAAGTGACTATGAAAGGGAGGGGATGCATTTCATCATGCACCTATTTAGTGTTGTATTCTCTACCTTAATCAGGTATTGGAAAACTTCTTCCTGTGCTGGCTTTTACCTGAATTTTGGGACAGCATTATTTATTACTGATCCATGTTAATCAGAATGTTGGGTTTTATGGTGTTTTCTATTTTTTTTAAGACATAATTTTAAATGTGCGTAGTGCAGTGTACAAATTAAGATGTACTGAAAATGATGAAGGTGAATGAGGCTCATTTGGCAATAATATCAGCATACATTCAAAGTATCTTGCTCTGCTTTGACTGTGTCTTCATGTGAGTGATTATCTTAACTCAGCCTTTCCAGTGAGTTACCTGTCAAGGCAAAATCAACAAAGAGCATCTCGTGTATGGAAGGCAGAAGTCCATAGCTATATTTGCAGTATTGTTTTTGAAACTAAATTTTCATCCCGGTGAAACTAGCCAAAAAACCATTCGTGTTTTACTGATGGATACATAGCATAGCACTACTGGTACATTTCTAATAACATGAGGTAATCGTTTTTTTCAATGGTTTGAACTACCTTGCTGCATCCTATCGCTATTTCATGTCCTGCTACCTCTAAGAAATAGACTTGAACATCATTCACCACTCTCTATCCCAACAAAGAGCTTGAATCCAATTTATTAGAACAGAATGAATATAGCCTTTAACTTCTCTACAGAGATACTGTTGTTAATTAAATCAAAGGCCTTTCCATACACAGTGCTAACAGTTCTAGCCCTGCATCCATTCTCCAAACAGTATATGACATTGATGGATAAACTCAATTAAAGCTTGAGCATTAGAGAAATAATGTGGTGAGCTGAAGTGATCTTTACCAATCCACCTTTAAAAATTGCAGTAAATATTTCGAAATGAAATGTTCATAAATTATGCTGAGGATACCCGTTAGTGAGATTGGATAGAAATTCAATTCAATTATTTTAAGTTAGCTTGCTTTTGGTTAGGCAATGGCATTTACTTTCTCTCCAGTTGTGTTATAGTATCTTACAGATGGATTAAAAACTGAATCTAACCAGGGCAAAAACATTTCTGCTTTTTTCCATAGCTAAAAATTAAGTGGGATCCCATCTGCAATTTGACATTTTCTTGCAGTTTGTCTTTTTCAAGGCAACCAGTATTTTTACACAACATGGATAGTATCTAAATATATACGCTAATTGCTATTGCAGTGGGCTAACTGCTAAAGCAAAACACTAGAACTTAAAAGAAGAATGAAAAATTAATGTGCGCAATCCTGATAAGCCAAATTACTTCCCCCCAAATGTTAAAACCGTGTTTGGGAATTGACCTGTCGATTGACATAGAAAATTGATTTCGAGAGAAAAAAAAAAAGAAAAAAGAAAAAAAGAAATGGAAGAACTGTTTGGTTAAACCCTCCTGCATTTATTGTGAGTAAGATGTCAGTGTCTTTGTCATGTCGGACTGATCAGAGGGTACTGCTTTTCAGTGTTTCCTTTTAACTAACTTACCTTCACAGATGGACTTAAAAGCTGGTTTAACTACTGAGGCAAGATTTTTCTCTGCATAGAGGAAACTGTCCGATAAAAGGCTCATCATAACGGACATTTACATTCCATCAGTCTCCTGAAGCTAGATCTGCTTTTCTGGACTGTTCTCAGGTTGGTCTAAATCGTGATGCTGCTAACTGGGTAGCTGAGGAATTACAAAAGTGTAAACCACCTCTACAGGATTCTTTTTTTTTTCCCCCCTCTGGTCAAGTGCCTTTGACTTGAGTCCTGATTATTTTATTTACATTTGTTTATAATGTTATAATTGTTGGGTTTTAATTTATTTTACAAGGAAAATCTGTGTCGTCAAGAATTAAGTTCTAGGAGATTTTCTCATATTTAAAGCCTCAAAACAGAATTTTGCTGAAATATCTGTCTTTAACACTTTCTAATCAGCGGTATTTCTAGGCGTAACTGTTGATTTTGTCAGTGAAATATTTCAATAGACCTGTTCTGAATTATTTAGATTTATCTTATTAGACTTTACACAAGTTTTATTTTGGACTTGTGTATATTTTATCGATTCAGATGGCTTCAAAATTTTATTTAGATTCAAGAGACTGTCTCCTGCTTGATTTTGCAGGGTGAAATTGAACCAAAAATGCCCTTTTTTTTTTTTTAAGTTCACAGATAGCCATTCACAGATGGCTATTTACCTCATACTGAAAATAATTATATTACTTCAAACCGCATGGGATAGAAACCTGATAATTTATTAACAGCTACAAGTACCAAAAGAAGTGGGAAAAACCTTTAATAGTACATCAAAAGATACTGAAAGCAAATACTCAGTCAGTGCTTTTCTAGACTCTCAAAAAAGCAGTTTTAATGTGAACACACACTTTCTCCTGCCTATTCTCCATTTGTTAAAGTCCTGCTAAAATCATAATGGAAAATATGTCTGTATAGGTGATGAGGTAATATATATAAATCACTCTTCTCTGACGACTAGTGGCACACAATATTTTAAACCTGCTAATCTCACTGATGGTTGCATGAGGAAGTCTTGTGCATCTAATAGTTTTTTAATTAAAATGCAGTTATCTTTGTGCTTGAGAGGATGGTCTAGTGACTAAGGTACTTTACTTGAACTTTAAAAAAAAAAAAAAAAAAATCCAGGGCTCATCATTTGTGGCATAGGCGTGGTCATCTCCATTTCCCTGTGCCCATGTTCTCTATCTGGAATGTAAAGATATTTTCCTCTGAGAGCTTTACAAATCTAAGGAACTGTTCGTAGTTGTGACAGATTCAGGTACTGTGGTGAAGTGGCTGGCTTCTGTCTCTGTAGAGAGACATTAAATTCAGGCAATTAGGGAGAGAATCCACCAAATAATATTAGCCCCATCACTTTCAAGAGACACTGTTGCAGCTAACCATCATGCAATGAACTGGCGACCTTTACAGGAATATCTGCTTAAAGTACAACAGGGGCAAATCGGAACAGTCTTTGTGTAACCAAATTATCCTTGTCAGTTGGTGTGGTTGTGAGACCCAGTTAAGTGAATGTTGGACAGTAATGTTGGTACTAACTAGAAAGGCACAACTAGCCTTTTCTGATCTGTCTGTTGAATAGACAGAATTAGGCCAGATTCAGGTAAGAAATATTTCCTACTGTAGGTTGCTTATTTTATATATATTTTTTTAAATGCGAGGAAGGATGAGGATGATTTTTCAGTCACGTTAACACAGGCCACGAATGCACCTGGGAGCATGAAATAAATGCTGCTGCCAGACATTTGGCCCCTGCTCTGCAGCTGCTGAACTTCTGCCTGTGGGCATGCTGTTCGGCCAAGTATGCTGATGGAATTACACTGCTAATGACCTGGTTGGAGTCCTATTTTGGACAAAGATGCACAGGTGGGGTTTTAAGCAAGGTGCTTTCATCTTTCTCCAAAATAGATTTTTATTATTGGTAACTTGAACAGAAGATCTTACACAGGAATATTCTGAGATTTGTGCTGAATCCCCCGATGTAGGTAAGTCTAAACCATTCTCTTAAGATACACAAAATGAAGTAGTGCAGGGCATTGAACGTTGGTGTCCAGCTGTTTACAAAAATTATTCTGTTCTGCTTTTCAAGAAAATCTGGACTGTGCAGTGAACTACAGAGGAAATGCAGCTGATCATGAACATTTAGCTGTATTTCACTCTGCTAATCTAGATGACTTTCCACCTTCAGTTTCCTGATGACCTTTCTTACGTATATAAGTTTTCTGATGATATAGGTATATAAGCCAGGCCCCCTGACCTGACTCTCGTTCCTATGGATTAGAAGGGACCTGGAAATTAAAAAGTGGGAAAGTTGACAGAGTATAACCTAAGTTCTTATGGAAGTCTAGAGTTTAGTCCAATTTTAAAGGAGCTTTTATTATGGAATGGAAGATGCATGGTCTATTTACATAGGTTTAAAATAGCTATCTTAATTTCAGGAGGAGAATTTGGTAAAAATTTGGTTTTGCACATTTAAAAATAAATACATCATCCAATGACCAAACCTTTAGCTAAGTATTCCTCTTATAAACAAACAGTCCTAAAAATTTGTTCTTAAGCTGCATCCAGGCACTGTGGTTTTTCCTCTTCCTATATTGTATTTGAGAAATCAGCTGTGGAGGACATCCTGGATCATCCAAGCTTCAAAGAGAGCTTTGACTTTACCTTTTTCAGTCAACCATCTCTGTAGTGAAATATAACTTGTCATTAACTTTATCAGAGTTATTTTCCTTTGACCTCTGGAAGGTGCTGTTCTGTGAACAGAAGAGCAGCACATTCTGTGGCCGTGCCTTCTGTGAGTTCCTTGTGCTGGCTGGAGTGCTGGCAGCGCACGGTCCGGAACAGATGAGCTCCACAGTTATTTTCTCAGGAATATGAACAGTAAAAAACAAGTCCTCAAGTCACAAATCATGCCAGTCTCCTCCAGAAGCACAGTTTGCAAGGTGGATGGTGATTTATCTGAAGTTTCAGTTCTAAAAGACTGACCTTATTTTTGTGAACTGTTTCTGCCTAGAAAAAAATGAAGTGTAAAAACCATAGTCACTATTAGAGTTGAGCATTGGACAAATCACCATCCCTCTAGCAAATAGGGAGGGAACCGCTGGTGTGTTTGCATACCAGTCTAGCATCTACTGGTAATAGGATGATGAATCAGATGGTGTCACAGTGTTTGGACTAGTGATAACAGTTTGGCCATTTTATCAGGACTATAGGTATGCTTCTTCCCTCAACAGTGGAGATTTTTATATGCTCAAGAACTCTCAAAGTTCTCCCTACAAGAAAAGTTTTCTGAATTTTTATTTTATTCTTGGACTCATTTATTTTGATATTTGGATTACTGCTCTTTTTTAAATATATTTTTCTGCTTTTTCAATGCTTGTCTAAAAGATTGATGTGTTTTTGTTAATTTTTTTCTTTTCTTATCTTGTTTTGTGATTTTTTTTTAGTATTTAAAGCATTGGCTGTTTTAAAATAGATAAGATAGACAGATTAACAGCATATTTGCTCTGTTTTGTTCCCAAATATAATAAAGCTTTCAGAATTCAGGAAATGTCAAACAAACGAACAAAAAAAAAAAAAAAAAAAGAAGAAAAGATTCTTTTTAAAGTTTGCACTCACCTATTTTCTTCACTTTTCGTTCATATTAGGGCTTTCCTGGCTACCATCCAGATCATTTTACTTTCTATAAGGTCAGTCCAAAGTGTGGTCCTTCTTGCTGTGTAATGGTAGCCTTCTCTATTTCAATCAGACCACATACAGGAATAAGTCAAGGAACAATATGTGAAAGCATGCTACAATCTGTCCTTAAGAAACAGCAAGACAGACAAAGTGTTAAAGCTTGATGCAAATATAGCTTTATTTGATGCTTTACAGTTGATCATCTTATCTATTGGGAAAATTTAATGATTATACTAAATAACCTCAAGGAAAGTGCAAGTATCTGGCAACTTTTTCTTCTTGAATTATAGAGATAAGAGATCTGTGGAAATTCAGCCATGTCTGATCCCCTGGTAAATTTGTGAGGGAGGAATGCTCGTGGTTAGCAACCACTCCACCCTGTTGAGTAGCAGATGTTCTGTCCCAGGATCTCCTGCTCTCTCCTTGTCAGTCTGGTGATTCACTGCAGGGTTTCCTGCCACGTAAGCGTGTAGGGGGCACACAGTAACCCAGCAAAGGCTAGTGCATTTCAGGCCAGGTAGTGGTTTTTAGGACCTAACACTCGGAGAAACTACTATAAAATTCCTACTTCATGTGCGTCCAGCTTAATGGATCCTCTTTCAACAGAAAAGTACTTTGAAGTGACAGATACTTCTAGGCATTCCTGAGTCTCTCGTTCTTTATGAAAAAGCTTGAGAGGTACGCCGAAGTGGGAGTCATCTCACCTCCTATCAGACATCTGCAGTGTCATGGTCTTACCTACTGTGGCCCTGGAGATACTTGCTGTGGTCAGTAGAGAGACATGGTTTAGAGGACATGTGGTACACATCCATGTTATGAGGTTATAAATAATTCTCTAGAAGCACATATTTCTCCAGTAACTATAAAGAAGAAATGATTGGCTGGCTTAGAGACGCATGTTTACAGTGTAAGGAGTTAAATCCCATCTCTGCTGTCTTTACTGAGGTTCCACAGGGGCACAACCATCCATTTGACCATCACAGAGTCCAGCACATAGCAATTAGTTATTCTGAATATATTAAACAGTAAGTACTGATACTCTTATGTTTCTATAAACCCTTAAGAAGGGCTGGAAAAATACTGCAGACTGGATTGTAAATAGCCTGTAGATAATATGTAAATATCTGATTCTTCAATTAATGTTTTTATACATGGGATTATTAACTTGGTGTTATCTCAGAGCATATTCGTATGGCTGGCAATAATGCCTTGAATATAAAATCAAGTCCTTCAAGATGCAGCAAAGCACATGAGTACTTGTCTAGCCTTAAGCATTCAAGTAGCCACATTTATGTCACAGACAGCCTTAAATGCAGGTGCTTTAAGTACTTCTGCTGAATTAAGGCCTGCGTGTGTTTGTATCAGCGCCTCACAATATGGGTGTGAGCAGCAAATGAACCAAGCAAATGTGGGCAGCCTTGCAGCCAAAAAACATGAAGATCAAATTTGGCCTGCAGAAAATTCTAAAACAATCAAAAGAGTGAAACAGATTATTACTGATATTTTGTATAGCAATTGTGCATAAAGAGGATTATGTAATGAATAAAAGATAAATGCTTTCAGTAAAAAAAAAAAGAAAAGATTTACATGAAATTGGAAACCTATTACCATATGAAAGTTATCAGTTTGTATACTCTGTGCCAAATGTGCTTAAAGCATGATTGTCTGAAAGACTTAAAAATATATGATCACATGGAAGAAAAAGCATTTATAATTTAAATTAACATAATCAGTGCTTGTACCTGTAAGTAGTCAAATTTGCATTTAAGTAATTTTAATAATTAAGTAGCGTTAAGCTCACATTGCAAAGAGGTTTCTATAAAAACAATGGATACAAATAAGATTATATGGTATATTAGAGTTAAGAAAGATTAAACGTCATTTACTGATTAGGTTCCTTTAGACCTAACAGTCTTCAAAGAAAATAGGTAAGCCTTCTCTTTTTAAGTGACCATCTTTATTATTAGCTTTCTGATTTGTAGTCTCTGTCATTTTAAAGATTTACTCTGGATATGTTACTCTAATATCATAAAGATTTGAACCAATAATAAAATGAAATGAGCAAACACAGCAGCGAGGATTTTAAATGAGAAAGAAATAAGACTTCATATTAGACAGTGTAATAGAAGTTCCACTGAAATCAATAGACATCCTCACATGGAGTAACTCCACTGGAACAGGACTCTAAATAACCCGATAATAATTTATTTGGCTAGAGATTCAAATGAGCACCTGTAAACTACTATTCTGAGAGAATGAAGGCATTTTTCCAATAAAAATATAGAACACTGTTGGTTTTGTATTCCATAGCTTATTCAAGAAAAGATTTTAAGTAAATTTTAATGTAACCCATGGAAGATTTTTCAGAATGTGACTTACGAATCACTGTAATTGCTGAATTTTTCAGCAGCAGCTTGCTAACTAATATCTTTTTCTCACTCTAATCTATGGAATACTTAGAATAATATACACAAAAATCTATGAAGTGTCAGGAAAGAGCCAATATACTTGACTTCTGTAATATGCATTTACTGAATACAGCAGGTCAAGCCATTCGTTGTACATAACTGCCATGGGATTTAATCAGTTTTTCTACCAGTGAATTATCTATGACCTTATAATTATTTTTTAAATGAATGCATGTGTTTTATGTGGTTCATCAAATAATCTTACAATCACATTAGGCTTGTAGAATTTTGCAAATGCTCACGTGAGTGCGATTTGCAGAACGTGATAGTCATGTTGATTAGCCAGGTTAGCATGTCATTTCCTGACCTATGTCTGCAAACAAGACCACTGAACTAGTTCAGTCTTCATAAACAGGATACTAGTTAGGAGGGAAAAAAAGCAAGCATGTTAAGACCTTTATAGTTTTTTCTCAACCTCTTTTATACTGAAAGAGCATCATATGCAGCAGAATACTTGCCTGTACTAGAAATTAAAGGCCTTTCCTGAGGAAGAAGGCATAAGCAAGACTGATGAACAGCCTTCTCAGTGCCTAGCCCCTATAAGCAATATCTTCTTTAGACTTCTTCGTCATTTAGTAAAGGTGCTTGTGAGAGAGAATGGTCAATCACTTTTAACTAGAATGTTCTTACATTTAGTATTGCCATTCCTAAACTGTTTTTAGAAGTCCTTTCTTTACCTAAATATAGAATTGAAATATGTAACAGCTTCAAAAGACAGGAGTTGTCTTTCTCTCTTAAGGTCTCAGTGTGCACATTGTCACATTTTGAACTGTCATCTTCAGATCTATAAATGTGTTTTTTGCTAGGTTTCTTAAAGAAATGATGTTTTAAGACCGCTCTTTCTGTGCATCCGTCTCTCTAACAGCTTTTGAACCCAGCCAGGTGATTTCAATCTGATTAGAAAGAAATGTCAAAGTCACAGTGCTCCTAACTTTTTTTCCAGAATTGGTAAAAGGAATGCGAAGAGAAGAAATATTACCATCTCTAGTGAAGGAAAGGCTGTGGTAGCACAATATGTTATATCTCATGTGTGGCAGCAGTCAGCTTGCTATCTTATGTGTGGCTTTGTGTGTAATAATTGTAGGAGTCAGGATTTATTGTGTTCTGGGAAGGCCCTGAGGGTATTGAGTTGTTTAAGATGAAGTGTCATTAGTTCCTTTGAAGGAGGTTTTGTTTGTTTCATTTTGTTTTTAAATGAAAGTCAATATTCTTTAATGCCCATTTTTAGACAGGAACAAACAAAAGTCTTATTCTATTTTGTGTTTTATGACAAAAACAAATTCCTACTAACATCACTTTTCTCTCAGTTCAAGCCAGATAGGTGAGATAAGTATGTTGGCTAATGGAAAGTGACTCCAGAGGCCAAAAGAAACACAGGAGACCTGGGATATAGTGCTCAGATGTCTAGATATATCCTCCCTTTTGGTGCTCACCTTTACTGCTTCACTCTTCATCTAATGGTTTAATATGGGATATTTCCAGGGGGAACATATATTACCAGAAAAGCAAAAAATGAGGTTCAAAGAATGACTTTTCAGTTCTATTTAAGAATGGAAAAGGATAGAAACCAACCTGTGTATTTATTATCATGGAATGAACTGTCACTTCAAATAGCTTTTTTAAAAATTATATATTTAAGATTGGATAATCATCATTTGAATAATATGAAACTTCTGCAGAGATAGAACAGTGAAAAGTGAAGGCCAGACAATGAAATTCAGTTTGTGCGTTTGTGAAACTTTTGGCTTCTCTCTCCTTACCTTTCCATTTGAATTCTGCTGGCTTAAATTTGTATGAAAGTGTCCATTCTTCACTGTGAGGGAGGACAGTTTATTCCCAAAGAACCACATGTTTCTACAGCAGCAGTTCCTTACTTGCAAGTAGAAAAGCATGACTAAAGTCTTATGCAATACATTGCACACTGACCCTTCCTAACAATTGAAGCTGGTACAGCTTCAATTTCTTTTTCCGCATATGAAGACAACATGAGGAAAATTTATGGAAAAATGAGACTTAACTATTTTGAACATATTTGAAAGTTTATAATGGCTTTTAAAAGTAGGTGTTAGATAAGGAATATAGAGAAATAGAAACTACTCAAAAATATCTTATGGAAAAGAAAGTAATAGCAGGCTTTTCTAGGAGTTTTATTTCTAATAGATTAATTTTTCAGGATCACAGTCTGTTGTAGAAAAGACATTTAAAATCCTTATTGTTGTGTTACATGTAAGGTGATGGCACATCTTTAAACCCTTCTATGATGCAGGCACTAGGGAAAAGAATATTAGATGATAATATCAGCAACTTTCAGTGATTTAATAAATAAAAATAGTAGTGGGAATAAGTTGCTTTATTTGTGAGTTTCAGTTTTAAAATATGAAGTAGTTTTAGTAGGATGAGAATGTATTCCACCTGTGATGTGTCGCCTGTGTCATGAAGCAAAGGTAACTAGATTTTTTTTTCTCATCAAAATAGGAAAGCTAAACAAAAGGCAAGTGTGGAGCACTCTTCTCTCTGAAGGATGGGCTATAACTCTGCAACATCCTTTGAGGTATGTCAAAATGAAAGCAAGTTGCATGGAATATTATCTTTATCTGAATGCTACAGCGCCACACTTTCCTGAGTGTTTATGGAATTTGAAATTTTATAGTTTACGTTATGAAGGACGCACACTTACAGTTCATATCACTTGACATTAGAACTTTGCTATAGGCATTTAATTTAGCTAGCAAAATTATCTAGCTAGGTTTCCGTTTTTGTCAGCAGAAAGGCAGTCTCTTCCTAAATGCAGTTCAGTCAGTCTTTCTATCTTCTGCTTTGAATTGCCCTTTTCATTGACTACTAGGGGAGCTTTGCCACATAATTTGTTTGCCGAAGTAGGTACCTACAGATCCCCTCAGCAAGTATCCATGCTGATGTGTTTTAACTGTTCAGTGAAAGATTGTGTTGGATTTAGCCCCTTGTAGGCACAGATGGAGGTACACACTGCATACTGGTTTGCCTTAGAAGTGTCAGTTCCTTCTAAGTGAGGCAGTTCTGGGCATACAAAGCATCTGTCAGATTAGAAAACAGTAGGAACTTGGAAAAGAACAAATATATCCAGACTCCGGGTGCTGAGTTACAGCTTTCAGGACTGTAGCTTTGAATTTAGTTTTTCCACCTTAATTCTTAAATGGGTGCCTTAGGTTACTGGAACTAGGTTTGTGTTCTTTGATGTTTCAGGCTTGCAATCTAAATTTTAATGCCAGAATGCTTGGACCCAAAGTAACCCAAACAAGTATCTATTTATTTCCTTATTCTGTGTTTCATGGCTCCTGTTATAAATGTACTTCGTCATGGAATAGATTCTCCAGCTCTTGATGATGCCTTGAGAAGTTAAAAGCTGAAGTTTCTGAGTTCCTGCTGGTGTAATGTGCTGTTTACTTTAAGATATTTCATCTTCTGCATATGAAACAAATGAGACTTTCCAAACAAGGAAAGAAGAGGAAAAGGAAAACATATTAATTTGAGCCTTGCTAAGAAACTCAGATAAATGAGTGCATCAATCAGAAAAGGACAAAATTAATAGGAAAGGACATTGGATATTCAAGATTCTCAGAGGACGTTAAAACAGTAGAAGTAAAAAATAATACAACTATGAGAGTTGATTGAGAATGTCTTTAAAATATTAATTGGGTACTAAACATGAATGTCACGTGAACAATACTTCCCACCAATAGCAGTAACCTGAAATGACCACTTTCTGTCTCTGGAAGCCTTTCTTCCTCTTTGTCCCTTTTTCCTTTGATGCACTTTGACAGAAGAATCAATGCCTGTGGGTACTTGCAGTGTGGCTTGGTAGCTGTATGTAGAATCGCCATCAGACTGTGATCTATTTTTTAAGAAATGATATTTGTTCCTCTGAATGGCATCCTGCTGATGTTTGCTCAAACCTCTTGGCTGGCTGCTGATTACTCTGTAAGTCTAGAGCTCTCCTGTGGGTTTGGTGCAGGCTCACGTTGATAACAGTTGTGCTTTTACTCCCTTGTCATTCACTTGCAGCTCCTAGGATCATACTTGCTTGAATGGAGCAATGGAGTCTGGTTGTAATGTCACTCAGCAGGTTTTATCTGCATGGCACTGAAATCATATTTCAAAAAAGGTCAAGAGATTGAGTTGGTGGGCAAAACAGTACTGTATGCTAATGTCATCCATGACAGCCTCTTTCTCATTGCTGGCTACTTCAGGTTGAATGCTCCATCGTACATGCTGTGCTCTGAGGTACACAGAGGTGACAGACCCATTAGGAAAAGGAAAATAGCACTGTTTTCCTCCCAAATAATATTCCAGGGGTACAAGACACAGGATAAATGGTACTTGAAACAAAGTTACAAAAGTAAAGAGCAAAGAAAGCAGACACACAGTAAACAAGGAGGTAGAGTAAAGCATCAGTTCCTTCCCCATGCGCAGAAAATCCTGCTCCAATTGTTTGGGACTACAGGAGGCACAGTTGAAACAACAAGGAGTTAGAAAGCAGAGAATTTATTTGCTAAAGGTATGGTTTAATTGGAAAGAAGATTTTTAAGTAATGGTTACAGTTAAAACTGAACACTGATTGTATAGGTCAAATCTTTAACTTGTTCCTCTTGCAAGGCTTCAAGTGAGAACTTGCATCTTGTGTAGAGAATTTGCATTTGGGTTTTCAGCTAATTTGGTAAAAACTAGCGGCAGGAAAATAATTGTCAAATTATTGACACTCAAAATAATTGAGTGGAATGTAATATACATATCTTAAAACAAGAAACTTCTGGAAATTTTTGTAAATTACAAAGTATTCAGAGGAGAATAGATTTTTTCATTTGCAAAAGCTGCAGAACCTGACTGACAATTAGTGGAAAGGAATTTCTTGCAAAGTAGAAAATTTCACATGAAAAAGGATGAGATTGTCAGTGCTGTTCCCACTGGAGATTGCTTGCTTCTGCAGTAAGTCTACTGGAGTTGCAAAAGTTCATTTGGCAGTGTAGCTTCTGTTGATCAGAGACAGGGCATATAATGATAATAAAGGAAGAACACATGACAAAATATCATACACAATCAGTGAGTGTTGAATCTGTGCTTATGTTTTTTGTGGACTGCTTTTGCTTTTTTTTTGTTTTTAATTATCATCTTAATCATAAAGCTCTGTTGTTCATGTTTTACTCACGTGACTGAGGCTGGGGAACTTTCAAAAGTATAGATGTGAGATGGAAAGCTAAGTAAGAGGACTGGTTACTACTAACAAGGCACAACATAACAGCAAGAAGAACTTTAAAATTGTTGTGTAAGCATATGGTCCATAGGAGAAAATTAAATTAAAAATCCAGGCAAACCCAGGGTTGCCACTTAGAGTAATATTAGAAAATAGTACCTCTCTCTGGAGAAATATGACAGATTACTCAAAGAAAAGAAGTGTGCATGTGTATATATACAATGTAGTTGGTCTTGCCATTGTTAACTGAGAAACAGCAGTGAAATAAGAATAATGAGATTGCTTGGTCTGTAAGTTGATTTCAAGCAGTAGCCTGCAAGTCACTCTTCAGAAGTTGTACTGCTGTTCTAGTTCTAAGATGGAATTGAGCTATAGAGAGGGGAAATAGTTATCTAATGTTAGTGAACATAGTGCTATATACATTCAGTACATAACCTGAGTGGTGGAATCTGTCCAAGCTGCCTGATTTTGTGGTTTAGAAGAGGATTTGAGTAGATTGAAGGAATTTTCACCACAGGGAGGACTGTCATTTGAAGAAGGCATCTGATAAGTGTTTTTATAAAGTATGGAAGACTAATTTGAGATTTTGCTGTAGCCTTGTTCTGGAGTGACAGAGAGTGGGTGGTCAGTAGAGCTGGGAGTGAGGAACAAGTCATACGTTAGCTTTTCTAAATTTTTCCCTAGAATTGGTCATTATCTGCTGCAGTTATACCTTTTACCTGGAGAAGCAGTAAATTGTTTCGTATGAAAGATAGCTGATTTTTCAATAGAGGTCAAACCAAAACTAAATTCTGTTGAGTGATTAGAAGAAAGATGTTATTTCACTCAGTGGGACTTCTGGTATAAAAGTTCACGTATAGTGCATGTGGCAATGCATCAGAACATTTCTTGCACCAACGTAAGCAGTTAGCATCGCCACTGGATAACTTACACAAAGCTGAACTTGGCCTGGTCACTAACGTTTTTGAAATACCATGATAGTCAAGTTAGCACACTTATATACACAAATTATTCAGTTTGGGGGAATGAAGAAAGAGGACAAAGCTTCCACCAAAGGGTGGCCTGAACACCTGTGGTGTTTTCTGGTGCTTTCTCAGTCACAGAGTGCCACGGCCTGTGTGCGGGCCTGCCGTTCCTCTCTTGGGTTTGCTGCTGCTTCTGGCCGTGCTTTACAACCAGTGATTTATGGATTAACTTCAGCTGCAATAAACTCTTTCAAACAACTTGACATCAACTCGACATGTAGCTTTAGAAAGCAATTAATCATTGGCACTGGTAGGTCTCTGGTAACTTGTTTTTCCCGAGGGCCGCAGAGAGGGATGGCTGCCCTTTGGGTGGGCAGGCAGGGCCATGCTGGGTGGACAGGCCTCTCCCACTGCCCCCCAGGTGGGGCAGCCCCAGCCTCTGTCCCCAGACTTAGCCTCTTGGTGGTGGCTGCAGGCAGGGATCACTAGGCTGGAGACCAAGCTGGGAAGTCAGCCTGCAGGCCAGGCCTGTGGCTGGATAGGGAATGGCTGTAGCTGAGCTGGAGATGGGAACTCCTGCAAGGGAGATCAGGCTGAAGGCCTGGGGCTGAGCTAAAATGGTACCTGGATGTGGAGAGGAGGTCCCAGGGGAGGCTGAGCAGGTCTCTGAAGGCCTGTTGGTGCCCTGGTGACCCTCACAGCAACCGAGGTGCAGATCCTTCTGGTTTAGTCCTTACATGCTGGGAAGGGTTGCACATGGGTACAGGTGAGGGCAGGAAGCTGTGTGGGATAGCAGAGAGGAGAGGAAGAAAGCAGAAAATCAAGTCCCAATCCCAGGAGCCATGCTTGCAAAGATGGTGGGCCTTCCTCTGGAGGCCCCACTCACCCCCACTCATTAGCGGCAAGGAGCTGTGCTCTGTATTTGTAAGAACGTAATTACTTCCTGACAGCAAATATCAGCCTTGATGTGAGTACCATGCTGGCTTTCAGTTCTGCTTTTTGTTAGGCCATCTCAACCAGATTGACCAGGATAGATCAAGCATGGTGCAGGTAGGCTCAGAATAAACCGTAGCTCCTTTCTTCCTCTGCCTGTAAGAGCATAAGGTTACTTCAGCGTGCAGACCAAATAAAATGCTATTAATTTAGGATTACTGTGAAACACCTACTAAAGCAATTTGTAAATTCCTCCCCCCATAGCACATATACTTCCACTGTCCTTGCTAAAACTTTGTGATTCTATCTCATTTAGCAGGATAAGAAATGAATTTCTCATCAAAAATATTAAAAAAAAAAAGTGTTTGACACTGGATTTATATTTTTCAAAGAGGAGTGTGCCTACAAGTTGAGGATTAGTCATTTAAGCTGCCTGAACACAATTTAAATTGCAAATGTAAACTATCAGAAGGAAACACCTGTAAGTGGTAAATCAGGCAACTACTGATTTTCAACCAAATCAATAATTTGTAGCAGGACAATAAATTTACACCATCCAATCAAAGAAGTAAGGACTATCTTCTTGTTATCATAAAAGCAATAAAAAGACCTGTGCAGCATTCTTTCCCTAATTTGTCTTTCATTCTGCATCATAAAGATAAAAGTATGGTATTCTCTTAGAATATATTGTTTTACTCTGTATGTTTTTCATGACTATAGTCCAGAGTATATTGTTTTTTAATTTGCTGATGGAAATCATCAATTACAATTAGCTTGAGTGCTGTGGGAGGATAACAGCAATAGATGTGAAGGGAACAGAATTACTAGTATCTAGCATAAATTAATGATGCATTATTGTGCATCTCATTGACTTGGTGGCAGAGCTTATTCTATGAGTAAATAACTTACAGTTGCATCAAAAACTGGGAGAGTGGGAGGGTTTGGTTAGTGAGCCATCTAATTATAGTCACTCATCTTAGAATGAAGAACTCTACTTCTCTGATAAAAATATGAGTAAAAGAAACAATATTTTTCTAAACGTTAACATTTTATGGATGGTTGCAGCTTGTGCAAAAATATTCTACAAGCACGTCATTTACTGAGTCTGCCTAACACTAACAAAACTTTAGAAAAAATATTAGACAAAAATTATGTGCCTTATACTTTCTATAACTTTTAAAAATACTTTTTACTTTGAAATTCTATAATGGTTGCACTTACAACCATTTCCAATAGGAAAAATAAGAAATTTCCCTCATTACCCATCTAAACCTCTCAAAAAAGTTTACTATGTCAGACTTTCAATCATTGTGGTTTTCTCTTTCTCAGATCAAGAGAGTTATCATAGAATTGTGATACGTTCAGCTATAACTAGAAATTATCCTCAAGATGAAGAAGGAGCTAATCTTTGAAGTACTTTCATGGGCAGTAGTGAAAACTTGTTGCTTATTAAAACCTGAAAGTATCCACATGCCCAAGTAGGTGTCTGTTCAATGGCTTTTTTTTAAATTATTTTTTTATTTTTTTTTGTGGACAGACAGACGAATCCTGGACAGTTGACTCAGTGTAACAGTTAGGAAGTAGATGTGAAGTCTTCCACAAGGATAGGTGCAAACAGATAACTTTATTTTCATGTACAGTAGTGGTTAATGTATATATAAATAAGTAATAAGTATATTAATGATTATCTGATTTTGTATTAAATGACCTTCAATAGTAGGATTTTTGAAATTTGAATTTTCTTCAAATGCAGAAACCCAGAAAAGAACAATGAAATTCCACAAAAGTGGAAGCAGCAATGGAAAAAGTATTAACCAACTGTGATGTGTTCTCTATGGATGTCTGTGCCTTTCTGAATTCACTAATGTATAGTGATGTTTTTTAATGCCACAAAACAGGCAGAATTTTGGAAGAGTGCCCATCCAACTGCCAAAAAGGAAAAATTATTTTAAGTCATATAATTAAGTCAGCTAGAAGGAACTGAAAAAGTCAGATCAACATAGAGCCCTTTCTGCCATCCACTGTACAATAGGTATGTATTTTCTTAAAATTCAGTTCACTTGTACTTGATATTTAATTTATAGTTATAAGCAGAGCATATAATCTAATAGTCATATGAATGATTTCTCCATGAAAGAATCTGCCTCCTGGAAATTATGGGAAAAAGGAAATACAAACACAAAGGTTTCTTTGTTCTTTTTTATAAGAGAAAGATATATTTAAATATCTTTATATTTCACCTTTAACTAAATTAAAATTTTATAGAAGATGAAAGCAGGAGAGTAATTGAGGCAGTAATATTCTTTAAATCAAAACTTGCAAAACATGAAGTCTGAAATACGTGAGAATTTCATGGAGATTGACAATTTCTCGGCCTTACCTTTGAAATCTGAGTATGTAACTGTTATGCCTGTACTCTGATTCAATGATGAAGAAAATGATTGTCTCACAGTTGAGAATAATTTAATCAGGACTGTAAAATTTGCGTTTGGCTTCCCCAAAAGAGATCTGCACTTTGTAGACAGCTAAAAAATTCCTTAACTAGAATTAGGTTCGTTTATTCGAGTATTTAACAGAAACTAATAATAATAATAAAAACCACTAAACTTATCTGAACGCATATATACAGTATCATTAGTTTAATAAAAGCAACATTACAGAACAAGTTTAGCAATAGATGCTATATTTATACCTCTTGTGGGGAGGAAAATTAAAAATACCGCTGAAATATCCCATCTGGTCATTTAGAGGGAATGAAATACAGGTTTGTATCATTTAAGAATTAAACCTGAGCATGTAGCATGCTCTCCTTTATCAGGAGACGTAATTGGCAAAACTGACTTTGTGGTCTGAAGGATCTTGAAGAACTGTATGGGTTTTTACTACATCTTGAAAAGTTTCTGAGTTTTGTCTCACAAGTTGTATATATCTGAATGAAGAATTCTGTTGTTACTGGATTTTTTGGTGGTAGAATGGGATATGCTTATTTTGTGCTTTTTGTGCTGAGTACGCCCTGATACTAGGGGAACAATAAGGCTGATTAAAAAAAAAAAAAAAAGAAGAGCGAGCGAGATAAAAGAGCTGTAAGCATTTTTTTGACTTTATTCTTCTTGTGACTGCTCTGAGTATTTTGCCTGTTTTGTCACTTTAGAGAGTCTGATTGATCTAGGAATCTGTTGTATGGCCAGCCTTTTAGAAAAGGTATTAAGTATGGGCTTTGTTCTTAATGACCCACATATAGGGTTCTCAGTAAATTGTAGGATACGGCCTTAGGAAGGCGCTGTAAACATGTAGGAACTAAGATTTTAGCATTAAGATCCAGCCTTGCAATTTTTTAAGTCTTTTTATTTTTTTCTTGTAAGTCTAATTAGAGGGGGAAAAGGCTGTAAATGTCGAGTTTTAAACTTTTAAAAACTGAAATATGAAAGGAAATCTATTTTGATATCAGGCTGTGTAGAAGAAAGAGAATAAATAATGAGAGTGGTGCTTAAAGTGGCAGACTTGGATTTAGTGTCTTTCAAGGAATGACAAGCAGCACTGACTTCTTGTTATTTATTGGCAGAGAAGGCTGCTGACCATTAGTGATGCCTTTTCACAAATTGAAGTAACCTTGGTTTAATCGTTAATAAAACAGGGCTGAATGTCTGCCCATCCAAGATGACAGCTTCAGTTTTGAGCTTGGACACATGCTAATTGAGAAAATGGCTACATATTGAAAGAGAAAAAAAAGCAGCAAAAAGATTATCATCTTCAGTGAATAGGTACAGACAGTTGCCTGCAGATAGTCAGAGTACTTCACACCACTGAACTCTGACGGTACTGTAAAAAGATAACCAATCCCATACATGCACATACCTGTCACTGAAGACTGATACAATTTGTTCCCTCTTGAGATTTGGGAAATGTCATCATGCATGAAAATCTCCAGTGTGCAAGCAAATCACAGCAGTGTAAAGAGAAGAAAATGCAACAAGATGTAGGATGTACATAATTTTTCCTGGTTGTGTTGTGTGAACGTAATTTTTGAGATATCATTTATGGTATCATTATTGTCTGGGACTAAGAGTTCATGCATGTTACTTCGAAATTTGGTCAAAGACCAGACTCTTTGATCAATAGCAATTTATTTTCCATGTTTGTTTTTGTCCAGTTCTGTAGACGAGATATTGTTGAGAGGGAGCGTACTGCCATGTCTAGCGTGCAAAATCTATTGGTCACTCTCTCATCCAGGTACAACTGTATGTTTTTGAGTGCCACCTGCTGGCTTTTATCTCTTAACTATTTACAGATATGCAGACATTTTTCTGAAGGTGTGTTGTTGTGTCAGGTGCCAGTTCCTGAATATAGCCTTAGAGAATACAATTCTCTCATGCCTGTCAGCTGTCTTAGGGAGATGCAGACCAAAAGACAACTGCATATGCATTCCAAGCCTTTCCTGGTATCCACCTTTCACTGAAAAAAACGTGAATGTTGCTTCTCATGTTTGCTCTTCTATTGTCGTGTTAGAAAGGTGCCATAGGAGGAGGAGGAAAAAAAAAAAAAAAAGAGGATCATGACAAATACACAATGGAGTGAATTATTCCTTATAGGAACAGTTTATATCAAAAGTGTGTTCCCTGCACCGATGTGAGAGCACGCTTTTGGCAAACTATTTGCTTGTTTTCCAGGTGACACTAAGTAAAATAACCAGGAGAAGCCATGTTCACATTATTGCTTCTCTAAAGGACATTGCCTTCAGGAATCTGTCCGCCGTTTGTGTATGGCATATATGCTCTGTTTGAAAGAAGAGAGACAAGGCAAGTCATAAAAATGTATTTTGTGGAAATTTAGGACTGTGATAACTACTTGGCCATAACTGCAGTCATAGCAACATAACTGGGATGTTGATAAAACAAAATGAGAGAATATCCTTTGTAACGTCTATTTTGCATAGACGCTGTCTTCCACTGTGAATGGAAAGTGCCATGATGAAAAGTACTTATTTATTCACTTGATTCCTGCGGAGAGCAGTCAGGAATAAAGTGACTGGTAACTCGCATCCATGCAACTCCCACTGGGTTTCTATTTACAAACTGCCGGAAGACAGGCTGTCTCTCCCAACGGCATACTCTGAGGAGGCCTTGATGTTGTCTGTGACATTCATTACACATGTGACTGCACTGCCCCTGTCAGTCACTCTCACCCAGAGACACCCATCAGTGCCTGAGACAGTGGATGAGTTAGACAAACAAATTTTAAAATACAAAATGTTGAAATTGGGTGAGCTATGGATAACTAAGCAAGATGTGGTAATATTAGACAAGAATGTACTAAGACTTTTCTTTGTGATTTTGTGGTCCTCATTTGGATGTCTCTGTTTGGAAGGAATTTGAGAGAGAAATTGAGAAATTCCTTTTTTTAAACTAATTCATAGGAACTATCAGCCTGATCTGTGCTTCCACCTTCCCCTCCTTTTCTGGAGGCTTGCTATTTGGCCCTGCACTGTCCCTATCTGTCTGCCAGGAATCAGCCTGCAAAAACACAGAATGGTTGTAGCTTCTTTGGCTTCCATCTCACCAAGAAATTGGACAGACTCTTGGCATGAGGAAGGAGAAGTAGCGGGATGGGTAGTGATTAGGGAGAGAGTTAGGACCGTGATGAAGTAAGGTTGTATCAGCTTTGACAGTGGTGGAATAGCAGTCTCGAGTGAGTTATACATTAGACTTTGTTCTGAGAGGAAAAAAGATTCAGTTTAAAACCAGGTTTAAAATCCTGGATACTTAGGTGCAAGTCAGATGCAGAATGACTATTATTTTGCTATAGTAAATACTATAGTAAAATCAGTAATATGTGCTTGGTGCTTTGAGCTTTATAAGGATAAAAAGCTGGATCAGCTAGGATTCCAAAGGCAGGAAAGTGTGAAGAATACTGCAGTGCTTAAGGATATTTTGAAGATGATCAGAAAGGTCTGTCTTGCAATGCCAGAAGCAAACAAGGTGGAGGAGTGGGCTCAGGTGAACAGAAATGGAGAAAAAGGCCTTCCAGTTTGTGATGGCTTCATTTCATCAAAATCTGGTTTGTTTGTTTGCTTTTAGTTTTTTGGGTTGGTAACTAGAAACATTGGTTCTTTGCATTTGGTGGATCTTTTCCAGAGCCAAGAACCCAGGCAGGGTGCATGCCCTTGTGGCATTCTCAAGGTGTTCAAACTGAATTCTCTCTGACTCCTGCAATGGTTTTGACAAAAGTTTTATCAAGCTAGGGATGTCTTGAACAAAATGTTTCAGGGTCATTTCATTGGCATTTTTGAATGAAAATTTTCCAACAGCTGAAAACTAGCATGGCTTATAAGGAAAGAGAAAGCAGCTGTAATATGTAATGAAACAAATGGAAGAAAGTAAAAGTTGATAGCAAAGAATAAATGAATATAAATGAGAACTTAGGAATTGAAGACATTTGTAAAGGAAGCAGAAGGACATAGGGAGAAAACTATGGTCATTGGAATTAAAAACTTTAAAAAGTTTTTTGTAAGGAAAAAGCTCTAATGATGGTATTTGTTAACAGGTGGAAAAGACAGAAAATATGTAATAATTCAGGAAAAATAGAGGTATTTAATACAAAAATGTTACATATTTACCCAATTTCTTTTCTGAATTCTGCGCTAAGAAAACTTAGCTAAGATAACTAGTTTCCAAATTAAATTGTATTCAGTGGTCCAAATGGATTTCAGGAGGCACAGAAGAGATTGCTACTAGTGCAACTGTTGATTAACAGTAGTAAAGGAGTTGTAAGTAAATGTAAATATCAGGCTAAATGAAGATCTTGGATTTCCAGAGATTCATCATGAATAGGTCTGGGTTAAGATTTTCATTTATGCCAATAGACTTCTCTTCTTAAGCCACCAAATTGCTGCTATCCCTTCAGAACCCTTGGATTCCTTAGTAGTTCTCACTCTGGGTAGCAAATTCCTTTGTTTTCTCTGGATTGTATAAGACCAATATTATTCTCTCCTTGTAGCTCATTTTATTGCCTGGCGTCCATTTTCCGTCAATTTCTCTGTTATTGTCTCAATTGCCTCCTTTCGCAGGTGAGACATGATATAAGTAAATGTGTAAAGATAAAAGTTAGGACTGAAACAGAAGCGTGGTTCTTGGGGAAGGGGTAAAACCATATGGTGCTGCTGAAGCTGAAGTAAGTTATTTCAATAATTAATGAAGATAATGAGTATAGGCTGCTAACCCTTGGCATTTTCAAAACAACATTTCTATATGATAAACGTCCATACACTGTAGAAAAACTATGAGGTGCTCAGCGGACTATTACTACTGCTTGTCAATAAAACAGGAACTGGAAAATTCCAGAAGATGAGAAGAAATCTGTTGTTGAGCCAATATTTTGAAAGGATGAAAGAGGATACAATGGTAATTACAGGCCTGTCACTTTGACATCCATCTTGGCCAAAGTAATGGCATGGCTGATATAGGACTCAATTATGAATAATGAAATAAGGGTAATGATAATATTTAGATTTACGGAACAGATATTGTTAAACTGATATGACATCCTTCTGATGAGATTACAGTTTGGATTGATAGATATAAGAGAGTTGTTGATGTAAGGAGGTTTGTTTATGACAAAGGGGGTCTTGGGGTGGCAAAGAATTGTGATTAAGCACCTAGAACAATGCCAAGTCATCACAGTACATGCTGTATGAATGAAGAGTGGCTAAATGAATGACGAGTTATCATCAAGCAGGCATGGGTCTAGTGGTCTTGATCAGAGGTGGTGATATGGTGTTGAAGAGCTTGTCAATGGCCTGGCGTAAACAACATCATTAGTTGTTTATCAGTGTACAGATGGTGCAAAGACTGAGAGAGGTGAACATAAAGAACACAGGTCACAGATTGTTGGTAAACAGGGTGAAACTGAGACAACCATATTTGAATTTAAAGAAGACTTTGAGAGCGCTTACAGCATAACAGTCTTCATGAACTATGAAGGTGGATTAATTGGCTTCTCATAGCACAATGTAACTTGTGTACTCCTTAAGTACTTAAAAGGGAACACTGAAGGGGAACATCTGTTTTTTATCTCAGTATGTGTTTGTATGTTCCATTATTTTTGGAATACTAATCGTCAATGACCAGAAAGGTTTCTTACAATGTGGTGTTGCTAGTATGTAAACATGGGTATAGTTGTTTAGTGCTAATGGAATTTTCTGGTTTAATTTTGCTGCTTGCTTGATAGCTGGAACAAGTTTCAAGGCTACTATAAAAGACAATGGAAGATGGTGATGCACATGCTCAGACTAATTTTATATCAGCAGGTGTTGTCATACTGTACAAGCTGTAGTTCGCACTGAGAAGAATTTGTAGATTCTGCTTATTCTACCTTCCTTGAATCATGGATAAGTTTGTATTTGCATGACATGAGGTCAGAATGCTCTTTCTTTTCCAGGTTCTCAAAACTATTTAATGCTATTTTGCAGTCATTGAATAGATGTAGGTAGATTTACAGTTCCACCAATATTTGTGGTAATTCTGTTAAGTAGCATCAAGCTCATCTTTACAAGTACTACTTTGTAAAGAAGTGAATTTAAATTTACAACTAATACTACTGCAGTATTAATATACTGGATATTTTGAGGCAACCTGATCGATTTTTCTCCCATTTTCTTCATCTGAAGTGGAGAAAATCCACTTTTTGTAAAATGTGTTTTGTAAAATGTTTTGAGATCTTCTGATGAAATAAATAGAAATATTCTACCTGATACAGTAGCATTACTCTTCAAAGGTTTTGCATTATAGGCAACCCTCAATGACAATTTTCTTTGTAATAGTAGTGCTTTTTCTAGATTAGATGAAGTTAGGATTCTGGGAGTAAAGGGAGTATAAATTAGAACATCTGAAGGCTGAAAACCCCAGTAAGTGCATCAAACAACTCGGATTCGTTTAGAGATTTTGTTGCTGGGTACTACTTCACTGAAACTGCATTCTTCTCAGTGAAACTGAATTCTGTTCCTTATTTTAATGACCTAAGTAGATAGAAAATTAATAAAATTGGCAGTTTTATTTTTACCGGACCTTCATTATTCATCTGTCTTTTCAAATATTTAATGGATCAGACCAAATGTCTGTATTACATTCATTCTGTCAAAGGATGCAAGGAAAGTAGTCAAACATCATAAATTTCAATTTGTACATGACTGTTTTAGTGTTTCTTCTTTTTAATGGTATTTTCTTGCAAAGTGCACTTATCTATGAACATCTAAAAATTTCTCTGTGATGAAGAATTGTTTATTTCCTATTGTTATTTTTTGTTTGGCAGTTCAATTTAGAGGTAATACAATGTAGATTGGCACATCTCTTTCTTTTCTCTTCTACTCATTAGCAGGGAGTCTTTAATCTCTTCTTTCTCTGTTTTTCTTAATAATCACAATATCTCACTTTCCCAGTGGGATTCAGCCTAAGATTGAGTAGAAAATTAGACTCACATCAGGCAGGCTGAGCTTATAATAATACTGAAGAAGTAATATAACATAAAAAATGAGACATTTCTGTTCTACATATGGTTTTAATTATTGTAGCTTTAGGAGTGTAATACCAAAAATACACTTATGAATTGAACTGAGGTTGAAAAATCTCCTTTATCTTTTAAAATAAAAACATTCCAGTCCAAACATACTTTTAAAAATCTACCATGTTTTAAAATGTAATAGTAACTGTTTATTGAATAAGAGTTTGGAGAGAACTTCTTATTAATGTGGACTTTTTAATCTTCTATGCGTCTTTGTGTTTGTATGTAGACCACATTGGCAAAGCACAAAAATATTTTGAATCTTGCTGAGTACTGTACTGTACAAGCTGATCACCAAAGGAATTTTATAGTTATCCATTGAAGAAACCTGTTTTTATGATTTGTTTCTTGTTTCTCATATTATCTTTGTTTTGTTGGGTTAGTGAATATAACTACAAATCTAAAGTTACACATTCAATATTTTCTCTGACATGTGATCTGAACTTTCTAGAATATCAGCTTGATTTATCACCAGATTTAATACAACTTTGGAATTAACACATTTTTAACTAAATGTCAGTGTGATTTACTCATGTTGAATGGTGGAAGTATTTGCATAGATTTGTCTTTTAACTAAATAAGGTCAAAATATGAACAAAAATAATATTTAAATCAATTATGAAGATGATTAAAGAACGTTGGGTTATTTTTAAGTTATTTTACGTTTATCCGTAATACTACAGATTCTCCAAGTTCACCTTTCTTTTCCTGTAACAGTCTTTAATAGTAAATTACCAAAAATAAGATAATTAGTAATATTTTACAAACAGCTCGGTGAATACTGTCTAGAGTGACCAGCACAGAGTGACTGGAAAGACCCTACAGCTTGCACTAAGGAAATCTGAGGCTAGATGGATTTCAGTAGCTGTGGTCTTGCTGTGCATTCAATACAACGTTGATCTGTACACTTCTGTTAAAGCAACAGGACTAGAGACAGATATATAATTAAGATTTTCATCAGGTCCATTGTTAGAAGATATTTGTGCTTGGCTTGTCTTTTTTTTTTTTTTTTTTTTNTTTTTTTTTTTTTTTGCCTTGTTTGTTATCAGGTTGCAAAATTATAACTCAATAATCCAGTTTGTACTTGGGCTAAATGAATGAGAATTTTTTTTGGATATAGATTTGTAGTCAAACCCTACAAGCAACCTAAAATGTGCTCTTGAGGAGTTAAGTACTTTTATTGGTGGAAGATTTTGCTGAAATATGATTGTGCTTTACATACACAGATTTTCTTCTATTTTATTTTTCTTTAAACTTCTTCATGTCAGGCAAACTGTATTTTCTATGTTTTAAGGAGAAAGAAAATATCTAAAGGCTGGAACAACAAAAGCATTTAGAGTGCACTTTTATTCAAGTATTGTTTGTTTATCTCCCAGGCTTTCTTGATTTTGAAGTGTCTGCTGGGTTTTGGGGAAAGGGATGGTAAGCAAGTATGCACCAGCTACAGTAATTCTCTCTGAATTTCAGGCTGCTGCATAATTCAGGCCTCTCTTTTAAAAACTCGTTCTTGTTAATGTGGATCTTCATATTTTTCTGCTGCAGGGTTTGTGATACTTTTCTATAAATTAATTATTTTCTCCATTTTTTGAAAAGAAAGTAGAGATATTTCTACATAAAATGTTAAGCAAAAATAAATGTTGTATTTATCATTTATTGAAATCTGGTAGGATAGCTGGGTATAGTTTTCTTTCCTCAGTGATGAGATAATGTCTCCTTCGTGTCTGAGACTGGAAGGTGTCTGTTCTTGGAAGACTGGTTCATGGGCAAATACTGAATAAGTGAAAGGACCCCTTATTTTTGATTACTAATCTGACACCTAAATTTTTCAAAGTTCGATATTAATTTAATTGTTTTTCTTGCAATGCCAAAACAGTTATACAGATTTATTCTGAATTTGTTGAAGCATCATTATTAGAACAATCTCTAGATCATGTCCCCAGTATAAAAAGCTTTTTGGTGTGTCATCATTCTCCTAATAAACTTGATTAAATGATGTACTTTAGAAGTAACTGAAGTTCAAAAGTTTCAGATCGTTATGTCTAGGAATGGAAAGGAGAAGAGATTTCAGTGAAAAAGCAGCAGTGTTTTAGTAGTCAAAATGGTGCAAAATTGTATTATATAATGAAGATACAGAATTTACTTGGGTCACTCACAGATGTTGTTCTAGCATAACCTTGTGTGGGAGGTGATGTAAGTTTCCTCTTTGTTAAAACTAACATTTTCAGTATAATATTTTAGTATTTGAAATTTTCTGTACTCCAAGCCTGTTTTAGACAGGAAAGTGGTAAGAATTACTGTGGTAAAATTAGTGGAACTGTCTATGAGAAATAGCAAGCTTTTATTGGTGACTGCAGTTGGTGTAGCAGGAAGAAGGTCTGCAACTCATACATATGGAGGCAAACAAAGAACTATATCAGATTGGAAGTGAACTGGGGCAGATTAATTAGGTCCCTGAGCAGCCAGTCAGGGACTCCTGAGCTCTCCGGTGTGCTTACGTTTTCACACTGTCTTCTTAGCCTGGAGTTTGCAGATGCGCTATGCAGTGGCCCAACTCTGCTCCCATTACACTACGTGATAAAACTTCCAGTTGAAGCAAAGTTAGGCCAATAGTGAACATGTCCAAAAAATCCATCTGAAGTGTACATCAGTGATTACTCTGGAATGCAAATAATGAAAAATATTTGCTGCTAAGGGTATAAAACATATTTCTCAAGACATTTCAAGTTGTTGTTCTCCACCAGTTCAGCATATAAATATACTGATTTTAATACAAAAGTCTTGTGAAGTACTTTAAATTCAACACAGTGAAATGGGATATATATTTTTCTGCCTGCATTTGCTTGTAAAAGTGCATGCACATCATAGATAAAAAATAAAATATTAATTATTTTTAAATACATGCAATTTTCCACCTGGGGACAGAAAGACAAAAAAATGCTAGTCATGTAGCTTAATGGACTAATAGAAAGGCACTCCAGTACAACACTGACAGAAGAGGTATGAAAGCCTGATTAGAATATTTATAACTAGTAGCTTGTAAGCAAGCCAGACAAAGGAATGTGTCTCTAGATTTTTGTAATGTATTGCATATGTTTGCAATACAGTATAAATGGTTATTACTTGGAATATATTCCTTAAAATATGGTGATACTTGTTAATTTACAATATATGGCATAGTTATGGATTAATGGTGTGTGTCCCCCCCCTTTACCTCCCTCCCACTGGCTGCATAACTGACTCCATGGCTATCTATTATTAAAGATGCAAGAGAGGAACATTTTCATTTTCTGACAAAACCACGGCTGCCTTAGTAGAAATATATCCTTATATTTATCCTCTGAATTTAACTTAGAATTAGAAGAATGTTTACTCCTTATGCTGTTGCATAGAATAATGTGAGTAATAATGATGGTGTACCTGGAAATTGAACAGCAATCTTTCAATAAATTTGCTTGTATGGCAAGACATTGTCATATAGTTTCAAGCAAATGTACCTGGTAGCATTCAGTTCAGTTCCAGTTTGTTAGAGATCGTTCCACAGATCCAGGCCTAGGGCAATGGGTATCCAACTGTTTGACTTGACTGAGCTGTGTTGAGTGAAGAGAAGTTGTCTTGGGCTGCGTGTAAAATATATGATATTGTTAATGTATACAAGTAACTAAACTTCTTTATTTATATTATGAAAACAAAGAAAAAAAGAGGGCAACAAAAACATAAAACTAGTGGGTTGGACATGTATGGCTCCAGGTGTTCTGAAAATTACCATTTCTTGATTAAAAGTCTGCCTTTTTAAAGTGGCAAAGTAATAGAGGACTGTTTCCAATTCTGATTCTGATTTTGTATTACATTTAGTGTAAATTCTAAAACCCTGCACGTATTTGTGGGAACTTAGGCTCTCATTACTTGCAGGAAATGCACTGGAAGCTAGGCTTTCTTTGCAGAGGTTGTTACTTTTTAAAAACTTACAGGGGTACCTCCCAGTCACAAAGGGATGATTCCACTTTGTGTTGGGAAGCAGTCAGCTAGGGAGCAGTCCAGCAAGAAAAACTAGAGATAACTATGTCTCTGAGCTGAAATCTTTGGCACCAAAAGAGTATCATGCTTCTATCAGTTAGTTGGTAGGTCACTCTTGGTTTTTTCGCTCCCTGTTTTTGGAGAGCTGAACACTAGCAGAAGGTAAGCACCAAGCATCCTAGTACACATTGCTGTGTTGTTCTGAGAAAGAATTGTCCCAACTGCCTGAGGTCTAACAGCATTCTAGTTATAACACTTACGTTAGTTTTCATGCTGTGTCCTGCAGAAGTCAATTGCTGTGACTCTGTAAGAGCAAACAGCCCCAGGGCTGTATTCTCATCCCAGGCCTGTTGGCCTCTGAACACCAGTGAACACCTCATCGTGTCTTCTGGTGTTCAGAGCTGTCAGCAGGCCTACTACTGATAGCTGGGCTGTTTATTTTCTACTTGGAACCTGTCAGAAACCTGTCTATTGAACAATATACAATTTGGTATCCTAACAGGTAAGGGACTAAACATATTTGTGACCACCTTACTCATAAAAGTTTGACTTTTTATAGGAGGTACTCAAGAGATTACCAACAAGTAATAGTTTCTTGAGCAAAGAATAGATCACAGCATGTATAAATAATGTTGGCATTTTGCCCTTTTGGAAGAAAGCCATAACATTAACAAGATTAAAAATCTAATAAACATTAAAAGTAGGTATGGAGTCAGTGCAGACAAGACAATATGTCACACCTTTAGGCATTGTCAACACACAAAAGTTTCACCCATTTAATTGAACTCACATTTAAATAAATCAATTTAGCTATGGTCCTGAAGCCCTCATATAAGTACTTCTAAATTGTTTTACAAAAGACTTATATTGATTTGCCTTAAGTAGATTTCTTACTGACTTAAGCTAAATAACAAGAAACCTAGTGCAGGCCAGTTTGAGTGTTCACTTGGGTCTGTAATTAAATCGACCTGCAAAATAATATTAGAACAATGCAATTTTTGTGTTTGGACTTGCTGAAATAACTGCCAAGTTTCATGTGCATTTACTTGCATCTAGCCTTTTACATCAAAGATTTCTTCTCATCTTTGCAAAATGATACATTTGAAAATATTTGTCATCTTTCCCTCTACATCTACACATTTTCTGATGTTTAACCTTTTTCCTCCTAATCATCTGTAAATGCTTTGGTATGTACAAGTCATACAATCAATCACTGCAGTATCATTAAACATTAAATCCCCACCCCCAGCCAATCTAAATGTTTCTTGTTGATTACCCTAACACATAGTCCTAAAATGAGCACAATCCAAAATGTCCATTTCATGATAATTTGACTCTAAAACACGCAGTAGCAAAACGAGAGACACTGCACAAATCTCTTTCTTAATCCTCAGCAGCAGATTTTTTTCCTCTTTCCTTCTTTATTTTTCAAGGCTGTGTCCTCTAACTTTTCAGGACATCCGCAAGCAGTAGTGCTTCTGAATAGGTCTTGGGATAGTTTTCCACCTTGGTAAATACTTGTTTGGAATTCCTTGTGACGGGTTTAATCTAGTGTAGTGGGTCACTTATGGTAAGGTAGAGAGGCTGTCATGCGTGGCTGTGCTGCATGCATGTTCTCTCCTCGAATCTTGTTCTTTCTAACAGTCTGTCCCAGAATTTACTCCCAGAATTATGGAGAAGTTATCACTGAAGGGAGCATGCTAAGAGATGAAAAGGTGAGAGATTTCTGTGTTTACCTGTTTGGTAGGTGTCCCATTGGTCCGAAAATTTTAGTTTTGATGCTTCTCTTTGAAGGTGTGCTTGTATGTATCTTTTGAAAATCTGGACTGCAAACTGTAAAGTTTTCTGGATAGAAAAATGACAGAAAAAGCATACATACTTTATGAATCATATGTTTTCTGGTAGATTTTCAGAATGAACTGGCCGTTCACCGTGGATCAACAGAAATTACCTCATTCATTCACATGAAGTTGTATAGAAATGACATTTCAGAGGCTAGTGTAGGAGCACTGGTGGTGTAATGGTTATTTCTCTGTTAATTTCTCAGTGGTGAAGGAGTGCTTTTTTCTTAATTGGAAGCAAATAGCCATAGTTTGCTGCAATGTAAATTACAGTAGCTGTAGAAATTCCACTTTTATGGGTAGCTGTCTTTAACAAATGTTTTGCTTCTCACCGACTCTTTACTTTGTGTGAATAGAACCAGCTGTTTATAAACGCAGAGCTGAAGTTATTGCTTTTATACCAAATAGGTATCCAGACAATTAAATATAAGAAAACCTGTTTCTTTCACTTGATGAAACAAAAAGAACTAAATGGAGGAATACAATGACAACAACATTTCAAAGTGCACCATAATTTTTAGGCTGAGTATACTTATTTAACTGAGCAATTGGTAGAAACTAGAGGAAAAGGAAAAATAAAAGAAAAAAACCAAAAAACCACTTAGTTTTAACTCTGTACAGTTTTATTCTTCAGGAAAACATACAATATTCACCTGTATTGGAAATAGAACTTTTTAGTATGGTTATTATAAATAGCTAGAAAGTGGATAGGAAACATTTTACCTTAACTAGAAAGGATTCTAAAATTCTCATCAATTCCATGTCTTCTTGCTTGAATATTTATTGGAGATCTTATCCCTGCCTCTCAGTGAATCATAACCTTGTTATGCTATTGTACTGAGCAGTTCACTAATCCTCTAAAAGACAACCGCTTCACCAAAAAATAAAAATAATAAAAAAAAACTGGAATGAGAGGTTTCAAAACACTCCTGCTTTGCCCACTGAAACAGATACTTGAATGAATACAGGTCTCCTAGGTATATGCCGTAGCCACCAGGCCATATAACATTCAGGTCTCTATCGTTGAAAGTACACATTTACTTCTCTAAAGTAGAAAATTAGTCCAAAAGGAGAGATTGACAAAAGGATGGCAGAGGCTAATATCCTGAAGGATGACTTGGGATGTGGAAGAGTCACGTCCCTTATTCAGACTTGTAAAACCTTGACATCAAACAATGATGAAGAACCATTCCAGTTTTCTAAGATGCACTCCAGACTGTGCACAGAAAGCATAGTTGGTACCCAGTTTTCATGCCAAGCAGTGAATGCTATTCCTTGCAGGACAATAGAACCGGTGCTATTGTTCTTCATCCTAGTATTGGAGTTATTACAAACAAATATTCACTAGACAATAAGAAGATTATTCTTGTAACTTATAGTTAGGATAATTTCCTGGAGATGGATGGATTTGGGACTATACTTGGGCAGAAGTATTTCTCCCTGGTCTTTTTTTTGCCTTTTGTTTTGAGCACAAGTTACACTGTGGATCTGGCAAGTTCTTTTGGAGAAAATGCTTCTGGATGAGTGGTTTTGGTCTTAGTGAATGGAGAGGGAAAGCAAAACCTTCTTTTCCAAGGTTTTTTTATTTCCTTTTTAATTAAATGGGCTACACAATAATTGGAAGATTCGAAGGCAGCATATCTGGGAGGGTGATACGTTATTTGCAGCCATTGCTAACTTCTCAAAGGACAGAACTCAAAATGGTGGGCAAATCTGCAGCAGCTCATTCATGTTTTTAAATTCCTGCTTTTTGAAATGTGTTCTTTTAAAGAAAAAAAGGGTGTTGTTATAATATAATGGTGATAAGCTTTTTATTATGATTCAGTTCCTTACATAGATACAGGAAGCTATACTAAAAAAATGTATGTGACATACAGTTCATGGAAAAATTAAAGAAGTGAGTGCAAATCATTTTTCTGGGATGTTAAAGTAGCATATGAAATAGTAGGTGACAAAAGGAACAGCAATGATCAATTCATTTTGCCGCTGAAGCGAACAAAATAGCAAAGAGACAGCAGGGCTGCTGAAAGGATAAAACTTTGACATAACAGAGGGCCAAAATGAATTCTTCACCCTAATGATTATGAACTGTGGAGATGGTAATATTCCAGGAACAAAGAGTGATTTTTGTTCACGTTTTTTTTCTTCTTTCGTAGCACATGAAACATTGAAAGTCTTTATCACTGTATGAGAGCAGATGATAATAAGGCAATTAGAACGATCAAAAGCTGACAAAGAAGCAGGCTTAGAAGAATCATATATAGGGATTCAAAAATTATTAGTAATAGAAAATGGAAGGTCTTCTGCCAAGAGGGCTAACAGATGTGATCAGTAGTAGGGGAGAGGAAGATATTTTTGTAGAGTAGTGGGAGATAAGGGAATGCATTAAATTTCCTTGTGAAGGCATAGAAAATATTGGCAAAATTACAGGATATTCAGGCATAAAACCTGACATATAGTGAGAGGTCTGTTGGCATTGATTCATAAAGAGGACACCAAGACTGATAAATGTGTTTTAACATTTCTAAGTCAGTGGATAACAGTGAAACAGCTACATGGCAGAATTTGTAGAGGTTGTAGGAAAACATTTGATATTTAGATAGATTTACAAAGTTGTGAGGCATCATATCAGCCAAACATGTCAAAATCGAAAGAAGAGTGGTGTGGGCAGAGCAAGCATTTGATAATGAAGAGCAGCAAAACATAGAAAATGTTAATGATTTGCTTGAGCTCTTTACATATACGTTCATGCATTTACCAGTAACTGTGTATCCCAGATTTTGAAAAACAAGCATTGCCTTAATGGAGAATTAAAGATTATACATCATTTGCTATCTGATTTTTCAGTGTGTTAGTGATACATGTACGTGCTGACATTTCCTACAAATCTCATGAACCTCTAAGAAACTACTGATCATGGTGAATGGGAGAAGCAGCAAAGGAAGTATCTGCTGGAATCTAGAGCAGTTAGGAATAACAGTATAAACAGGCACAGCTAAACAGATATAGATTGAATTGCCTTACTTATTCCAGCTTTGTCTTTTTATATACTGCTGCCTCAAGGTGAATCATGTGCTCCTGGTACAGTCTTACTACTTCATTAAAGTATTTCCAGTTTGTCAAAAACTACACAGAATGGCAACACATACAAAAAGTATTATCTTCTTGTTGGACAGAAATGGAGGTAACATTACTGTGATTCATTTTTAGTGTTGGGTAATATGTGGAGATGCATCATGAATACATTTATTTTTGTAGTGGAATAAACCACACTGTGCAAAGACCTTTCTGAAGAATAGCGTTACGTGTAGAGTATAGTACAGTACATTACAGCTCTGCTGCTACACTTAGGACTCGGTTGACACTTCCATTATCCTCTCTTGATTTATTACTAGTGCTCATATTACAGAAGAATCTGGAAGTCCCAACTGAGATCACATCTGCATTGCGCTGTACGGCTTTTACTCGGAGTGGGTAAGATACAAAATGTGAGAGGGTAAACAAAAAGATGAAGTGACCTGCCCAAGACTGAGAACCAATTCACTTAGAAGGTGAGAGATGAGAGAGGTCCAGTCTGAAAGCTGAACAACCGCAGAAGCAGAGACCTGAAATTGCAGGAATTTGCTTATAGCTCTCAGTGGGCTTGTTAGCTCAGCTCTCTGGTAATGCAATCACATGGGTTTCTACTGAGGACAATTCTGCCAGCAAACAGAATGAGTTTACACCTATCTATTTTCTTACGAATGGGCATATTTGCACTGACAGAACCCAGTTTAGAACCTGTATTTCCTGATTTTCAATCTAGCCAACTCCTCACTATATTACACTCCCCATTCAGATGGATTTTTTTGTTAGGTGTTGTTGCCAGTTTATTCCAACTGGATAGTTTCCTAAAAGAAAAAAAAAAGGGTCTTTTTGTGTTAAAATATTTACGTAGATCAGGTTGTTGTTTCCAAATAAACAAATATTGCTAATCTTATCTATTTATGTCAATCACTTTATACAATTGGTTTGGTTTGCTATGGGAAAATGTAAACACACTGCTCAGTAAAGGTACAGGTTGCCACAAATACAGTACTGCTATTTTTTTTTCAGCTGTTGGCAAAACATGTTAGATGATGCTATCTAGTTTAGTTTATGTATTGACCAATGGTGTATATTTATAAGCATCTATTTTAATCTATATACCTAGAGAAGGCCTTTATCCTTACATGAATTATTAATGCATAAAAATGCTCTATAGCATTTTCAGAGATGCAAGGGATAATCAGTCTTAGAGCTTGCAATGAATGCAAGTATTGATTTGCTAATATGGAGTAATTTGTTAGATCTGAATATGGTGCATACATTGTGCGCAGATTGATTCCAGTTAATCATTTTTACCTTACCAGGATTTAGGAGAACAGTCAAAGTCTTGGCTTTCTCTACTCACATTTCTTGGTGGCTTTCAAAGGATTGATTTTCCTTTAAATCTTTGGGCCCAGATCCAGTGAATCGACCACTTGGTGGCCTGCTTAGATTTAGTCATGTGAGCATCCATAATGGCTTTAATAGAAAAATCTTGCATGCTTAAATTCACGTCTAAGCTTTTATTTTTATTTAATAGTAATTGTTGGACAAAAATAGCGTCAGCTTCATGTTAAATGGTACTAGCAAAAAAACAGAGCAAAATGAAGTTGAATTAAATTCATCCATTATACAACACACATTTGCTAAACTATTAATGAAAAGTTTAACAGCATTAATTAATCTGGACAACTTGCGGTATTGTTGTTAAATAGTTTTGATGGAAAATGCAAGTCTCATTAATTTTAAATTTATCAACTTAAAGAAGAAAGTTATGTATAGAAATGCTAACAGTTAATACATCCTTTGACTGTAGTTTTTATTAAATGTATTTATTAGGCAACTTAAAATAGAATGGTAGTATCTAAAACACTTGTGGATAGCGTGCCATTAAAAGACAAACTTGAAGATGAAATTAGTTCAGATGTTATGGAAAGAAATGCTAGAAGTCATTTTTAGATGTAGTATCCTGACCGGACTGCAAACTGACTTGCAAATTACAGTTTGTCAATTTCTCCATCATAACTGAATTTGAATAATAGAATTCCTATCTATTTTTTATCTCAAGCTCCATTTTTTGTGTTCTATTGGCCTTAAAGTTAATGAATTATCTTAGGACTGTTTAAATTTCAGCAATCTATCGAATAGCAGGCTACACAGCATCCTATTTCTACTGTGATCAGATAAACCATAACCCCACAAAAAGCTTTCAAAATACATACAAACACATCTAACATTTTAACTTATGCAGCTGTCTAGCCATGTGATTGTTCACCTCACTTTTCACTTTTTTTTTTTAAATGTATATTTGTGTGAAGATAAATGTGTTCATTTGAATGTTTATAGAAAGTGATGTAAGTAAGTCTCAAATGCATCATGGTGCATCTATAACTGAATGTGTATCTGCAAATTTTTTTGCTCTTGTTTAGTGTTACAAATGCTGTTCAATTTGTGATGCTATATTAAGAAATGGTTTCTGCATACCTCTTCAGTCTTTGATATTGCCACAAGGAACATGAAAATAATAGTCTTAATTTCAGTGGAAACTTGGTGGTCTTAGTTGTAATGCTGGTATATTGATGAATCAGGACACATAAATGCATGCAAGTGAATAAGTAAAGAAAAGAGGCAACAGAAAAGCATTGAGCATTAGCGTCTGTCATTTCCTCTCTCTCAGGAGAGACCATCTGAAAACAGTTGCAGAGGCTAACGGGATGGCAAGGGTGGCTCTGATTTTCAAACTGAGAAGCATTAATAGAAATACACATTCTGAAAGGACATTATTTAATTATCATGTGGAAAGGGACAAAATTAATGTATTTTTAATAACTGACTGTCACTACAGAATAACTTTCATATTAAATGTGCATTAATTATATTAGATGCAGAGAATTATGGTTTTACTTTCTCATATTGCTATGTGCATATAGTATTATGAGAAAAGATTTTGTCTCATCCAAAAGAAGACATAGAACCAGGATAAAATACCAATTCACTGTGTATATAATTCAGTGGGACAAGGCATCAAATTCAGTTTGTCAGCTGCTTCCCACTAAGAGCCTGCATGCCCTTACCATATCCTGAGCACAGATTGATTCTAGTCTCCTCTAACTTCCTACATTCTTTAGATTTGTGTAAGTGAGAGCTGCAAAGACCTTGCTGTTGATGCAGATATGGAATGCTATTTACGGCAACAAAATGAACGGAATATTGGTGGGAAGATACAACCTCTACTGCCGTACCACCAACATCCACCTCTGACATTGTAGGCCAACAGAATAAAATAGGAGGCATTACTTTCAGAGCAGCCCCGTAGAATTTTTGTGGATTATGATTAAAAGTACCGTGGCAGTGATGGTAATGTCCTTGGTATGTCAGTTCATGCATTTCAGCATCCTTCATTGTTTCATTTTTGAAAAATGCTGCATTTTATACCGTCATAAAATGAATACATGGAGTTAGTTAATGCTCAGCCGTGCTTTCTTTAATGTTAAATTAAAGAAGTGAGGCGCAATGGCCAGTGTGGGTGCCTGGCTGAGATCCAGGACTGTGGAGGGCTCACCCTAGCAGAATGCTGTGTGGTACTCTTGCTGCCTGTTCAGGTGCTCCTGCCAGCAGACCCAGAAGCTCCATTTCCTCCCAGGCTCTTTAGAGGCAGGCCTTGCCTTTGTGTTCTCCAATTCATGCTGTCCTCTTCTGTGCCACTGACTTCCTCTGGCTGCCACTTTACTCCCTGACATAAGAAGCCTTTAGGGTGACCTTCAGTCACCCCACTGCAGCAGCTTCTCAGAAGAATGATTCTACTGAAATAATGTAAAGTTTTTCAGTTTTGTTTAGCTCAGTAGAAGTCAAATGACACTTTAATGCAAAGGCTGAAGGAAATATATATATATTTTTTATCAACATGAGGCTTTTCATGTCACCTTGAATTCTCAGTTTCTGTTGTCAAGTGTAAAACGACAGGTGAATGTTTCAAGGTTTTTTGTCTCACAACAGTGTATTTCTTCTCACTGTCTTCTAATACTTATTTCCGCTCTATATTCCTGTTGTCTACGACAGACATAATAAAACACTTGGAACTCTTGCAAAGCATGTGCTTTTGGTAATCTGTGAGTGTGTCTTAACTTCTTTAATCTTTTTTCATACATATGACACAACACAAAACATCTGTAATCTTTCTGGTGAAAGGATCACAGAAAGGGGTCAACCTATCTAGGACAAATTCTGATGAACTTTCTTGGTATTCACTTGATTCCTTCAGTGATAATAGAACAGTTTTGAGGCTGAGGAATGAGACATACAGAGCTTATCCTGTGGTCTTTGGTACTCTGTTGGTCCTGGGCATGGTTAATCTTTTTTCCAAAAAGTACTCATTCTTTATAACCTGTGCAAGGTTTCTAGAGTTGCATTAGTGTATTTAAGATGAGTCATCCTAGACTGGTTCATAAAAGAGAAATAAAACTTTACACGTTTCTTAAGCGTGCAAAGGAAACCTTATTTAACTGTATTGTGTTGTGGATTCAGAGATGTTTAGCTTTGTTTCAGAGGGCGAGAAAGATATCTTCAGAGCTTTTTTTAATTTTAAGTCGTGTAGCATTTTTATTTTTTTAATTTGAGAGATCTTTCACTTTGCATCATATTTAAATTCCTCTTCACCTGGTAGAAACATCAGCCAGGAGAGTAAACAGAGGCATTGGTTCCCTTCCCTTAGTGTAAAACATTTTGCAGCTATGCTTTTGAAGCAGCCATGGAGCCATTTGCCATGAGCTGCAAAGTCTTAACAGAATGCTTACCTATTGGTCATGTATGGCTTCATAAAGCTGTGGGAGAAAGCAATTCAGGAATGAAATGGCTCATTTGATATCAAATCTGAAGTTATTTACCTCAGTCAGAAACATATGACTGTTCTGTGTCTAACCAGCATACCTTGCACCAGTGCTTACCAATAAGACGCAAATCAACTTTGTTACAGATAAACATAGCCGTAGATCTTAAAGTCTGGTTATTTATTATATACAATAATCAGAGTTTATTAAACTCTAATCTGTCTGTGCTCTTTATCTGAGTTAAAGGATTTGATGGATCTCTAAGGATCACTTAGGTTCAGCAGCAATGCTGCATGGATTACTGAGTAAGAACCGCTGTTGTAAAGCAAGCACAAGTAAGTTGAAGGTATAATTAATATATAAAATCATCTAGTGTGTATATGTTAAATGTACCGATTTAGCTTTGCCTCACTTCTGAGGTTTTACTTGGCTCAACAGTATCCTCTTTCTCTAAACTGCGGTGTTTCAGTTTGAGTTTTCATCCCTATGTGTCTTCGTTTCTATTTTCATTGTGATTGTAAGAACTCCAGGGCAGAGACTGCCTCCTCCTAGAGTAGGCTCCACATTTGTCAGGTAGCTTCACAGTACCACAGAATATACCCTGAGTTGGAAGGGACCCACAAGGATCATCAAGTCCAAATTCTGGTTTCACACAAGACCAAACAAAAATTCAAACCCTATTTCTGAGAGCATTGTCCAAATGCTGCTTGAACTCTGGCAGCTTTGTGCCACGACCACTGCCCTGGGGAACCTGTTCCAGTGCCTGACCATCCTGTGGTGAAGAACCTTTTCCTTACTCCTGACCATCCCCTGACATAGCTCCATGCCATTCCCTCAGGTCCTCTTGCTGTCACTAGAGACGAGCTCAGTGCCTGCCCCTCTGCTCTGCTCCCCTCATGAGGAAACTGTAACAGTCTACATGAGGCCTCCTCTCAGTCTTCTCTCTCCTGAGCTGATCAGAACAATTGAGGTGTTCAAAAAAGTAATGTTAATAGTACAATTGCTTTGCTCTGTTACTGCCAGCAACTGGAAAATATGAATATTATTTTACTGGTAAAATTCATCAGTACCTTTCATCAGTACCTGTGAGTTCATCTCTGTCTTGAGAAAAGAGGAAAAAAAAAGCATATTTCCTTAAACTGTGATTGTTTAAGCTTAGTCACCTTTACTTAAAGACATTGCTTTAGCAAATCTATTTATGTTGGCTAATCCACAACAAAGGCGGATACCTGTTTAGTCCCAAGTTATCCCTGATAAACTCTGCAAAACCTCCTTGACGAGGTGTAGCTGTCAAGGCAAAGAAACCTGGATGGGCACAGAACAAAAGAAGTGTTAACAGACTGACATTCCAGGAAAGCAGGACTCCTGGGAACAGATGTCCTGCAATTATGTATATGCACCAAAAAGATATATAAGTTGCTATCTACCCAAAATGAGCTTCTCTGCTTGGACAGCTGTGTCTTTATTTTGCTCATTAAGTTGCCATGTTATCAATTGGACATCCTGTCATTCATCACCAGGAAGGTGGGCAGTCCTTCTCTCAATCTCTGTCATAAAGTGGCACTGAGGCTCTGAAGGGTTGCATCTTTACTTGAAAGGAAGTGGTTTGTTCTGTTAGCCTGTATAACAATGTATCTGCTGCATGTTAATAAACAAACCCTAGAAGTCTTGCTTTTATGTTGCAAAACACCAGGATTTTGCTTACTCTTGCTTGCTGTTAGAGCAGTTCTATTGTGTGCTGTCCAGTCACAATATTTACAGCACCTGGGGTTCTGGCCTCTGCTGTTTTTCCAGTGCTAAAAGTGGTAACTTGCTAAACAGAGTGGATCTTCCAAACACAGTAACAACAAAAAAGAATATATATTGTTTTAGTTAAAAACTGTTCATCTGCCAGCAGAATCTTCATGATTTTCCCGTAGTTGTGGGGTTTCGGATTTTTCGGTTCTCATGTTCACTGTGGTTTCTTTCTAAGAGGGGTAATTTATTTTTCCTACCATAGGCTTAGCTGAACATTGTAGCCTTGAAGTTCAGTTCAAATACCATTGGATTTTTTTCATATACAGGATATCCAGAGAGTCGTTTTGGAGGGAAGGATATTAAAAAGAGTAAGCATACAGTGCAGTTAAAATAAATACAGAGGAAATTTCAGTATTTTTAGTTCACAGTAGCAATGCAAAATGCATTGGGATTAACCCATGCTTAAATAGTTGTTTTGTCATAAAACATCAAGCCTTTACAGTTCTGCTTAGATATCTCTCCTGGAGACACCTTTAGTTAACATAAGAACATGTCACAGTTGACTTTGGCCAAGTATGGTGATGTTATGGCCAACTGAAGACTTATCCTAACATGGCCACTGCAGAAATTGTGGAAGGGAAGATTAGTCTTGCTAGGATTTGTTTCTGGCCTTCTTTTGCTGTGTATTTGTCTTGTCAGATTATTTTTTGAGAAGAGATGAAAACATATAATTAGTCTCACATTTTTGCTTTAATGGCTTTTGTAAAGATGCCTTTTGGATATCTATTATTCCTGATGGAAATAGCTCCATTAGTTTGAATTTAAACATAATGGATATGAGTAATTGGTGAAATACAACTTTCTTTTGTTGACACCTTACAAAACTTATTACTTGGGCTTGTTGCTGAAAGGAAGACATTTTAAGGATTTCCAGTGGGAAGCAAATGTCACATTTCTATCAAGATGGTTTAAAAAAAAAAAAAAGTGTTTGTTTTTTATCAGCTCTGTTGCTACTGCTTTATAACTGAGGCAAAACTTCTGAATATATCTGAAGTAAAAGCCCTACAGCAGGTAAGATGATGCACAGATGAATACAAGATTTTAATTTTAGGACAAAAAAATAGAATAGAATTTTTAAAGCATTACTTTTTCAGAACTATTCTTGTGATAATTGAGAACTGAAAAGAGAAATTTCATGTGAAAATGTTTTTTCCAGAATTATTGTACTATGTTTATGCCTTTTAAAAGAAACAACTCTCTTCTAGGGTCCAAACATATAAACGCTTTGGTGCCATGACCATATTATGTCTCTAAAAAGACAGAGGATAGAGAGACACAAATTTAGTAGCTGTCTTGTATTGTACTTGAAATGTGGAGTACTGCTAGGCCTGAAGGGAGAGAAGAGATAGTGTCAGGATGTCTGGAAATTTTTTTCCCAGTTATTGAACAAGTGAATCTCACTGCTTCTATAGTTGCAGCAGGTCCTGTCTATTACCCACCAAAAACGCCAACAAAAATCCCCCACTTTTTAGAAAATGCAATTAAGCTCACTTGTTTGTTTTAGCCTTATTTTGATGGTGATGTAGGAAGGGCATATGTTTCTCTGAGCTTGTGCTCATAACTCCAGTCTTCTGAGACACCTTTTGACACACACTGAATTGGAGATTCTTCTCCCCACAGGGTGCTTGCAGATGACATGCACCTCTGTGATTTTCACAGCAGCAGCTCAAACTGGTCTGTGGCTTTAAGTTATCAAACAACCATAGATGTGAGGACAGGGATTCTCTTGCCTATGTTTCTATAACGCTCTTTGCATATAAAATTAAGAAGAGCAGAGAAAACACCCACTTACCTGCTGCCATATCTTAAATCCTAGATAAACAAGTTAGCAACAATTTACAGATAGCACAGCTGACATTCATTTACCCTGATGGTCTGTATTCCCTACTTCAACATTAGATAAGTTTCTTTCTTTACATTGTGAAGTATTAATTCCTTTTGTTTTCTGCTACTTCTGACAATTTATTTCATGAGCAATTGGTAGTGAATATGTCTACTAGGAAAAGGAGTAGCTGTTCTCAACAGGTTAATTGATTTGCAAATTCATCTGTCAAAAAAGAGCCTGAGAGGAAACCACAGTAAAACTTTGTTTTCAATTAAGCTCATATCTCCACAGCAGTGCCCTGGGCTGCTATGCAAGGCTCCTTCGCATCCAGCCTCTTGCAGATCAGGCACATCACAGAAGTAATGCCTTTGGCCCCCAGGGGAAGGGAAGAAGTCAACTGCAACGTACCTCTCTTGGATGAGTCAGTGTATCATTAGCTGAGATGGCTGCACATCTTGCTCTTCCTCAGACAGGATGCAAAGGTATGACAGGAGAAATCTGAGAGAGAGAGAAAAAAAGCAGAGACTTTTGCATAAGCTCTCCCATGTTGCTCAGCACAGTATTCTTTTACTTTTGTTGTATTATGATGACAAAGAAAAAAACTGCCTTCCAAGCTACCAGAGTTGAAAATAATCTAAAATTTGTATACATGAAGAATTAAGTTATACCATTTTCTTTTGTGTGCTTTGATAACAGCGTTTAACGTTTTTGTATGGCAGCACAAAGGATTTCTTTTAGTGGCAGCTCCTGATGGGAAACACATCTTGACAGTAGGTGGCAGTGCAGCTCTTTCCTTCCAGAGCTGGACGCAGCAGCATAAATCCAGCGTTTACCAAGTACAGCCTTTTCCAGATGCAGGCCTCAGGGCCATATTCAGTCCTGCAATTCACTTCTCATTGCTGGGATGTCTCATTAGGAGATTAACTGTTTAAAATGCAGTACTAATGTGGAAGTTTTAATTGGGAAATCCTGTGCATGTTAAATTAATCTTAAGTACTTTTATCTAGAATGCCTGCTTCCATTCCATGACGCTTAGTATTTTTAACCACCTCACATTCTTCTACGTCATGTAAAAACTTGCAATAGGGCAACAATGCCTTTTACATTAGATTTTGTTGAAGGCGATTTGCAGATCAGGTTTCTGAAGCGTCCCAAATGCTGAAGTAGAGGGATTCCTGTGTGTGGTATGAGCTGAATGGTACCGGCACTATAGTATATTGGCAGACAGTTTCTATCTGTGGAGAGATTGCAGGGCAAAGGTTTCATCTTAACCTCAGCTTATGTTTCATGGATAAGCATGTTATACATTAGGAAATTCTGAGAACAACTGGGATTTGCAGTTTGAAAGAAAAGCAGATAGTAACTCAGCTAAACATTTAGGCTGAGATTTTCAGAGTGGCCCTGGGGATTCTAGAGACTAGAATCTCAGGCTGCTTATAAAAACCTCAGCCCTTAGGCCTATTTTCTTTTCTTTTTAGTGATTGTATATTTTTTAATTGGACCACATCATACACACAAAAACCTTGATATCTGATAGAATGTGGTAGGAAAGGGAGAAACTGATGCAGCAGCTCTGCTGAGATATAAATTGTGTTCTGCTTCTTGTCTTATACATACAGTTCAGATTTCGTCTGCATACTTTTCTGGTTCCTGTTGTTTTTAAAGTCTTGATCTTTCTTGGGGGCACTATGCACTCTATTTGGTTGTCTTTTTGTCATCTTTCTAGGCATTTTTTTCAGAGAAAGAGCTTTAGGTACAGCACTGTTGTGAATAACTTCCAGATTTACCAGGCTGGCTGAACTCAAACACAGGAATCCTTGCACTTGTACTGCATTGCCCAATGTAGAAACTCCTGAAAAATTGTGACCAGTCTGCTGTGTTTGTAAAAGTAGACAAACACCCATCCGTTTAAATACATATTTTACACTTTGTGATTAAATGGGTTTGTTATTTGGTGAATAACCAAATAACATTTTTTTTCTGAGTATCTGGATAAAGATGTAACCAAAGAAGCCAAATGATAAAAATCAGTCCCAGAGCAGCGGGCCATGAAAAGGTGGAATTGACCCATCAAGATTTTGAGGTTTTATCTCTATGTAGGTAATATCACTTCTGCAGATGCTGAAATACCATTAGCAGGACTCAAAGGTATGGCTTTCAAACAGTGGATATAGTTACTTGCATTTTGGGCTACTGAATATTCTCTTTAATTAATATATAAATTAAAGTAGCATAGAAATTATTGTGGTCTTTATCAGGAATAAATTAAACAGCAGTAATGCATTTCGGGATATGTATCTTAGCTATGAAAGCTAAATTTTGCATTCATCTCCTGTGTGGAATGCTTTCAGGGTACAGAATATGAAGCCCACCCTTTGGCAGAGGAGTTGGAGCAAATCTGCCAGTGCTGAGGTTTTCATGGTACTTCAGCAGTTAATACTTAAAATTCAGATGCTCATGTTTGTTGTTTGCATGATTTCAAGCCTTCTGATGAAATGTTCCATCTGATCTAGCTTCAGAAAACCCAGAGAAGTATGTTAAAGGGCATGATTCATGTCTTGCATTTATATTTACCAAGAATAGGAGAAATGTAAATATTATTCCGAAATATAGTTCCTTTACAAGTTATTGATATTATGTTTCATTGTTATCCATCTTTCTATAAATGTTATACAATTCAAACATCATACTTTATTATTGAAGGTGGTCTAATTTTATTTGCCTAGAACACAAGATTAGCATGTATGCTTAAACAATGAAATAAATTAGTGAGACATTTGCCCACAGTCAGGGAGAAAATTGCTGAAGGGTTTACCATAAATCTGCATATAAGGCCCAGTAAACCTATATATATACATATACAAGTGCATGTGTGTGTGGAGGGAGGGGGATGCAAAGCTGAAGCAATTTTAAAAGGAGATTAACTACGATAAGATATTTGAAGAGAAGAGGCATGAAAACATTAATCCCTGGCAAAAATAAATATTTCCAAAGTTCTGGCCAGGTGAGACAGCTCTTTCAAAGTTAAGTATCTTAGAGACATTTGTAGTTGAATGCTGTCTTTTGATAAGGGGAGAGATTTGGAAGTTTGAAAGGAAGCTAGTAAATTGCCTTGAATGTAGTAAAGGGAAAACAGTGGGAAAGAATTCTCTGCTAGCTTATTGACATGCAAAAAGATGCCAGCAGCTTCACAGATAACCTGCAATACTGACAACTGAAGATGTACTTTAAGCCTTCTGGTTGCTGATGAACCATTTGTGAGTATTCACACTTTAGGGTGAGTTAACCAATCAGATATTAGAAACAAAATGATATTTTGCGTCTGATGACTCTAGAAGAGCCTGTATAGAATAGATTGAAAATTAATATATTAGAATCGGTAACATCTGTTAATGTGCAACTCATATTTTATAAGTAGGGGGAATGGATATTAATTCATATTCTGAGCTAGGCTTTTCTGCTTCTTAAAATCTGTGTTGCTATCAAAGAAGATGTACCAATTTAGCTTAACAAATATAGCCTCTTTTGTTGCATATATTTTATTATAATATTCTTGAGAAGTGCCAAACTCTGGAAATTTAGGCCTTCCTTTTTTCATCTTGACAAGTGCAGCATGTTCTGCTGCAATCAGTCTGTTAACTGAGTCATATCTCTGTAATGAGGAGAGCATTTACAAAGGTCACAGTGTGGGTCAGTCCCCAAAGACTCTTTACTGATCTGTCAGTGGGTACATCCACACTGTAGTGCCGTTGTGCACACCATAGGCCTGCAGTACATACACAGATCCAACTCAAAAGCCATGTGAGCATGTTTTTGTTTTGGTTTGTTTGTTGTTGCTCACCTCTGCTCAGGACATGAGCAGAAATAGTTGATGTCTTTCAGTCCTGTGCTATGAAAATATCATTAGCAAAGGATGCCACTTGATGATGGCTTTTGTGCTGTGGACATCAGAAACTAAACTGTTGTCAGTAATCTCGTTTCACGTAACACATGCAGCATAAGTAATTTAGCATCCATAGATAAAGCTGGTTTTAGCTTCTGTTTATCTGCATTGAGCAGTTAATCTAGAAATAAAAGGCTCTGTGTTCTGTAGCTATTACTAATTCCCTGACCCATGCAGTCCCTTTGCTTGTTTCATTGACAGGACATTAATAACTGGCCACAATAAAGTATTATTTAGTTTTGTTTATGAGTTGGTTGAACAGTCGCTGTGTATTGACAGTTTTAGTCCACTTAATTAAACCCAAAAGTACAAAACAAAAGCAATTAATTGCAGCAATCAATATATAATAAATGTAAAGGACTGAACACGAATTCATGATTCCATAGTGCATTGTAGCAAAACAGATTTTTGTAAAAAGGTAAAACTGGGGCTGTATACTATTTCTTGGAGGGCATAATTTAATTGCACAAATGGGATAGAATTTCCCATCTGGAACTACTCTTAGAGCTTATTCATCTGAAATGGTTCATAAAACATACATGAGTTTTGCAGTGATAAGTAGTCATGTAAATAATATGATATGCATACAGCAGCCAAGAAATGGTGCAAGGTGTAAGTCTATTGATACCTATTTAACTCAATATGCTATGCAAAAGGCACTTTCTACTTGTAAAGTAACCTGAAAGTATTACTTAAAGATTCAGTACAATTGTATAAAATGGACAATTTCTTTTCATATTTTTTGTATTCAAATGTTAAACTTGCTGGTATGCTGTTGCACAATGAAAAAATAGTTTAGCTTCTCAGTTTAATGTGCTAGCTAGTTTGTGAAACTTGTTCTCCTAAACCACACTTGCCTGGACATAGGTTGGATTTTCAGTTGTCTCTATATCCTTTATATAATCTTAAATAGTTATTTTGATAATTGTTCCTATTGAATATTTAAAAAAGATGGTCCTTCTATCACTATTAGTTTGTCATGAGTCAAATTAATCACACTCGAGCAACTTTTTAAAAACTATTCCTCAAGAGTTTTCAAACTATTAAATATTTTTCTATTATAAGGACTCAGAATTGTTCACTGCAGAGAATAAAGTACCACTTTTGCATACATTACGCAAACATTTCATGCTTTGTGAATCCACAATAAATTTTCTTGCTGATTACTCATGTAATCTAAGGATCTCCTGCTGTTTTATGGAGAGTCTTATTAATTTCTTTCAAGTAGTAAAATTAGCACCTGTAGAGAACTCTTCATGATTTTTAAACTTTTATCATATTTCTAATAACCTACTTCATTTATCATGTAATAGCTGGTTTCTTTTACCTCCAAATCTATTTATTGATTCTCAAGGTTTTTCAATGAGGGAAACCAAACGTTTTTTTTTTAAATTATCATATCAGCAGTGTTAGTTATTGGTGATAGATTCAGATATGATCACTAGATTTGGAAGCTAGATTCTTTTGGGTTGAGTTTTGGCAATTGAAGTGTTCCTTTCAAAGTCAGGAGGAGTGCTGAGACATTTGTGTGGAACCTTCGTGTCCGCTCATGTCGGTGGAAATTAAGTACTCATTTGTTATTGTATAGGTGGAGATTTTGTTCTTGGAGGGCCAGACCTATAAACAGTGGGTTCAGTTAAAGAAATAACATAAATGGATTGTAAGATACAAAAGGTTTATGATAAGTCTTAAGAGAGAGAACATCAGGATACTGACAAAATTGGCCTCCCAGCTGAGGCAGAGAGGAACAGAAGCCTTGCCTTGAACAATTCTGTGATGAGCATGATTTATAAAGTTTTTTGTCAGGCTTCTGTCATTTATCTGCATGTATATTGTTTTTTTTGTATGGCTAATTTTCAATAATGCAAATATTCAGCACACCTGTATATACGTAGCCTTAGGTAAAACAGATTTTAAGGTAAGTCCCAATGTTATAAAGACTAGTAAAGTAAGACTAGTATACAAAATTGAACATAGTTTTTTTGTTACTGTGAACATATTGTATTACTTGTTATAAGTAGGTTGCTCCGTAAGTAAAGCCTCCTGTTTATTTCAATGGAAACAGGTTCAAAGAGCACAATAACACTGTTTGATGGAGCAAATTTTCAGCTGCAAAACAATATTTTTCAACATAGTCACCACCATTAGCTATGCATTTTTGCCAACAATGAACAAGAGCCTGCATGCTGTGCTCGTAAAAATCTGCACCAGTGGAGGTGCCTTGCTACCACCACTGCTGAAATGCACCACTCACCACCTCACTGTGCTCGCATCCACTGTTTGATCTCCAGAAATGTTCAGCAAGCATCAATGAATGACAATAGGTGCCATTTTTCCCACATAGAGGAATTAAATTCCACACTTTTGCTTCACCCACGCTTCTGTGCCAGACACCATTTGGTCAGACTGCCCCTCCGCTGCCATCTGTCACATGGCAACAAAATGGAACGGAATATTGATGGAAAGGTTCAACCTCTACTGTCATACCACCAAGATCTGCCTCTGATGTCGTGGGTCAACATGATGAAAGAGGAAGCATTACTTTCGGAGCAGCCTTCATATTTTGAGAAACTTTTTTTTTTTTTTTTAAAGAATATTCTGTGTTGTTTCACTTGCATGGCCTGAAAAGAGAAAGCTATATTTGGTTGTTCCAGCTGGGAGTGACGGTGACCAGTGACATTTGAAGCAATAGGGTCAGCCTGTGTGTAACTGGTCTGCTCTAAAGTGAGAGAAGGCAAAGATGAGATGTGTGTGTGAGCCGCAGGGAGACTTAGTTGGATAGTTGCAGGGATTGGAGTAGAAGTTCAGCAGCGTATAAGTAACAGGAGACCATATAGTACGTGTGACAGTGACTGATAAAATTTTGACTTTTATGTGATTTGACTTTTATGTAATTTCTTTCAAAGCACATTTCTCTACAAGAACACAGTAACAAGTGTTTCTAAGACTTTCATTATTTTGATTTTTTTTTCCATGTATATCAATGAGATAAAATAATTGGTTGATATTATCTTTACCTGCCTGAGTGGTCTGCCCAATTCTGAAAGCTTTTTCCAAAATTCTTGATTTGCATAAGGCCTAAATAAGCTGCATGTTTTAAATTGTATGGCAAGTGCTGAGAAAGATTCAAACAGAACTTTTTCTTTCAAATAAGAGAAAATAATTTTTTGAAACATGAAAATTCTTTTAATTTTTCCCTGCATTGTGGAATACAAAAATCTTTCAATCTGAGCCCAGAATATTTTGGTTTTAGATCATCAGCTGTCCTGTGTTCTCAAACGCAAAAGAATTTCAGCCCAGGTATGGCAGCCTCTATATCTCTTCCCTGTAACTCTCTTAGGCCCTTAGGTAGGTCTGAGCCTCTTAGAAATAATCTGAAAGGTTTATCGTGATGCCTTGATTCTGTGGTGTATTGGGATGCTCTTAATTGCTTTTGATGATAATCAGTGGCCTGTATACCCTGATAATTATGGTGAAAATAATCATCTAGGAGAGTTTAGACTCTTGCAGATAATTAATACTCCTTTTTGTTATTATTGAATTAATTGCTGCTTCAGTTTCAAATCAATCGGCAAAGCATAATGAGCTACAGGTTTTTATAACTGTGAAAAAGTAAAGTTAGGAAAAATATGTGTGGTTGAACTTTTATCAAAATCATCATCACCTATATTAACAATAAAATACATTGGTTAATATAATTAGCTTATTGTAGAAGGAAACACTGTTCAAAGAAACAGGTCTTTTAAAGTTATATAGGAGAAATAAATTTCACATTTCCCGTATCTTCTTCTCTATTACTAACATGACTGTATATGTAAGCTTTATGCACAAGGTACAAACCGCTGTCTCCTGCAAAGGTAAGCAGACTAAGTTTTATGTGTTGACACTGGTAGTCAGATTTTAAAAAGAGACTTATTTAATAATGGCATATTTTTTTCATCACTAAAATAACTTTAACTCAGAAGAACATTTAAAAATCCTATATTTAGCTAATGTCTAACTTTAGGGGAACAGAGCAGTAAGCAGGAAAAAACACATCTTCAACAACTACCCAAACCCCTATTCCCTTGTTCTAGATTTCTTCTAAGGTTTTTACTAGCATGTGGAAAGGGTGGGGTGAATTCGTCACTGTGTAAGTGTTATTTTGCAGAACTCAAATAGTGGTTTATTTGGCCACAGTCTTACAGTTATGCCTCAGCCTCATTTGCTATTATCTACATTCTCATGAGTCTCAAAGGTGTATGCTCTTTTCCTACTGTTCACCTTATTGATGTCATTATACACTAGCTGCTCATGTTTGTCAGGGTTACAGGAGCATCTCTTCAACAGAGATGATGTTTTGTCAATATATTTTTGTATGACTGTGTTTTTGAGAGAGCTAATGAAATTGGCTAGCAGGCAGAGTTTGCCCTCAAGCTACGGCCTGCTAGAGTCTCTGAAGACTTAGGTTTTGTCTCTTGCGTTCGATTTGATGTGACAACTAGCTTGAAGAGACTCTCCCTCCTGGGAATACTGGGTGAAAATATCTGGTCCTCAAGCTTCCATGAGGTTTGTCTGCATAGGATGTTGTTAAAGTTCTGCAGTGGTTTGTGGAACAGATAACTGCATAGCTCTGGAAAATACAAGCTGTAACATCATCTTGCTTGTCAACAAAAAGATAGCAGACAAACTCTTTAAAATGCATTCAAAGAATTGCCCATCTCTTTACTTTCCTCTGATTTCATTTGACATCTGACTCTGCTTTTCCTGCAAAGTAATGGAATAGTCAGTGCTTGTGTTATTTTGGCTTCTCAGATGCACAGAATATAATCAAACTAATTTCTATTCCTTATTGTACACATGTACTATATTGTGCAGTTATCAGGAAGCATCTTTCTAGCTTTAAAATTTTCAGCTTATCTTTAGTGTCATGTGGGGGATACATAGAAAATGAATCTACAACTGGTGGTAAAATGCAGGTAGTCTGGGAGTTGATTTATTCTCATAGTACTCTAAAAAAAAACATGGCTGAAACCAATCTGACATTTTATGTCTTTCTGGAGATCACTCAGATGTAGCAATATAGATCATGGAAAAAAAGTAGATCTTAAAATGAAATTCACTTTGCATTATATCAGATTGCAAATTCTGGCACAAATTCTTTAAGGGCAGAATGGAGGATTAAATCTATGTGAATTCTCTTTTGACCATGCAGTGAAATAAAAAAAAAATATCCAGTTTGGTGGCAAAACATCTTTGGTAGTGAACAAAGATTTCAGAATGGCACCTACAAAGTTAAGTCACAAAAGCTGTGTGTACAAATATTAACCTCTGCTCTCTTCTTCTTCCCTCTCCTCAGTTTTTCTACATACAAGTATTTTGATATTCAGTTGTAGAAAATCCAGTCCTGTGAGGCAGAATGGCCTTCTTCCTGAACTGATTTTGTTCTTTTACATTTTGGAAGTGAAGGTTTAGAAATATTAACAATACTTGATTTAAAAATATATTAAGGTATTACAATAAGAATTTAAATGGCAGCAGTTACATAATTCCTACCATACGAATAATTTTTGCCTGAGAATTAACTTATTAATTACAGCAGTTAAGTGTAATTATTCTGCCTCTTAAGGTGTACCTTATTATTGCTTTTTAACAATAAGACAAAATCTGCCAAAGGTAATTATCATAACAATAATTTAGTGCATGCTTTTGATCTTGTTAGGAATACAATATAATCTTCATGAAATGATCTTTTCCATGTTAATCAGTCATTCACAGAACAGTCTTTCATGTTTCTTGCTCCTTTGAGAAGCAGATTGAAGCTTGCTAATTGGAGAGGCAGTGAATGACAGTAGAGAATTTATTGCTCTGTGTCAAGGACTGGTTTTGACTGAATGCTTGCAAAAGTTAAATTTTTTCACAGTAATAAAAATGTTGCAAATTTTAAAAGTTCACTCAAAAAGCCTCAATTTCACCCACCCAACCCCAAATCTCTCGTAACTATGAATTTTGTATTGGATTGGTATGTCAGCAGATAGTACCAACAAGCAGAGACTTCAGCTTTTTCCTTTGTGCATTTTTTTTTTTGTATGTGTGTGTGTTTGTTTTCGTTTCTGTGTATCAATATGTGCTGAGTTTACATACTTCCTTGCTTCTGGGCATAATTTCATAACATTGGCAATCTCCCATCTATTTAAAACACTTCAAACTTTTGGTAAAGTACATGCAGCAAATATATATATATATATATATATTTATTGATCAGATTTTATTTTCTTTGTATCGAAGGTAAGTTTATCAGTGTCTTTGGTATTCTCTCCCTCACAAACGCCTGACTTTCCCTAACGTCTGTATTCAGGTGAGGTAAAAATGAATGAAGCCCCTCGGAGAAAGAGACATTGGAAATCAGGTGGGGTAAATATCACTGAACCCTTAAGTTTATTAAAGTCAATTTTTGTTTATTGGTTACTGCCTCAGAGAAGTTTCTCAACAAGTATAAGATGGACAGGGAAGAAAGATGGAAACTTTATCTTCTAATGTGTGTTAGTGGAGTAGAACAATTAATTCTGTTGTGGAGCTCCTGAATATTTGTTCAATTGTCTCTCAAAAATATTGTATCTAGACTACGATACATGATCCCCATTGTGTACACCCAAGATTAGTAATCTCTTTTGTATTGTATAACTAGCAGCCCAAGCCTGTTTATGCTTTATAAACTNGGCTGAAACCAATCTGACATTTTATGTCTTTCTGGAGATCACTCAGATGTAGCAATATAGATCATGGAAAAAAAGTAGATCTTAAAATGAAATTCACTTTGCATTATATCAGATTGCAAATTCTGGCACAAATTCTTTAAGGGCAGAATGGAGGATTAAATCTATGTGAATTCTCTTTTGACCATGCAGTGAAATAAAAAAAAAATATCCAGTTTGGTGGCAAAACATCTTTGGTAGTGAACAAAGATTTCAGAATGGCACCTACAAAGTTAAGTCACAAAAGCTGTGTGTACAAATATTAACCTCTGCTCTCTTCTTCTTCCCTCTCCTCAGTTTTTCTACATACAAGTATTTTGATATTCAGTTGTAGAAAATCCAGTCCTGTGAGGCAGAATGGCCTTCTTCCTGAACTGATTTTGTTCTTTTACATTTTGGAAGTGAAGGTTTAGAAATATTAACAATACTTGATTTAAAAATATATTAAGGTATTACAATAAGAATTTAAATGGCAGCAGTTACATAATTCCTACCATACGAATAATTTTTGCCTGAGAATTAACTTATTAATTACAGCAGTTAAGTGTAATTATTCTGCCTCTTAAGGTGTACCTTATTATTGCTTTTTAACAATAAGACAAAATCTGCCAAAGGTAATTATCATAACAATAATTTAGTGCATGCTTTTGATCTTGTTAGGAATACAATATAATCTTCATGAAATGATCTTTTCCATGTTAATCAGTCATTCACAGAACAGTCTTTCATGTTTCTTGCTCCTTTGAGAAGCAGATTGAAGCTTGCTAATTGGAGAGGCAGTGAATGACAGTAGAGAATTTATTGCTCTGTGTCAAGGACTGGTTTTGACTGAATGCTTGCAAAAGTTAAATTTTTTCACAGTAATAAAAATGTTGCAAATTTTAAAAGTTCACTCAAAAAGCCTCAATTTCACCCACCCAACCCCAAATCTCTCGTAACTATGAATTTTGTATTGGATTGGTATGTCAGCAGATAGTACCAACAAGCAGAGACTTCAGCTTTTTCCTTTGTGCATTTTTTTTTTTGTATGTGTGTGTGTTTGTTTTCGTTTCTGTGTATCAATATGTGCTGAGTTTACATACTTCCTTGCTTCTGGGCATAATTTCATAACATTGGCAATCTCCCATCTATTTAAAACACTTCAAACTTTTGGTAAAGTACATGCAGCAAATATATATATATATATATATATTTATTGATCAGATTTTATTTTCTTTGTATCGAAGGTAAGTTTATCAGTGTCTTTGGTATTCTCTCCCTCACAAACGCCTGACTTTCCCTAACGTCTGTATTCAGGTGAGGTAAAAATGAATGAAGCCCCTCGGAGAAAGAGACATTGGAAATCAGGTGGGGTAAATATCACTGAACCCTTAAGTTTATTAAAGTCAATTTTTGTTTATTGGTTACTGCCTCAGAGAAGTTTCTCAACAAGTATAAGATGGACAGGGAAGAAAGATGGAAACTTTATCTTCTAATGTGTGTTAGTGGAGTAGAACAATTAATTCTGTTGTGGAGCTCCTGAATATTTGTTCAATTGTCTCTCAAAAATATTGTATCTAGACTACGATACATGATCCCCATTGTGTACACCCAAGATTAGTAATCTCTTTTGTATTGTATAACTAGCAGCCCAAGCCTGTTTATGCTTTATAAACTATATTTGACTGTTAGTATTTGACAGCCATATTCAGTGCTTGAATTTGTAAAAAGTACTTTTTTTTTTCTCATGGGATTTTGAAATAAGGGGTTAGATCTATAGTAACTCCTTCATGTTAAAAAATGAGGATGAAAAATGGTGTGGCGTATTAGCGGAAGGAGGACTCTTCAAAGCTGTCTGCTTCCTGTAGCATAGTAAATATTATGTATATTTTAAGACGCAGTAAATATCTGCTGAGCATGTAGTAAAGAATGGTGACATTCAATATATCATTTTGACATTGTAGTATTTCTCTTCATGCTTTAATGAAATTACTTGAAAAGCCCACATTCTTGCTGAAATTTAGTTAGTTCAGAGACTTAACAGGTAATTCAAATGTTCATGTTGCTTACAAATCATTAAAGAATGCTTATTTTGACTCTAGGAGACTAGTAGTATTTAAATCAGTTCCTGCATGTGCTTCTCACAATACATAAGGTAGCTTGCTCACTGAAACACCATTATTATATTTCTCTTTGGAGATTGATATTTAGCCGTTGTCTAGATAAAATGGACTTTTTAATGGGTTTAGACGTTGTTTTTCACAATTATCTGTGCAGGAACAGGTGATACCAAACATGATGAGCGATGTACTAAAAATATAGAATATAGAACAATTAAAAGATTTGACAATTGTAAAATTTTCTTTCCATTGAGTCCATTATTACAACATAACTTAAGTAGTCAATTGGGTGTATCTACAGAGACAGTGGGAAACATTATCTGTTTTTTTTTTATTTTTGTTTTGTTTTGTTTAATGGTGTGAACCTTTTAGAAGAACCTTCTGTAAATGCATTTCAAATGTTAAGTGTCTGAAGTGCTGCCAGCATGCTTCTGAAAACATTTTTGTTAGAATACTCATAGCAGGAAATTTAAACTTTGTTTTTTTATTATACTTGAGAAAAATAATTATCTGGAATCTACAGAGTTTTTAAAATGACTGGGAAGTTTTCAAAATTTATTTTCCCTTTGCAAAAGCAATGCCATAGAAATATAAATTTCAATTCAATACCTTATTGTCTTTCTGTTTTATTTATATTTCACCATGCTACCTGTATTACTGTAGGCAGTAACATAGGCTTGCTTTCTGCACTTTTTGGTAAGTCTGTGTATGAGGGCTGCTCTGAATGTAATGCCTCCTCTTTTATTATGTTGACCCACAATATCAGAGGCAGATGTTGGTGGCATGGCACTAGAGGTTGAACCTTCCCATAAACATTCCTTTCCATTTTGTTGCCATGCCACAGATGGCAGCAGAGGGGCAGTCTGACCCAATGACATCTGCCATTTTTAATGTGGAAGTGCATGTGAAGCAAACATGTGGAATTGAATTCCTCCATCCAGGCAGAAAAAATTCCACCCATTGAAGTTTGCCAAAGCTTGTGGAACATTTATGGAGAGCAAATAGTGGATGCGAGCATAGTGAGGCAGTGAGTGGTGCATTGCAGCAGTGGCAACAGCTACAGTGTGTCGCCTTCAGTGGTACAGGTTGCAGTGGGCACAGCATGCAGAATGTTGTTCATTGCTGGTAAAAATGCACAGCTAATGGTGGTGACTGTGTTGCAAAGCAGTGATTTGTATCTGAGAATTTGCTCTATTGAATAGTGTAATTGTGTTCTTTTTATCTGTTGTAGTTTCCTCCTCCAAGTAGGAGGCATTACTTTTGGAGTGACCTACCTATATGGCCAGGTTAAATGACAAATTGAATGAAGGTTTGTTAATTGGGCCATGCTTATATCACTGTGCTGTGGAATGGGCAATGTTCTATTGAAACAAAATCCTGAAAAGCCATTTAGACTCTGGTAAAATTTTTAATGCAGTATTGTGGTTTTACAGACAAGTTCTGTGCTTTCTCGTGTGGGTGCTGTTATTATTCAAAACTCCCATAATTTAATCTACTCATGTGAGTGATACCCAAAAAAGAAAGCAAATGGCATCAATAGGAAAATGAAACTTTCATGCAGAAAAATGGAAAACATAATTCAGCACAGAAATAGGATCTTGTCAGTTTCTATCCCTCTGCCTACACTTTAAGTTTCCTTTGGCTTTTATTTGATATTGTTCAATTCAGTAGTAATTAAAACTTGTATTTCTGTGATGTATTGTAGCTTACAGCCCTCATCATTTCTAACATTGCCCACCCTTTTCTGAAGGACTCTCAAAATCAGATTGCATTCCCTTTTTGGGAATAACAATGTTTTAGGAAAGCCAGCAAATGTGTTTTAGCTAAAACATAAACGCTGCATATCACCTCTCCTTGTACGCCCCTGTTTTTAAATCCTTCACTCAATCCCTCTGTTTGGTAATGCTAGACTATGGGGTGTTATTTGACGCAAGTTTCTGACTGCTCTGGTTAGCAGTCCAGCCTGATGCCCTTTTCAATAAGGGTGGAGAGGATAGGGTGATGCATGCCCTTATCTCAGCAGATAATCGGATCTTGTAGGATGCATACATTGATTTCTCAGTTCAGGCTGCAAGATGAAGGATTGTTTTCAATACTGTGCAGCATTAACAGTATTTGGAACACAACGTGATGCAAAAATGCTTAACAGTTTTGCATGTTTTGTTTTTAAGGAAAAAAAAAGCAAGAACTTAGCAGCCTATAAATGGTATGCTGCCAGGACAGTGAAGTTATTACTATGTGAAAGTGCAAATCTGAATTCATTTATTCAAATCACGAGTAGGAGTGAGCTATATTATGCCACTGATTCAGTCTTGTCTTCCCATTCCAACTCATGGCACAACAAGGCATAATATCAGAAAAATAATATGAAATGGCAAAAAAAAATCTTACTGAAACAAACTGAATTTTTATTTGTAATTTGTTTAGATTTGTCTGGGATTTCATCCCTTTGGTTGAAAGGTGTTTCATGAGCATATAGTACAGATACCGCTGCTTGAGTAGGAAGGAAGATCAGAACTGTGACTGGGTTAAAAGCAGTGTTAAACTTCTGTGGTTTTTTTTGCATTTTTAAGAGAAGGCATTAAATAGCTCTCTTGGCTGAGGAAAAGGTGACTGGCTGCCAATCACTTTAAGATATTCCGTGTACATTTTCATATTATTATGAGGACTCCCTGAGCAAGATAAAATATATCCTGAACAGTTCTAGGAACTGTAATTGTATTCAGTGGCAGGGGATTGTCAGCAGATTCGGGGAAAGGAATGGGAGACAGTTCAAAAGAGAAAGATGAAGAATTAGAACATGATTAACATGCCACACTTGAAGAGTTTAGTGTCTCCTAATAGTAAAATCTGAGAAAATTCTGCATTGTTACCACAGCAAGGATTAACATAGCTCTGTTGCTCTACGTGGTAAGTAACGTGTCAGGAACTGAGTTGAAGTGCCATTACGTTTTTGGATTGAAAAAGAATCGATATTATTCAGCGCAAATATATCAAATATGACAGAGCTCTGTGGAGTAAGTGAAAAAAGAATCCTTGTTTGAACTGAAGATTGGCAGCTACTTCTAGAAATAATGAGATGTGATAATGCTGCACTGATTGCCTTTTATTTTTGAGAGATGTTTTTCAAATGAGAAAAAGCCATTGCTGAATTAAAGAATAAATTATGAAGAACATAGGTGTGTACGTGCAGGATGATCAACAGGAAAATTTGTTTGTGTCATGCTTACATCTCTTTTTTTTATGTCCAACTTTTGCTTTAATATATGCTGATTTCTGAGAGTCTGACATCATCTCTGAAATATATACAATTTCTTTTTGTAGAACTTGCTAAGGCTAGATAAAAAGCAGACTTTTTGCTCTGGTGAGCGTTTTCTTAATCTCAGTATAATGTGAAAAGTGGAATTGTTTGAAATCCAGAAAGTTAATGGGACAGTAATATTATTTTTTACCCATCATTATTTCTGAATATCTAACGCACTGCAGTTTTGCACTTACATGTATAATTTGCTTGTGCTTATAAACAGAATACAGAAGATTGGTATTTTGATGAACAATTTGATAATAAAGATGCAAGTCTAAGTTTGATTTATCATTCTAAATATAGTTTGCATTTGTCTGCAACTGGATCTTGCCCAGTGGTAAATGACAGAAATGACACAGAAAGGCTTTGCCATAAATACTAAACATTATGCATTATGTTAAGTACTGTGCTCCAACTACATGGAATTGTTTCCATAGAGTATAGAACTCCCTAACACTGCATATCTTTAAACTGTGTAATCAGTATTGATTAAATACACAAAAAGTGGTACTAGCTACTCCCTGCTAATCAGACAATATTTTTAATACCATAAATTGCCTGTATATTTCTTACTTGTTATTTTTACTTGCTTTATAATGACTTTAGAATTCCAGAAATGTTTTTTCCAGATAAGTGGATTTTTGCTTTTATTACTGCAGCCATTGTCAGTTAAAGCTGTGAGATGATATTCCCAATTTGTTGTGATCAGAATATTGTATTTGTACATTTAAAAATGTAGTGTATACCTTGTCTATTCTTCACATACTGAAAGTCTTACTTAGCACAATAGTACTGTATTAAGAAGGGAGAAAATTGAATTCTTAACATAAAATGTTGTGACAATTTTGTATTTTTGTGAATTCTTAGCAGGCTGGCACCTCCTTCATGTTTGTCTCATATATAAATTATTTAGAAAAAACAGTTTATGTGGTCACATCATTCCTGGCTGGCATTGCCAAACGCTCAGAAGTCAGTTTATTAAAGTCAGCTCACCAAGCATTTGCCATTCCTTGCCTGAGTATACCTGATTACTTGTAGAGATGACTTAAGTCAAACACAAGATCTGAATGACTCAAATTTAGGGAAATTTTTAATAAAAGCTTCTGAAATGTATTTAGAATTTGTATTTTGAAGAACCAGCTTTATCATTCTTCTAGTTTGTTTGGTGTTGTTTATCATGCAAACAAACTGAAAGTAGTATAAACTGTTGCTGTAAGTTGTAATCTGTACTTTATTTATGCCTACATATTTTGTTGTGTTTGATAGCAAATACAAAGAGCTTGGATGGATGTTTCTGCACTGAGAGGAAGCAAACCTGTGTTTGGAATAGAACACCGAGTGTGGTGTTTTAGGAGAGCTAGCACTCAGCTATCTTGATTTATGTAGTATCAGCTGTTAGAAAAATTTATGTGGCACTGAGCTAAACATTAATCATGGTTTAATTGAATTGATTTACCGATACGGGGCAGAGAATGTCTTTCAACACAGGTATCTTACAGTTCCAGATATATTGCAAATAAGAAATTACTTTCTCTTCATAGGAAAATAGTGAAGGATACTGTAATAGACAAAGGTGTCGTCTATAGTACAGATTCACATCTAAAGCTCCAGTAATTCACTAGATAAAGGGTTAATAAAACCACTGTGTACTAGAAACTTCTGAGCAGCTGTACTTGCAAAAGAGAGAGCCATGATGCAAACTTAATTTCTTATGAATTTCTTTTGCATTAGGAGATTTATTCATTGAACCTATCTGGCTTATGAGACAGTGAATCACTCAAGATCTTTTTGAAATTCAGTGGTTTCAGCAGTTCTTCAACCAAAATAAGGAACTAGAAAGAGAAATTTCTGAACAGAGAGATAGAGGGTGATAACACTTTATTATCAAAGTTGTTTAAAGTGCTATAACTAGTTTTTCTCATTATTTTCTACCTTACACTCTTTGTATGAATAAATCCTGATCAGTTTCTACATAGTTCATGTGAATTATAAGAATTTTTAAACCTAACATTTGAATGATGTCTTGTTTCAGTTGTGTTATTTCTTAAATAAGATTTCCACTGTAAATAATCACATTTCTGACAGTGACTACAAACTTGAGCAGGCTTACTGAGCCAGATTCTGATTTTGTTTTATTTATTCAGTTTGTTAGTAGGCATGGATAGAGAGGATATTTAAAAAGAACAAAGTGTGGAAGTGTTGGAACACACTTTCAATCAAATATGGGCTGTTTCTTAATTATTATAATAGATAATGTCAGTGGTGAAAGTGACTGTATGCAGTTATTTTGATTATACATGGTAAAAAATAATCAAGTTCTTTTTTTTTTTATCAAATATTTGTGAATCCTGGAGTAACAATTTTGCATGGCTTTGCTTTGAAGACAACACTCATGAGAGAGGCTGGACATTCTTGGGTCTTTGCCTTTGAAAACTCGGAGTGATTTCTAAATAGTTTAGAAAATATTCAGTATAAATTCAACAAAACAGCCAGTGTGGAACGGAGTACAAACTAAAAATTTCCTTTGAAGATAACAATCTGGAAATTTGGATGGCACCTAAAGATGTATGGGAGCACATAATTAAGGCTGCACGAATAGAGAATGAGCAAGTTGGATTGAACCAAATGAATGTATGAAGATTTGTTGATGCAAAAAACGCTGAGATCCTGTTTTAAGTGTATTGCTGCAAGTGTGTGCTAGTTTGATACAAAAGTAAGTAGCACATAGATCTAGGTAATTTAGTGCTGTTTAGTTCTTCAATTTCCAAATCCTCTGTTATTATTTGTATCCTTCATCCATGGGACTTTTCTGAACAGTATGTATTATGTGAGGGCTATTTAAGCTGTGAAACCTGCAAGGAATTGGCAGGAGACGTTTTACACTGGCAAAAAATGGTCATTGACATTAAAGAACTTGTCAAAACCTGTCACTTAACAAGTCAGTAGGAAAAATTAGTTTTCTAGAGCAAAAACTTAGAGGTTTTTTATCCCCCTAGGCAATTTCTTTACTTGAAAAGAACTGTTGAGTATACAATCATTCACAGCAAATCTGTCTTTTCTTGCTATTGAAGTGTCTTGTTGTGGGCAAGAATTTAAGCAATTTGAAGCAGATCTTGGATGTTAATATTGCCTCACTTCAAACATCTTTCAAGAGTTGGTGTGGAAGCCCTGAGTAGGGCTTCAGAGAGCTAGCTATGGACTGGATGGGGCTGAGAGGGAGCTCTCGGGAGCAGGAAGGAGTTGGAGAACGGTCAGCTGTCTGAGGCCTGAGCAAACACTGTCCTGATGTGTTTAAAGAGGTGTTTGGTAAGCAGTGCTGACTGGGGCATCAGAGGGGCCCAGGGAAGGGAACATTGCAGTGCAGATGTCATGGGTAGCCCTGACAGGTGGAACCAAGGGCTCACTGAAAAGTTTGTTGGCAATCTGTAAAATGTCTTCTGCTCCTATGGATCTTAGAGTTGCTATGCCAATTCTCTATTGTATTTTCTATATTTGTACATCCTACTTACTTTCTTACCTTCAGTATAATGCTGAGAGGAAAAGTATGAGATAACTGATTATGGCTGGGAAGTGTGAAACACAGGGAGCTCCCATGCCTTGTTGCCAGTGTGCTCCATCCTCCCTCATGAAAAGGGACATGCATTAATAAGGATAGCTGACAGTTGAATTTGCTGTTACAGATAGCTAGGTAGATGCTAAGAACAAAGGATGATAAACAGTTTCAGCATTGTGTGAAATTACTTCATGCTCTCCCAGGCTGACAAGTACTGAAGAGAAATAGATAGCATCCTCTTCAGCTGCAGGAGTCACACAGGTCTGAGGGATGGAGCTACAGAAGTTTAATGTAACTGCCCTCAGTGGGCAGTAGTTCCAGAACTGTATAGTTCCTGGCAAAAATAGCATAGACTCAGATTTCTGAATGGTGATGTGAGATAATCTAGTTATACTGTTTGTGATTTTAGTAAATAAACTGTTTTTCTTATTTGGATTGTTTTCTTAAAGTAGGAAATGCTCAGCCAGTTTCTACAAGTTTCTCAAGTAGCTTGAGCCTAGAGCTATTTCTCAACATAGTGATATATTTTAATTATAACAAGCAAGGGAAGCACAGTTTTGCCTGAGGTTAACCCTAAGCATTGGATTTTAAGAAAATTTTAAAATTCATTTTATCATCTTTGAGACATGTGCAGATGCACACACATAAATTCATCATCTGGCTGTATGACTATATTGTGGCAAAGGAAGTTCACTCAGGTAGGCAGTGTAGTTTCCTATTATGCTTTCACAGTAATTTAACTGCACAGGCCAAAATTTAAATAAATGGATGTGAGCCAGCTGGGTAGCCAGGTGTAGAATCTACTAAATGGGAATGAAGCTGCTTGATTTGAAGTAAGAAGAGCAAAAGGCAAAATAAAAATAAAGAACAAAGTTTGAAGGCGCAGTAGAACAGTTTCTAGTTACTCCTGTGTTTTCTTCAATCTTGTTCCTTTAGGGTAGCTGAAGCAATTGAGTTTCATCGTTCTCTGAGTATCTCATGAATATTTCAGTTCCAAATGGTTGAATGTTGTTTTTATTAGTCCATTTAGATTGCAGCACAAATATATTTTCCTGCGTGTGGCTGAGATCTGGAATTAGGGAATATTTGTGGCATGAGGCAATAAACAAAAAGAAATGCATAATGTACAGTGCAATACAGTTGTAACAACTGAGTGCTTTTTAAAGTTCACACTTGCTGAGCTTCACAGATCTGGGACTTGACCTACCGTACCTTTTATTTTAGATTTTAATATTCATTTCTTGCCAATAGTACTTTCTTCTTCTCTCACCCTGAGAAGTCATCAGACTGTGAGAAAGACAATTCTTATACTTCATTTCTTTTTATCTTTCTAGTACAGTTTTCTTGTTTCCTTTTTTCAGCTGTCCTCAGCGAACAAGTGGACATCCTTGAAAAGCACCACCAGCAAAAATCAGTCGTAAAGAATACTTCTCATGCATGTGTTTTATTACTTATCTTTATAATGAATAATGTACACAACCAAGGTAGTACTCAGTGGATGAATCGGTACACAGATTAGATCTCTGTCCGAAAGAGATTAAAATCAAGACAGTTAATATACCAATTAAATATATATATACAGATAAAGAGGGAGATCTGTTACATACCTGATACAGACTGGTTGGCTTGTCTGTGCATGGTAGTTGTAGTTGTTGTTATTGATATTATTAGTAATTTATCCTTCCTTATTTGTTGAGTTGGTGAACTCTGGTTCTTTCATAACAACATTTTTCCTTTTGGCTCAGGCTTTCCTGAAATGCATGTAAATATGTGGACAAGAGTATGATTTCCAATGAAGACCTATTTTAAAATATTTTACATTGTTAATGAGAGAAAGATTATTACAAGGAACGAAATCACTTGTATGACACAGCCTACTAGAAATTAGCCCAGAGCAGTTTGTGTTAGGTACTGGCATTCGGTCTAAACAATCAGATTGCAGAAATGAGAAGATTCCTAAGTAGTGGTTTTAGCAGTGCAGATGTCAGGTAATGACAAGATGCAGTGGCCAGAAATTGATAGATACTGTTCCAGCATCTAGAGGTATCTGTGTTGCTTCTGGAATTTCTTCTGGGTCAATAGAATGTAATTAGATTGTTGATGGATTGCCTGGTTTTCTGTGTTGACCTTGATCCCCTTTGGAGTTTGTATCTGATTCCAAGAAATTAGAGCACCTTTGTCTGTGATTAGGATAAGATATTTTGTCAGTCCCCCATGAGATATTTGCATGAAATTATTTAGTAAACAATCTTCACTCACCTTTCTAATAATTTTTTTCAACACAATGCTCTTGGCCCTAGGGACACAACATACTTATCCAACAAGCAGCATCAGTTGGAAAATCGGAAAGAAAATTCAGAACATCTCTGTCACAATGAAAAAAAGAATCATGCAGATTTTAATATGTGCATGCATAAAATAATTCTTTAGGAAGAGGGCCTTAAGCCATAGATGTATAAAAGAACATCAATGGAATATTGTTAGTGGCAATCAAATCAGATCTCTCTGAAGGGTGTCCAGCCATGTGCATTGGAAAGAATGCTATTCTTTCCTCATTTCCTTTGCTGGCACAAGCGGCAGTCTGCTGATTTTCAGATAATTAAGGATTGCATGATGAAGGCAACAGGCATATTATTTGATAGAAGGGCTGAGATGAAGGTGCCAGCTGAGTCTGGAAGATTCTGTAATTTGATGTGACTGCTGTCAGGAACACAGACTTGCTGAAATTAGATCTACTGGCTTTACCAGAGTAGCTGGTGAAGTGAAAAATGTACATGCAGGGCTTAGATGGGTTTCCTGAAGTCAGTGATTGTAAATTTTCATACATCACTCTAGGGCTAAGAAATACAATATTAACCTTCTGTGTACCGGGGCTGACAATTTGCATTTGATGAAATTCTAAAGCGCTACTGGCTTTAGCTGTTCTGGATCCTGACTACCAAAACAAAAACAAAACCTTTCACCTTTCAAAAAGCTTAGTTCTTTGCATTCTTTATTGATCTTTCAGCATTGCGAGCAGAGCTCAAGTAACTGATGGCTAAGCAGAGATTAAAAGAATATGGCTGCACAGGTTATTTGCAATCACTCGGAATTTTTTATGCACCTAATTATTCTCAGAGGAGAAGTAGAGAGAAGATAGCTGATGAGATAGGATATCTAATAATGGTTTGTAAGCAAAAACATCTGTCCAGTTTCTGCCCCGTTCTCCCCTTCTCTGGCGTACATTCAAAAGCAGTGGAGTGACAGCCTGCAGGCCTGTTGGACCCAGTCCCCTGCTTTTTATAGAATCATAGGGTCGTTAAGGCTGGAAAAGACTTCTGAGATCATCTAGTCCAACTGTCAACACATCACCACCGTGCCCATTAAGCCATGTCCTTAAGTTCCACATCTATCCTTTTCTTGAAAACAGTGGATTCTACTTCCTTGAGCAGCCTGTTCTGGTGGCTGATCACTCTTTCTGAAAAGAAATTTTTTCTAATATCCAGCCTGAACCTCCTCAGCACGACATGAAGTCATTTCCTCATGTTCTATCACTAGTTATGTGGGAGAAGAGGCCGACACCCACCTCACCGCAACCTCCTTTGGGGTAGTTGTAGAGTGCAATAAGGTCTCTTCTGAGCGTCTTCTTCTCCAGACTGAACAGTCTCAATTTCCTCAGCTGCTCTTCAGAAGACTTGTGCTCCAGACTCTGTACCAATTTTGTTGCCCTTCTCTGGACACGCTCCACAGCATCAATGTCTTTCTTGTAGTGAGGGGCCCAAAACTGAACGCAGTACTCAAGGTGCGGCATCCCCAGTACTGAGTACAAGTCCAATGCAGACAAAATGAGGACACTCTTCTGGCACTGCTTCGTGTCCTTTGGTTTCAGTCTCGTAGGAGATAACCTTGAAGACAGTCAAAGTAAGTTAAATGTGTAGCATATTTACTGGGGATGCAGCTTAGGATAGAAGTATGTTTTACTGGAGCTGACTTTGCTCTGTAGGCGTCTTTGTCCTGACAGCTAGACTAGGATGTGCCCAAGGGACCAAAAACAGTGCAGAATGGTCATTGTAGCTGTTAAATGCTTCAGTTTTGGCCTGGTTTTAGCCTACTGCTTTTGACTCTAATACTTTTAAGAATTGAAATTCTCCTTCTAACTTCATCAGCATTCTGCTCTAGTTTCTTGGTTAAAGAGTTTATTGGCATCATATTTAAAGAGTGAACCCTCTGAGAGAATGGCTGCAAGCAACAAACTGGATCTCACTCTGAGAAAAGCAAATATTTCAGTATTTTAACAGGTCATCCATTTTAAATGACTTTTGTGTTCCATGTACACCAAATTAAAATAGTTTGTGTGTGTGGATAACCTGTTCTACCAAACTGACTTTTTAAAGCCATTTACAGTGACTTTTATGTATGGATTTTTAAAGACACACATATAAGAGCCTTCATTTAAATGTAATGAGATACTTGAAAAACTCCAAGCTTTGCTTTACTTTCTGCATTAGTATAGAATAGATATTATTACTGTTTTATTCTGACATGGGTAGTATATAGGAGATATTATTGCTATTTTGTTCTTACATGGGTTTTCTTTTGCTTGAAATTTTTTTTTTATTGTTGTTTGATGGGCACAAAAACACATTCCCATAATTAAACTAATATCTGTCTTATGTCTTACTGAGCCTTTGAAAAATGTTTACCTTTCTTGTATTTTTCAATAAATTCTAGTATTCGTTGTCTTTAAAAGAAACTTTGAATGTGGCTTGGACTTGGTCACCATAGTATGGAGTAGAAACCTGACATCTATCTGTATCTCATTATGTTGTATGATCTACTAGAGTGGTATTTGATTTTATTATGTTCCCCATAAAAGACTTGAATGGTTTATAAGCAAATTGGAAAAAGGACTGAGTTATATTTTTGAAATTGCTTTTCAAAGCCAAGAAAGTGGATTTTTTCCTGGTTAGGATAGTAAAGGTATAAAATATACCTCATTACTAGCTCTGTGGGTGACACTGCAGACCACAGCAAGAGAGATGGTGCTATTAAATAACAACAAAAAGCTGCTGTCACTTTTCTGAGGAAGAGAACGTTGTTGCCATGTTTTGTAGTGTTGGCCATCCTGCATATCTAGCATACACACAGTGATGGAAAGCAAAAGCTCAGACAGATTATGGCTCCCTGGTTTGAGGAAGAGTGCAAGTGGAATTTACAATTTGCTCTCTTGCCTGTTTCTGGCTTCCTGCAAATATGTGACATACCTTTCTCACAGCTACTGGTGTACTCAACAGCTTGTTGAACCTAGGGTGTTTTTTTGAAACTTTGTGCAGCTCATTCCTTCAGCCAGGAAGGAAGAGATATATCAGCACAAAAAGGATACAGCTACTCCATGAAGATGTGGAGGATGGCATAAAAAGTTTCAAAGGCAGACTAGAAAAGTACAATATACTACCCATGAGCTGTGTAATTACTAATCCTCTGAGCTACATGTGACTGCAGACTTAATGAAGATGGTGGAATGCATGCAATTTTTATCTGAGATAATTGCAAGGATACTGCAATTTTCTAAGTACATTAATTTTATTAATCTTAGATATACTAATTTGCACAGAAAATTTATTAAACAAAAGCAATGGCAAACAGGATCAATAGAAATACATTAACACATAATTCCAATTAGTGCAATTATTTGTTTTATGAAGCTCCGTTTTCACCCTAAAATTCATTTGGAAGTGATTTGCTGAAGGAAAAAATGTATACAAGAATATATGTATGTAAAACCAAAACTAAGGGCCTTAAATATTTCTAAGATATCTGATTCAGTCACAGTTGGAACTTGATTGAAGAATGCAATCTTATTTGCAGTTGCATAGGTTGGCTACCTACCGCTGAAGGTTAGTAATTACAAAAGCATTACGGTTAGTATCACTACTTCTCCTGTAAAATGGCATGCTTTATGAAAACAGGCCATTACAACATACTTTGGCATTTTTTTTTCTTTTCTGGTCTTTTTGCTGTTCTTTCTTTTAAAACACTTCCTTTTAAATCATTATATAATTAGACTAGGGTTTTGTACGTACTTTTATCATAATCTATGTATCTCTCCAAATTATAAAGCATCTAGAGTTACAAAATATGCTTAATTTGCTTCATTGTACGCTTCTAACAATTTTCATTGCAACAAGTGCCAAATTTTTTATAAAAGGTTATAAAAAGCTTTCAGACACAAAATCCCTTTCCTATCAGGCTTCTAAATGTAGAAAAATGTAACATTGGATGGATATGGCTGGGATTCTGTTATATTTTTGAACAAGTTTGGGGTGTTTAGAGGTGATACAGGTTTCCAAATGGGAGGGCAGTACCGCTGAGCTCGTAGGATAGACCTTTGCTCTAGCTATGGGACATGTCTGTGTGGGACATCCCATTTTATGGCTACATCCATTTATAAATCTTGAGAGAATGATAATGAGATCTAGACCACACTTTACACCAGCTGTTACTGTATAACAGGAATTATTCTTGCTGATAAAAAAATAACTAATAAAGGTAAAAAAGGGAAAAAAATCAAAGAGAAGACTCATAACCATAGAAAACCTGGGACAAAAATGTTTTCTAAGCATTATGATTAGGCAAATAGTCTATTAACCCCGAAGACCAAGCTTCATAGTTCATTAAACTATGTATATTTTTAAGTTGCTCTTGTTAGGTAGTCCATTGAGGCACATGAATTCAAACATGGCCACAGGCATAAGACAACTTGGAACACATGTCCATTAAGCTCGCAAACAGCTTGCCAGATGGAGCAAATGGAAACAACCCTCTTCCTGACAACTGTAAATGTTGCACAAAGATTAAAATAATGAGATTGAGCCGCTGCATTGGCTGCAGCAGAGTCCTGATTTCCCATTTTTCCATTCCTCTCTTTGTGCCAACACGTTTCTTTATCACTGTCTGAAGATGTTTACACTGGAAAGAATTAAAAGTGGTTAACCTGGGTTATGAAGTATAAATAGTCAGGTCATTAGTAAATATCACAAATTAAAATATTTTAGTTAGTTGTATCTTTGCTTCTGCTGTTGTAGAGATTTACTATATGATACATTTGTTGTGCTGGAAAGCATATTTTGATGCAGTATTATTTTATTGAGGCGGAAATGTTGAAATCACATTTAAACCCAAAACCTTAACATTTAATTTAAAATTTTCATTCATTCATTCAAAAAATAAGCTACACCTTTTTCTTTTCTTTTTCTTTTTCCTTTCTTTTTTTTTGAAGGTATGGGTGAATCATTTCATCTTTTCTGTTTCATTGTCATTAGTTACCTAAGAGTAGAAGTAGCTGAAATTTTACACATGGAAGTTATCCTAGTGGAAATCTGTTTTCATTGGATTTAGCCAAGAAATGTTAGTTCTTTCTAAAAATCAGACTTTTCAATGAATTCAGTGGTTCAATAGAGTAATTATAATATAAAGTTGATATGAGGAATATAAGAAACAAGCTAATGTCTATAAATGTAAAACCAGTATTTTTAGCATGGCTGAAGTATCTTGTTCTCTAAAGCAGTTAGATTTTAATTGCTCTTACTTCAAGCATAGCCATAAAGTTATTTTTCTTCCGATTTCTTTTAAAATTTACTCTTTATTTTTCTCCTCTTTACATATGATTGATAAATTAACATGCTAACAAAGAATATTAATTCTTCTGATTTTTATATATAGGCTAAATAATACCTAAGCAGCAGAAAAAATATTTTTCTCTCATTATTTTTTATTGCAAATTATATATATATGAGTTTCATTGTTATGCTTAGAGAATAGGTACTAGTGAAGTATGGAATTATGATCTGTGTTTAAAATATAGGCTACTGACAGTGGTATAAATCATAATGACTCCATTAAGTCTATGTAGTTAAATTAGTATATAGTCAATGAAATTGAAATCAGAATTAGGTTCAGCCTACATATTACTTATTTAAATCCGGTCATCATTATTTTTGAATTCTTATCTAGACCCATCTGAAGTCATTTATATGACTGCTTATTCAAAGTAATGACTGGGGTCTTCTGGACACTGATATAATAAAATTGGTAATTGAGTACACCAAAAATATGAACAGTTACAAATGTTGTGCATTAGGGCTTAAAGTGAAGGACTGAATCAAGCCTTCCACTATTAGAACAAATTTTATAGTAGAATACTTTCATAAATTGGTTTAAATCCTATTACATATATTGTAATAAATACAACCAAACTGTGTTTGGTTTAGTGAAGCTTCAGTATAGGGGAAGTACTTTGTTTCACCCTACCAGATATGCTACTTATACTGCTAGGTGCAGTCTATGCTATCTCAAGTGGTGCCATGCAAAGAAGAAAAAAGTAGTGCTTCTTGTCTAGGTCCCTGAATTTGGATTTATAATGAACAGTTTAGCAAACATATTTTTGGGTGCATTTATGTTGCATTTTTGAGTCTGATTTGGTGATTCTGGAGGAGAGTGCCTATTAACTTAAAAGTAAAGACTGGAACTAGTAGCTATTACACTCTTAGCAGTGATAACTCCTCTCTTATTTATGCAGGCTGCATCTGCTGTCACTCAGGTAATGTACTTGGCTCTGAATTCAGAGGCTCAGATAACTGAGCCAGAACTCTAATCGCTGAACCTTTAACAGTGAGGCTCAGAAAGCAGTAATTTTAGAATCATATATGCATTTAAATGTAGTGTGCTAATTTCTTTGCTGTGCCCCTCAAATCTTTATGTAACAGTGAGCATGAAGTCTAACAGTAATATATAATTTATCTATAGACCTTCAGACCTGCAACATCTCTCCCCACTTAGCACCCTTTCACATTAGACTTGCTCCCTGAAAGAACCTTCCATTGGCTTCCCAAGCTCCTGTGACGATATACAGAGTGTCCTTCAAGACACTTCCTGTGTAATTAGGATTTCTTACAACAGTTTTGCAAGAAAAATACAGTTCTTACTGGTTGTTCTGCATATTTTCTAATTCTGCATGTTTGTTGTTGCTGTTGTTTATTTCTTCATCAATTATTTATCACCTTGTTACTTTTTTTGCAGAGAGAGGTATCTGATCATCATAACCATGTCTTTGTTATATCCTGAAGACCCTTACTCAAGTCATTCCCAGACAGAATGCCATGCATAAAAGACTGAGTTTTTACTATATCTGCAATGGAGCTTTTATTGATACTCTATGTAGTTCTGTAACAAATAAACCATTGAAATGAAGAATGGGATCAGTTATTCTTTTGGCAGTACTTTTAGATTTCAGAACTGTGGCAGTCAGCATTCATAAATCGTTTAAGAACTGCTCAGCAAGCAGAAGTGAAATTAGCTCAAGTATGTTTTAAACACGTTAAGAGGAGAGAGAGAAGTACCATTTTAAGCATAGCATTCTAATGCATTCAAAATTTTCTTGGGTCTGAATTACTTCTTTGTTAAAAGTGGTGGCCCAGAAAGGTCTGTGATCTCTTCTCCCAGAAGCGTGTTTTTTTTTTTTTTTTAAATTCTAATTTATAAAACTACCCTTATTTATTAATTTATCGTGGGCAATCTGTTGTAGGTACTCCTGCTTCTTGCTTTAGTAGGCCATTGGACCAGACGATTTCCAGAGTTCTTTTCAATCTTAACCATTCTGTGATTAAAAATATCCTTATTTATTAAAAGTTCGTTTTTCTTTTCCTATTATTTTTTCTCCTATTTGTAGACAAGTGTTAATTTGTATTTGTCAGTACTATGTAAATACATGTGTTTGGTCTAAATGTTTACTAAGGGAGTTATATCTAGTTATGTGGCTGAATATTATATATTCAGTGGATTTATTCAGTGTGATTTTCAGTGAACCTCTTATCTCCCATTGTTTGAATTTTTAGTGGAAACTAATGCTAGGCTGTTTCTTCTACAAAGCAGCCTCTGTGGACATAAGTTGTCCAGTATTTCAGTCAAAGCCTTTATTGTATAAGAAGTTTTCTTTTATTCATGAGTGTTTATAAATGATTGTCTCTCTTGTTTGGATAATGATTTATTGGGTTTCTTTAATTAGTGTCCATAGAACAATTTCACATCAAGTACTTCTCCACAAATGTTTATAAGACTTTTGTGTATCAAAAAGCTTTTTGCAAATAACACTAACTTACCCAAGTATGCAAGTGAAGGGAAGAAAATGAAAAATTTTTATTTTCAGTAATGTTTGTGTCCTCCATTTGATCTGAATTCAAAGTGGTACTGTATCTGGTATAGCCTACCCATTCTGTTTCCTTGTACTTTATTCGATAGTTAGTGTCAATTACCTGTTGGATCAAGGACAAAACAAAAGGAAACAATTACAGTATTTGATGAAGAGAGAATATTAATTTATGTAAATGAAACCAGTATTGTTTAGTTGGGGTGCCTATTTTTAAACTTCTTTTTGAGATACAGACTTTTTAGATAAAAATAGGCTGCATTTTAAGTGTGAGGTCAATCTGAGTTGCAATTAAACCACAGAAGAAAAAATCAACCTACATATTGAAAATTTATGATCATGCCTTTAGGCATTCAAGTATTGGTCTTGAGATATCTGTAAATACTGGGAAATATTGCATTAATACTGCTTATAACAGTGATAACTTAGTGACTTAATTTAACAAAAAGCCCACTGGAAGTTAAAGAAATATATCCACCACACTACTCAGTTTTCTTTTAGAAGAAGCTTTCATTTAGCCACGAAGCTCCTAATTTCTCTGGAAAACAGTGTGTCATATTTGGGGTTTAATTCAGTTTCAGTGGTATATTTTGGTTTTATTAACACAGATTTTTTTTTTTTTTCAGATTCACGGGCTAAAGAATATTGTATTTATTTATAATTTACAAACTATAAACTGAATAAGTACCTACTTTAGAAAGCATTTTTAATAACATGATGATAAAATTAAATGTTGCCACATATTTACTAAATGTCACTCTTCAATCTCATAAAACTATAAAGTGTTGAGGCAAGGTTGTTTCATTACACATTCTTGGAAACTTTTCACATAGTATGATTTCATTAGAACTGATAAATCAGTGAGAACAAACAACTTCTACTGATCTCATTTTGATCTGTTCAAGTCTGGAATGTAAACTGTATGGATCACAAATCCCATATTTACTATATAGCGAAACATAATTTTAAAAAATAAAAAGGAAGAAAAGAAAAAGAAAACTAATGAACAATATCAAAAACTGAAAAATGTCTTGATAACCTCCTAAACTCAGATGATAAATATTCCTGACAAGTTCAGTATGACTTGTGAAGGTTAGAATAAAGCATTATGCTTGACTTGAACAGACAAGCAAGAAACCTTGCATGCTGTCTTGTAAAATGAATAATATAATAAATTACAGAATAGCAAATGAATGGTTAATGACTAAGAAAATTTGACTGACAAACACATGGAGCATGAATAAGAGAGAAATGAATCTCAAAAAACATTGTATTAAGGCTAGGTAAAAGAACAAGGACAGTGACTCTTCCACTGTTAGACTTCTCTGCAACTTACCTGGCTTCAAGAAGCTCCTTTGAAATGCAGAAGTTTCTGCTACTGTTCTGTTTTCAATTCACCTCCCAAGGGAGGTGTTAATCAGGCTTTCTGAGTACATCCTTGGTATTCATGGATAAACTTGTGAGAAAAAGCAGGGATGAAATCCCAGCTCCACTGAACAATTTCAGTAGTACCCAGATTTTTTCCTTGTGATGTGCAGCTGTACAAGAAAATTAGCATTTTGATTTCAGAATTGTAAGTGTAAATGGCAAAGCTGTGAACGCAAGAAGGGTCTTGTATGTACTGATCTGTAGATTCAGGCGGACGGAGCTCTATTTAAGAAAAAGTTTTGTAAAAGGCCACTTTACGACTCAGTATATCCAATTCAGTATGTAATTGTATTTCCTTTAAGTTTGCAAAACAGTTTCAGCACTTTATCCTTTTAAATTTTATTTGTAGATAAGAGCACATGATGTCATTCACAGGAGAAATGAAGGCAACCTGTATTCAGCTAGTCAGGTCTGCAGTTGGTAGAAAAATGAAGGAAAAAAGAAACTTAAAAAAAGAATTCAGAGAAAGCGATTGTTGAGGGCCTGACTGCGCTAATGAGCTCGTTGATCAGCCTCACCTAGGCCCCCTCAGAAAGCCCAGCTTGGTTCTTCTTGCCTGAGGCAGGCTGTAGCTGTGCTTGTCCATCACTTGGGCATACGCCTATGCTGTGAGTGGCTGCCTCCAGGATGGGCCCCTTGCACATAGGTTGTAGCTCATTTTTGGCCCTGTCTCCTGGATGGACTTTTGACCCGGGCTGTAGCCATGTCTCCGGCCTTGTCTCTGGCTCCAGCACATGCTGCTCCTGAAAGGACTCTCTGTCTGAAGCCTGGACTTGGTTCACTGCTGTGTCTGTGGCAGTCTATGGGCCCTGTTACCAGCACTCAGCGCTGCCTCTCATGTTGAGGTCTTGTGGGTTGGCACCCTGTTGATAAGGGTATGGCTGGTGCTGGGATCCCCTTCAGCTCCCAGCTCCTGACCCCTGGGGAAGCAGCCGGCCCTCAACGCATCCTAGCACCAATGCTTTTCAGCACTGTCCTCCATGATGAGTTCACCCTGTCATGGGCCTGCCTGCTTTCCCTTTGATCTCCTCTAACTGAAGGCATCTATCATATTTACAAAATTGACACACAGATATTAGATTCATAAGCTTGAAAGAAAAATAAATAGCTCTTTTATGAAACTGAGGATGAAAACTAGAACAGTCTGTCATAGTGAGCTTATTGTAAACACATAGATCCCTTGCAGAACAGAGGAAAACAAAATATATGCCATTTTCTTAATTTAATACTTAGATATGCTTCAAGTTAGTATATTACAGTACACTATTACAATATTACAGTATTACATGTACAGTCATAAAAAGCATGGACTTCAGTGAAGCCATAATTTCACTCCAAATTTTTACATTTCAGAGCTATATTACAGGGATCATGGACCCCTAACTGACATCAGTAAGGAGGATTCTACATGACCTGGTACTCTGCTCCCAGGTAGTTCTCATTTCTGCGATAAGATTTAGTAGCTACATTAGTTACCTGGAGACCTTCAAGCTAATCAAAACTATGCTACATAGATATAGTAAACGATAGTTCCTGCTCCAGTGAGTTTATAAACAAAATGTTGTGACAGATTGACTGAGGAGACAGAAGATGAAGTTATCAGTAATAATGGAGTGGTTTAGTTTTGATGTTAGCTTTTTTAGATGAATTATTTTTTCTTATCAGCTGGGAAAAAAAAATTAAAGATGGTGCATCAGAAAAAGAATTTCAACTTGATTTGAAAGTTCATAAACGTGTTGTTCTGAGGACTTTAATAAAGCTTCTCCTTTATAGAAGAAATGGACTAGGAGAAAAGATATGGGTGCTAATAAGAAAAGCCTTAGCTAAGCCAGTAAACTTTACAGAAAATGTTGAAAAGTAAAAAAGAAAACTACTAATTAATTTAAGTGATGGTTGTATGAACAAAGAAGATGAAGAGTATTGGATGTAATGAGACAAAGCTGTCATTGTTTTGGTGGCAGAATGAAAATCCACCAAAAAAAAAAAGACTCAAAATTATTTAAATAGGAGCGTTTAAAAGGAATTGGAAAGACCTCACAGATAGAATTGGAGATTGCATTTGTACAAGGCAGAATGGTGGCTGGGAGAAGGCTAGATGTTAACAATACTAAGTAGAGAGAAACGTTAAGTTATTGATGGGTAAGCTGTTCGGATGAAAATAGAACTAAGTCAAACAGGAATCTCAGACTGTGGCTCAGAATGAAGAGAGCACAGACAAACTGTACAGAAAAAGTGAGAAGATCTTGGGAAGGGAAAATAATATTTTTGCTATGTTGCTTTACAGTTTATTAATAACCAAAGTTGTTATAAGAAAAACAGAGTAGTATTTGAAAGATAAGAAGCATGTGAGGGGACAGGGCAGAAAGATCTGATTTTAGAAGATTTGGGCCTGAGGATGATAAAATATTTAAAGGAATTACCTGAACAAAGTGGTTAATACTAGCTCTGTGGATGCTTGGGTATAATTTTTTTGTTTGAAGAGAAAGGCGGATGGCATCTGACACCTCTGCCATCTTTGTTAATTTGACCATGCTTTTTCAAAGACAAAAGTTTACAGTCTCTGGTTAGTGGAAATTTTGTCTGAGTTCTTCAAAATTTGTGTACAATTCTTGCTATCTCGGGGCTATCTCTTGATAGCCATTTCCTTCAACATGCTAATCATCTTTATCCACAAGTAGTGTATTTACCAATTTGTGGCTCTGTGATGTTCAGCTGTATTGCTATGCAGAGTTGTATCATGCTAGCACATCAGTTTAATGCATGCAGACACAGAGAAAAAGAATGTTATATAAAAAAATATTTGCAAGACTGTAAAAATCCTGAACATATGACTTCATTTTAGTGCTTACTTTCTGGTATTTGTGATGTAGTTAAGAAGACATAGATTACAAAAGTTAAACGCTTACTGGCTCTGTTACAAAACAAGTGGAAGATCACTGACAGCAATTGTTGTAAAAATCAATATACCTATCCTCATTGATTTTCAAATAAAATCTGTGCAGACCTCACAGAATTGTAGAGAATGGTGTAGATAATAATTGGTAAATTCAGATCATGAATTTTGTAAGACTGTTCAGACGTGTATGGATGTACTTTGAATTACTTTCCGCCCAAGAACATCTCTTTTGCAGCACATGCAGAGAAACATAAGATCCTAACAGATCCAGGATCATTGCACAGAAAAGAATGCTCAAAAGCTCTCATTTTGTATCACCTTGGTACTTTTTGATTTACTGCATTCAAGTTTACTCTGATTTGATTCTACAGGATCAGTTGTCTGAGCATATGAAACATGGAGTAGAAAATACACATGCTGCTCTTTGGAATTCCAATTTACTTTACCAGAATATATTAAATATAATAATTTAAATAAGATTGCTGAGTCTGCAACAGCAACGGCATGAATGGCAAATCAAAAATCCTCTTTCTCTCCAAAGAGAAATGAAGACCTCCTACAGACAGGCAGTCGTATTGATCAGATGCGGAGATCTTAACTGAGGATGACAATGCTAGAGCAAGCCTCTCTCTGTTCTTTGTAGGGGCTGTGACTGTCTTTTATTCTGTCTTGGTACATCCTAACATCTTTAATATACATGTGTTTTCTTACATGCGTTGGCTTCATGTTCTTTGTTCTCTTTATTATGCCCTAATAACATTTCTATCCAGTTCCCAAGGCTGCATTATCTTATTAATCCATAACTGACCATTTCTCATTTGTGATTATTCTGTTGGGGCTTCTGCTGTCATCCTGTGCTGGTGCTCCAAAGGGTCCCTACTACTGGAATGATTAATGGTAATTTCCATTAGGAGATTTACTATCCTTTCACTAATAGCAGAGTCTCAACACATTACCATAGGAAATAATGCCTAATACCTAGGAGAGTAGAAATATGGGACAAATTCTTGTGCTAGATTTTGGATGCCCAACTGTAGCCAGTGGACTATTTAAAACATCTATACAGAATTTTGTAACATGTTACTACTCTTCTGTGTGACCGTTTTGTAAATAGAAACGCACCCTATTACACAGGGTCAGCTCATGCATAGGTACCCTAGATAGATTTGTCTTTGAGTTCATAGGTGAAAGAGATACTCTTTCATAGGAAAGAGTGACTACCTGTTAACTGAGCCATGCAGTAACATTAAAGAAATACCTCCAAATGCTTTTTTTCTGGCAAGTTTTCTAAAGATTTTTTCCTGTTTTAAATAGATCACATTGATGCTGTGTTGACCCTTGAAAAACTGCTAGATAAGATGATTCCTTGTTCTATAGGTATTGATTTGTATGTTTATCTGATTTTTTATTATGTATTTGTTCATCGACAAAGAATGAACATTATGTTGTGAATATAATCCAGCCAGTATATTCCACTACCAAATGGTTGGGTTAAAATTCACAATTGACTGAAGCAGCTATGAATGATTGTTCCACAGGTGATTTGACTCTATACATGACCCTTAATACTCTTGGTGTGCGTTTGCTTTATAGCTTGCTTGTGTGTTTTGATGCAAAGATGCAACTTTAGAGCAGAAATATTGTCAGGGTGAATTTCTCTTAGTTAAACCGTTCATATTTACTAGTAAGTTGTTACCAGAACACATTCTGCTGTCTAATAATTGCACAGCTAAGAGGTCTATGTTGATAGTATCTCAGATTGAGAAAGTACTCAAAATTTTAGTTGCAAGGTATATACTTAAAGGCTTAACTATAGTATATATATCAATAAAACAGGTATTGAAACCAAAATAGGAATGAAGTCATGCATTTGGAATACATCTTTTAAGTATAATTAGGTGTTTAAAAATTACTTAATGTACTTATCCATGTATCACAGGTGTATACTGCCTCTGTGTTGGCAGGAGTCTGATGAGCAAGTGTTTTCTGTTGAAGAAAAGTTTAGAGAGTTCTATAAATTATTGTAAAATAATTAATAATGCCTATCTACCACTATAAGAAGATTACAAAAGGAAATAGTGAACTCAAAGATGAAGCCCATAAATATATCATAATTTGTAGGCATATTTGATATTTGATAGAAAAGGAAACAAATCACCAAGTCCAGGCAGTTCTAGCACCATGACTCAATATTGCCAAGATTGAAAGAAGCATATGATGTGAATACAAGGCTTGTGAGACAGGAAATAAACAAAACCCGCAATTAAAAAGAATGAAGATTTCGAAAAACAGAAGGAAGTAAATTAATCCTGAACATTTACAGTGTAAGCAGTAGGTAGTAGCAGTGTCTAATCAGAGTATATTTCCAGGCATAAATTTTGGAAGTGCCTGATTCAGGTTGTGGAAAATGTGATCTTCAGTTAATCAGTTGTGTATTAAACTGTGATTTAAATGCCAAGAGTTAAACTTTGCAATGTAAACGAAGACTCTTAAAGTCATTTTTATCTGCAAGTGATTTAGTTCACAAATCAAATATTATAGTTGTGATTGATATCTTGAGAAATGCCCTTATGCTCTATATGCTACAAATACAATTCTGTCAACCCTAGAATGTGTAATACTTCAAGGAGACTCCTTGGTTGACTTAGCAAGTATCAGCACAACCGTGTTCTGTAATAGATATATAATGGGAAGAATAGGAAAGGGAAAGGTTTTTTTTCTGGGTAATATAAAGTTTCTGTACAACCTAGAAGGCTTCTGTTTGTATTGTGGTAAGTGGAACAAATAATGCAGTGGCATTACACTTGTCTATAACAGGAAAGATCTAATATATATTTTCTTTATAAATTCCTTTTTATTGTTACTTATATTATCAGTATAAAATATAAATCTAATAAGCATATTGACGTAATTACATTGTATCATATAAATGTAACTATATTGAGTATTAATTATAGTAAATGTAAGATCATTTATAATATATTTTCTTTAGTTACATATATTTCATATTTAATAAATATATGATGTGTATCAATCATACGACTAGAGAATAAAGAATGTGATAATGCCATTTTCCCCCACAGAATATGTGCAGGAGTTGTCTATTACTGTACTACAGCTGCCTGTATAATAATTGCATTTTTATTTTAGATTCCTATGGGTCTAATTTTGCTGATAACTGGGTGATTAAGATTTCAATTTGAAATTTCCTGACACTGTTCTAGCAATTCAGCATAGAAACCAAGTTGTCCTTCACAGATGTAGGTGACTTCAAAGTCATTCTTTTCAGATAAAGCAACATTTACCTTAAAAGGGCATGCCATAACTGAATGATGTTTAAGCCACAGCTGTTCATATTCTTTCTGTTCTTGTGTCTAAATCGCTAGAAAATTATTGATAATAGATGGCAATATTTTACTTCTAGACATAAATCTTTAATTGATGACAAACTCAGGGTATGGTTTAAAGTTTTCAGAATTGACTTGGGAATGATAAAGTCATGTCATTTCCAGGAAAATGGAGGTGATGAAATAAAACATCTATAAACGTTAATCATCAATGTGTATTTAAAAGACCCATCAGTTATATGCTCTTTATTCCATGCGTATCAGGTATGTCATTCTGGACCAATTAAAGTTTGTTTTGGGTAGTGTACAGGCAGTACTAGACATCACAACAATATTGCTGGAGTACAGAGTAATTTATGAAGGGAAAAATAAATGATGTGTTGAAGAATGTTGCAAGAACTTTGGCTACATCCAGGGCATTAATTTAAAGAAAAAGTCTCATGCGTACCAATGTAGAACTGAATAGTCCATAAATATAATCTATACATATACTTTATTTCTCTTACTTTGCAATCAACAAGTTAGAAGTGTATTTCCAGGGGTGGTGCTGAGAGAGAAAACAGTTTTACAATACCATAGGGGCATTAAACCTATGATTCACTGCCAACTTCTCATTGAACTTCTAAACTTTTTGTCTATTAATTATGTTGGATATTTAATTTAATGTTAAATTTATACTTTTTAGAAAGCTACAATTTCTGACTGAATGCATGTCTGTAAAAGTACTCTATGCTCTTAGTTTTCTCAGTGGTAAACTCTTCCCTCTTGTATAATTGAAGTGTTTTCCTCTAGTATATGTTAAGAATAAGAAAAAACAAAGAAGAAAGAAATGAAAATGTTTTAAAAATGTCCTTAAACTTCGCAATAATTGTTCAATTAAAATGAAGGAACAAACTTATTGTTCTTTCTGTATTGTTTACATTCCCACTCAAATTTAAATCCGTCATTGATTGATTTATACAACGTGAAATCTTTTTAGATTTCCTATTTATATTGTTATCTTATATTCCTTTTAAACATACTGTTGTCTATGACAACTCCATAAACTTATGATTAATCCCCTATGTATGGTTGTACAGTATTTTTGTGTTATTGAAGTTGATATATATACTACAGTATAATAAAACAATGTGGAGATTAATTTTAAATCAATGATACCTTAGGCCAATTCAATTGACCCAATAATAATATTTAAACTGGCCCAGATAATATGATCTACATGCAATTGCACTGTGCTCTTTGCAACAGAAATATCATTATGTTTTACACAGTAATAGCAAAGATGATGATATTAGAAAACTGACCATTAGATAGAGCCCGTCTATATTGGACTGGAAATAGGTTTTATTGGTCATAATAAAAATTACATTTATAATGTGTGATAGCTGCATAAAGTAAAACGGCTATTAAACTTTTTCAATGCTCTATATTGGGTTCATCAGCACAAAGAGCTTCCTTCCATCAATGTCATTGTTATGCATGGTGTGGTCTATAAAATTTCTAATTCCTGGAATAAACTGTTTCTGTTGGACACATTTTGTGTAGCGTTCTATGTCTCTTATCACTGAAGTAAAAGGAATTAGCCATTGAACTGCTTAGTTAGCAGTGTTTTTAAAATCTAGTCTCATCGTCCTGAGAATCATTTTGCTCTCAACAGATGCCCTTAAAAAATTAAATAACTAAAAAAAAAAGTGTGCGTATACTCGCTGTAAAATGTGAATAACCTTAATAAAACTATACATCATACAGACGCTATATGAAAGACAAAAATGTAAACATTTGTGATTACAAATTATTCCAACTTTCCTATTCCTTTCTCCACCCTGAAAAATTCATTTATCATGAAATCAAAAAACAAAATAGCCCTGTTCCTCCCCATGTATTCCCCCTGCCCTCCCTGTTATCCTGTTATCACAGTGTTTCAAGGAAAAGAATTTTTCTGAAGAGAAAGAGTAGTATGGCTTTGTTTTATAGATTAAAAATGGTTTTTAACTGCTTTGTTTTATGAACAAAGAAAATAATTCTTTAAGCAGATGATTCAGAAAAAATGAGGGGAACCCCGCTGTCTCAAATTTTTAATTATTACATGTTAATTGATAGTAGTGTTTTTATTATTTTTCTGCTTTTATTTAGTATGACTGTATTGGTGGCTGAGAGAGAGAACTACTGTTCGGCCTAATCTATTTCCAAAAAATGTATCACTGGAAACTGTTATACGTATAAGATATTGCAAATTTGTAACTCATTGGAAGTAAGGACAATGCAGTTCTGAGATGTGCAGCATCAGCAGCAGTGATGTAGTGACCAGCACTGTAGTTCACAAGATACTGCTGGGCAGCATTGAACACAGAGAGCCTTGTTTACTGTTCAAAGGATAATAAATGGCAATATGCTTTACCCCAATGCATCAGCTTTGCTATTTGGGATATGCAGGCACATCAGTGTGCCCATAGGACCGGCTTGATTTCAGTCAGGCACTATTGGCATGTAGAAAGGTTAAGGCCTTAAGATCCGGCATCTTTAGTTATCCTGAAGTGCCCTGCAGATACTTAGAATGAACTTGCAAAGGCCTTCCTTTCTTTTCAGAACAATTAGCAAAATTTTCACATCATCTACTTTCAGAAAATGAAAACCAACCCTCTAGTTCAGTTCTCTAGAAGAAAATAATTCTTCCAACTTTCAGGAGAGAGGCGAAAGAAAAAGGACTCTCCTGCAAGAAAGGATAAGAGAAACAAGCGCTGTTCTAGTGCTGTTTGGTTAATACATTAGTGTAAGGATTTATAATTTTTACCTGGTACATTTTAGTGTGTTTTTCATCTCAGTACAAGCTTAGAACATTCATTTGAACATTTTCATTATTCTACTGTAGCTGTGCGTGTTATACCTTACCCAAAACTATTTTGCCAAGAGAAACTGTAATTTTTCCTTTCTACCATATTTCAATCGTCTCTTCCGTGTAAGATCCTTCTTGAAAACTCCCCCTCTCCCTAATCCAAGATCAGATAAGTGAAGACAGTGATATGTCACTCAGTTCCCTGTTGACATAGTGTACTCAAAATCTTAACTACTTTTAGTTCATATTTGTATGGAGGGCTTTACAGCATTTCTTTGTTTAAAGGCAGTTTAAATTCTCACAGGGCCTTCTCGCCTTCTCTAGTATCTTTTTTTTTTTTTTTTTTTAATCTGTCATCAAACTCCCTGCAGCTGTGAAATTGCTTGCTTCGGATGCTTGTCTGTGAGAAGCAGCACAGAAATCCTGTCGACCATCCACTGCAATACACTGGAAAAAGTAAAGCCAGACAAGGCATAGAAGCCGGTGTTTCTATGTGGTGAGCCGGTAAGTCTTCTGAATGGTTTTTTGAAGTTACAGTTGCAATGTCAGTCCCTTTTATTTGGTGCTAGAAGTGTACTGTTAATCTAGGTTTTCATGAACTAGTAAAGTGTGAGTACTGGTAGCCCAGAACTGAATGTGAAGCTGTGTCTGGCAGCTGCAGAGTTCAGTTAAGATACAGTCACTCTTCAGCTGTTGAAGGAGTGAACTACAAGGAAGTGGGAAGAATGAAAGTAGAGGATGATTGCTTCTGTAACGTGCTCTTGGGTAGGTCGAGTGTAACCACAGAGAGTCCCTTAAAAGCTATTTTAGGTGCACATACCATCTTGCCCAAGGAATGGTACTAATGGTGCTTTCTCCAGGCTTTGCCTCTGTAGAATCCCCACATGGGCCACTCCCATAAAGCTCTGTATTGCCTCTGATTTAAGAATTTCTGTTCATGTGCTATGCTCCATGCCATATTAGAGGAAAATGCAGTAGCTGGTGGATAAGATGGGGATTTGTGATGTGTGGACTTTAAGAAGGTTGAGAATGCCAGTGGTATATGCGCAAGATCTGATCTGTCTCTGTACATAGAAAAAAATATATTTTGAATCATCATTCTTCAGATGATGATTGCTACAAGTAGTTTACTTTTGATGAGGATTGGTATTCATATAATATTGAATTTCATACTTCCAGATATCTTTAAGATCCATTCTCTTCATGTGATCAAAAATATCCAGCCCCCTTTGAAGGTTTCAGCTGTGCACTCACTAATTGCTATATCACACCAGTTCCTGTATTCTGAACTAAAGTGATTTTGCTTCATTGATTAGCAGTTTTCTGGTGGGCAAGAATGAATAAACCTTAGCTTTGAAGGAAGGAGAATCTTTCTAATCCTGTCTCTGCCAATCTTACTCTGTGAGTTCAAACAAATTCTGTAACTCCTCAGTAACACAATTTCTTCATCTGTAAAATCAGGGAAATTGGATAGCTGATGACCTGATAGGAGTGTTTTGAGAATTTGATAATGTTTTCATAGTGCTCTAAAATTGGCTCAATTCGAGTTGTATTTCCAGATAAAACTGTGTGATTTTTTCCCACAACTAAGAATAAAATTGAATGGCTCAAAAAAGGTTTTAATCAGCATTTTTATTTGAATACTGGGACCCTCAAAGTGCTCAGGATGTAGAACAAAATAATATCCCTTACAAATATTCTTCAAGTTTTATGTGGACCTAATTCCACTTGATTTAGAAAAGTGTATTGATTCTAAGACCAGTGACACCATACTTGGTGAAAATTCACTATGAACTTCTAATAATAAATACAGCTGGGAAACTTGGAGCAGAATTACAGCAGACTCAAGATTTTCTTGCTTCCTACAGGAGTCTGACCACAGAGTTCAAAAAAAAACCCAACTATATTTTTGATAGCAATGTTCCTCTTACCAAGCTTGTAGCAAGCTGCTGGCAAATGTAGCTTCCCCCTCCCCCCTTCCCGCGGGTGCCTTCCTACAACAATTCAAGAGAAGTTGTTACATTGTGTTGATTTTGCATTGTAGATTTTAGTCTTTCAGCTGCAGTATGGTAGGTAGTTCAGAAAGTTATATTTAAATTGTATAAAAAAAAGTTAAAAAAAAAAAACACAAATTAGTAAATCCTGTATTGGATGCAGATAAGAAACTATTATGCAAAAAGGCCTAAATCTTGTCTGCTTGCCTGTGACTATCCACAGAGGTTATCATTTTAAAATACTCAGAAGCCAAGTGCTGTGGAAGTGAAGTATATAGTCCATCTAAAATCCCAGTAAGCTCATGTTTATGTTAATACTGCCAAGTTTTAACAGAAGTGCATCTCAGTGATACTGAAAATAAAATATATATGCCTCATAAGTTAAAAAATATGTGGCAATGTTTCCATTGAATTCAGATTGTTTTAATACAGGTCTATGAGGAGCCCCTTTTAATCAGAGGGTTTACAGGTAGTAAATGCTTGCAAGAATTCTTTCTACTTCTATAAAGTCGACCTCATTTTTTTTGTTTACTATTAAAAATAAATAAATTCAGTAGTTGTATTTTGTAGTTACAAGTACTAACTGAATCAGATTTTTCCCCCCATGTATTAAAGCTGAAAATAAATAGAGCAAGAACAAAAAGCCAGAAAGCAAGATTAAATAAACAGGTTTTGACTCTAACTGTAGGCTTTGTCTACTACAGAACATTGAATGAATCAATTCTCTGTATATACTTGAGTAGAAGACTTCAAAGCATGCATTGTTTTTTTTGTTCAGCATGTTTAGTGCTTAGCAACTTTCATTTTGCAATGAAAAAGACATCTTTTTATTGCATTTAGTTTTTACTTACTATGCTTTCTTGTCACAACACTTGAACAGAAAGGGGGTGAAATTCCTATAAGCTATGCTTAATTACATAAAAACAAAACAAAACCCACAAAATCTCAAAACCAACCTATCAAAGAAAGAAACAAACAAAAAAAATCAACCCTTCATTTAAAGAAGGATAAATTGTTGCAAATGCCCATGCAAGTATTTCCCATGAGTCTCTAAAGTTTGTTTGCACAGCCATCTGTGCTGGATTAGGAATTTCCCAATGAGGACCAGGAGTACCATCAAGTGACTAATAGGAATAACTAGAGTGAGTAAATAACAAATTATGAATAGAGAAACCTTTGAATTCCAATTAAGTGTCTTTGCAAGGGACAAAAATACTGCTTCAACTAGCCGTACTTTGGTAACTATTTTGTAGAGTATATAGTATTTTTATGTTGTGTTGCTTTGCTTTTGATTGTCCTCAGTCTGACACCGGACTTGCTGTCTGATGCATCATCTTGCTGTCAGGCAGATATTATTAACCTGCAAGGGAAGTTAGTTCCCAGGGGCGCTGGATGTAGAGCAGGATGGATCTGTGCTGCTTCTGAAGGTGGAATCTGATGTTCAAAGATCTCAGCAGTGGCCAGAAGCCAGAAATTCTTCTTCTCAGAGACTGTTTTTCCCTGCTAAAACCTTGGTTCTTGGCTTCTGGTCACTTCTGCATTCAACAGTCACTGATTTCCCTATCTCTTGAGGAAGGAAGATCTTCCCACTCTAGGAGGCAATACCTCCGAGCTACTTTCTGCTGATTTCAGGGTTGTTTTTTTCTGTCCTGAATAATGTTAGCAGATGTTAAACGTGTTGCAGATATTTTGGCAGAATGTATCATTCCCACTCGCTCTCCTCCTTCCATAACTGGAAATTTCTTTATAAAATAAGAATGATAACTTGGCAAAGTGCTGATCAGCTCTTATGAGGTAATATGTTACCACCACCTTTAAGCGATGATGTTATTCATTATGGCAACTCAAATCTGTTTTTATTAGATGCTATTTAGTGAAGTCAGATGAGTCACTTACAGAACAGACATACTGTCTCCATTGCTTGGTGTCATGAGATGCTAAAATTATTGACTGCAGGTTGTCTAAGAAGAGTGCTTTCAAAATAACTTCCCAAGACTTGATGTAGATTCAGAAAATTTGGGGTTTTGTTTATGGTTTTTCTTTTTCATTTTCCTACCATACTTGAGAAATAAGTCTCAGCAGATGCTTCAGAGGCTGAGGCAAATCTATCATTTTTCCACAGGTATTCTTCATTTAGATTAGATACAATCTCAATTTAATTTTAATGAGCTTGTCTGATAAAAACATGCATTAATTTTATGCCATGGTTATGTGCTTGTCTGATAAAACCAGCCATGAATTTTATACCATGGTTATGTGTAGAAGATGGAACTAAAGGAAAGACAGAACGTGAATGATATAATTTCAGTGATTTTTTGCTTTAAATATTTTTAACCGTTATATTTTTAAAGTCACTGCAATTTCAGTCAACTTTAAGGATTTTAATTTGTAGAACATATTTTTTCAAAAGTATTTTATAATTTTATTGGACAACACAATTGTGTAAGGTACTCTTGAGAAACACCTGTGTGTTAGGTTTATCCTTTGTTTAAGGGTGCTCCCACACTATGCAAATACAATGTATAGAATAACAACGTATACTCTAGTACCATCTTTCCCATTCCTCAGTTTCCTTAGGACTCTCTGCAGCCTGCTAGTTAATCAGGAGCTTCTCTGTGGTTCTTTTACTACTCTTCAAGAAGTTACTCATCTCTTCTCATGTTTTTCATTCTGATCTTTAGTTCCTATTTCCTTATTATCATTGATGAGCTTGTTGCCTGACTAACAGATAATTTCAGTTGCAAATCACATCTCTTTTGTAGTTTGTTCTTTTTGGAGTACCTGCCTCTTAACATAGAAAAGAATTAAAGAGAATTTCCTAATTGAAATAGATCATTCCAGCAACGCCATTCATTTGCACAAGATCCTGTTGAGAAAGCACTAGAGATTAAAAGAGACAAAAAGACATATATGTAATATTTATCTTAGAGCAAGGGTTTTGGGAGCTTTGTGTATCTGGAACTAAAGTTTACTTGTGTATTATGTGTTTTGGTGTTGAGCTTAATTAGGATCTTTACTGCTTTGGGAAAACAGAAGATAAACTTGTTCACTACCACTGGGACCTTTAGATTATTTCTTTAGCCAAACCCGTCTTCAACACTCAAATGCTGCTCTGGAGAAACCTAGCAGTTCTATACTGCATTTTACACTTTCAACAGTAGCATTGTAGCTGTGCTGGTTATGTGCTGTGCTACAGATAAGGCAGAGCTTGTATGAAGAACTGATTGTATTTCACTGTGCCAAGTGATATAGCTGACTAGAAGGGAGTGCTACAGAAGTTTATAATCCCTTTCAGTTACAGAAGAACAGAGAATGCTACAGAACAGCAAAAAATGTGCTGAGCTTTTCTTTTTCTGGGGGATAATGGTGAGGGAAGTCCTATATCTCCTTTTGTCAAATGGGATGGTACAAAGGCTAAACAGCTGAGTCTCCTGCCCACTGGAAATTTTGAATGGCTGATTATGAGCAACTTGCCCAGCGGCTTTTCCCAGAGAATTCACCTGAAAAGAATGACCTTGCAGAAAATCTGGAGAGAAGTATATCCTCACTCAGACAAATAAATACCCTCAATGCAGAGGACTGTTGTGTAAAGGGTCTTAGGTCTTCTTGGAAGTGGAGAAGTTTCAAGAGAACTTGAGTTCAGGATACTTGACAAATTAGATCTACTGGTCTGAGTTATTGATATTCTGAAATGTTTAACAGGAGACTTGCAATACCTTTATACTAGTCTCCTCTCAACTAATTAAGCATGTGGCTAATGCCCAGTAATTATTTTCTCCAAGACCTTTGTTAAAACCCTCTCCTGAGTACATTTCATTTTTTCTTCAAAAGACTTTTTTTGGGGTTGCATTTAAATTTTTGCTCTAACAATACAGCCAAAGAAACTGGTGAATCACATGCTTTGATATAACATATTATAAAATATATCACAATATAATATATTACTTAGGGCTGTTTAGCATAGAGAAGTCTGCACAGACACCTTATTGTAGCTTTCCAATATGTAAAGGGGGACTACAAGAAAGATGTGGAAAGACTGTTTAGCAGGGTATGATAGTGATAGTACAAGAGGCAAGGGAGGATTTAGGTTAGATTGTAGGAGGAAATCCTTTTGTCAGAGAGTGGTGAGGCACTGGGAGAGGTTGTCCAGAGAAGCTGTTGATGTCCCATCCCTGGAAGTATTCAAGGCCAGGCTGGATGGGGCCCTGGGCTGAGCAGAAAGTGTCACTGCCGATGGCAGGGATTTGAATCTGGGTGGTCTTTAAGTTTCCATCCAAGCCAAACCATTCTGTGATTCTATGAGAACTATACAGTGATCTTTCCCATTTTCTCGCTGACCTGAATATATTGGAAAGTTAGTTAGGTAATTATGAAATGTGAGTTGCACTGAATCTGTTTGACTTCTCAAACCTTTTCACTGCTATAAAGGTTTGGAATTTTGATATTATACTATCAAAATCCCCTTTTGAACTGCAAAGGGTTATTTGTAAAGCCTGGATGATGAAACACTTTACCAAAGCATGTGAAGTGACAGAAGTAAGAGGACATTACATTTTACTTTTCCCATAGAGAGAAAGCAAAATGCCAAGAGAAATAGAAAGCAAACATGACTATCTGCAGTATATTCTGTACAAGAATAATATAAAAGGTCTGATATTTTGATAGGTCTTTCTTGTGATCTGTGCCTTGATCTCAAATAATAGATCGATCTACTAAAAGTAACAGATATTCTAAATTTAAATATCTGAATATTCATTTGACATGCATTTAAGACGCATTCAGCTCCAAAGGCTCCACTATGCATCTTTGTAAATGGTAGGTAATACTTTGCATTTCTGTGAATGTGTCTGAATAAAGCAGATAAGTTACTTCCAGCTTAGTATTTTTTTCATAACAGGAGCTGTAAGAAAAGTAAACAAAACAAACAGAAAAAGGCAAAACAAAATGAAAAAACAACCAATCAAAAAATCCCTACCCTACCTATCCACAAGGACTGAAGCTACTTTAAGAAGACTTCAACCTTATATACTTTGCTAAGATCATCCTCTAAAAGATTAAAGAATTTGGTAATTTTTTGTAAATGAATCTCAACTGTTTTGTTGTCACTCCATCTACAGTCTTTTCCAAATTTTCTGTAAAGCTATTTAAAATGAAGCCAGCATATCAAAAGCAAGTTGCTAAAGTTCAGATTCAGTAAAGCTAGCGTTGTAGTGCTAAGATGAAACTGGGGAGACGTGTCTCACAGAATCACAGAATCATACGGGTTGAAAGGGACCTCTGGAGATCAAGTCGAAACCCCTGCTAAAGCAATTTCCCTACAGTAGGTTGCATTGAAAAGCATCCAGGCAGTTAATGAATATCTTCAGAGAAGGAGACTCCACAACATCTCTGGGCAGATTGTTCCGGTGTTCTGTCACCCTCGAAGTCAAGTTTTTTCTCATGTTTGTATGGAACTTCCTGTGTTCCAGTTCTTGCCCATTGTCCCTTGCCCTGTCGCTGTACATCACTGAAAAGTGCCTGGTCCTATCCATTTGAATCCCACACTTCAGGTATTTGTAGATAGTGATGAGATGTCTCAGTCTTTTCTTCTCCAGGCTGAACAGCCCCAGGTCTCTCAGCCTTTCCTTGCAAGGGAGATGCTCCATGCGCCTTGTCATCTTTGTGGCTGTCTGCTGGACTCTCTCTAGAAGGTCTCTGTCTTAAACTGGGGAACTCAGAACTGGACATGGTAGCCCAGATGTGGCCTCACCAGGGCACAGTAGAGAGGGAGGATGACCTTCCTGCCCTGCTGGCCACATTCTTTTTAACACACAACGCTCCTTTTAATGGACCCCAGTTCTGTGTTCTGTGTCTCAGACCGTAGGTTATAGATGCACACCAGTGTTAACTGTTTGTAAAGCTTTCATCATTTCACAGAGGTTAAGGCCAGAAAGGTGTATTTAATCAGATCTGACATTTGTTGTATCACAGGTTGTTGTGGTTAACGGTATATGAAGCCCAGAAACCTTTATTAGACTAAAGCATTTAATTCCTCAGAACACTAAATGGGGACCACATGGATTTTGGTGCCATTGAGAAATCTGTCTTGGCAAAAAGTTAGTTAGATGAAATATACTCAGGTGATTTCAGCAGGAGAGTAAAGCTTGCACTACACAGGGAATTCTAAACGTCCAAGTTTTGTTCCACCTTGGAAACACTTTTTCTGAGAAATTTCCTCATGTCATCAAATCTGGTAGGTGGTGATTACATGTAGATTGGAGATAACCCTCTGGTTATGATGAGATCTGTTGGATGATCTGCCTGTCTCACGTGTCCACATTTTCTTTCTGTAGAAATCAGAGTATAGAGCAGGGTTATTACACACCTACCCTGCTGGTGTTTGGCAAATGGATAAGGAATATTCCCTCAACCCAGGAAGCTGTAGTTTCTTTTGCACAATAAATATAGCTAAAGAGAGTGTAACCATGTGAAAAGGCCAGGTAAGATAGAAGAGCAGAAAAAAAAAACACTCACAGCCCTGGTCCATCCCTTTCAATAACCTGCCTCCAACTTTGGCCGATTTATTGTGCTTCAGGCAGAACAAGTTCTCTATCCCACCTGGATAAAACCTAGCAATCATAGAAAAGCTTCACGCAGAAAGATGACAGTCTTAAACTGTGATGCAGAGAACTGACAATAATTGTTGTCTGTAATATGGAGTCACATATCGTAGTTATATGAAAGACAGTCTGGCAACCTTCATTTTATCAAAGTGTAGGCTGGGAAAGGATAACAGTAGGACTCACCAGTTCACAAACTCCAAGACCACAGACAGCCCACCCTTTCCTAGATACCACATCTATGTTTAGATTTCTTTTTTTTTCTTTTCTTTGAATTTGCTTACTGATTTTTTTTTTTATTTTTATTTTTTATTATTTTTGGGGGGCTCACATACTACCCACTTTTTTATTGTGAATCTCTCTCTTCCTAGTTTTATTTGATTCTTCTATCTCTTAACTTGAAAGACATAATCAATAGCTGATCTTACTTCACCTTCTCTTTTCCTGTTTTATACACCTTGGCTATATTCTGTTCAGTCATCTGGTTAATTAACTCATGCTGAATTTAGCCTCTAATACTTTATTATATACCAGTTCCACTAATTTATAGTGGGTATTCATCAGGATGATCTATCCGTAATGCCCTAGGGTGACCTCTTTTGTGAGGTGAATATATTAAGATGATGTTGACAAGACAAGGCTGTCTTCAGAATGTGTGTTTTTTTTTTTTTTTTNNNNTTTTTTTTTTTTAATATTCCAAGATTCTTTAAGAGTAACATTAATGATTTATCAAGTTACTTCTTTTAAGAGTCTTGGCTAAAACACTTCCAAGCTTTCTGAAGATAATTCCTTACAGCAGCTACTAGATTGCCCTTTCCTTTTCTTCTTTTTCCTTTTCTCCAGGATGGAGATTTGCTCTTCTGTGATTCCAGCTGTAGAACAGAAGTATATGTTAAGCATAGTCCTTCTTCAGAAATTCTAGCAGCTGCATCAGTTGATCTATACAAGCCTGAGAAATGTCTTTGTTTCTATTGCTATATAACTGCTGTTCACTGAAAAGATTTAGAGCTGTTTCTGAAAGTCAGACCCTTTCAGTTCGGTTCTAAAATTCAGGCATATGTATTCCCAAGTCACCTTTCAAAATGTGGGTTAGGAAGAAGAGTGACTCAAATATTTTATCTCAGAGACAGGGCACATGATTTTAATTAAAGTAGAAATAGATATGTTCCTTTATTCTCACATGAAGTATGAAACTTTTTTCCTCTTATATGCCACAAAACTTTTCTGCAGTGTAGGTAACCCCCTGCTTGGGACCTGTTAGATGAAATTTTATTCTCAAGTACAGATTAAATTATAGTTAAGGAGACAGAGAAGCAACTATTTTTTATTGGAGAAGTGCTATAGAAATATGCTGCTTCCCTTTAGTCTCCTAAAACATACACATGCACACAGGTTTTTGAACACCTGATATAATTGCACTACATTCTACTGTAAGAAAAAAAGAAAAACCCTTCATCCACCCACAAGATTCTTTAATTGGCCTAGGAGTCCTGGATGAAGTGATTGATCTTCCACAGCTGTTTGTAGCAATGCATGGCAAATATGTTTACAATTGACAGAGACAGATGACACCATAATTGACAGCTTACTTTTCTTCTATATATTTTTTTAAGCCAGAAGATCAATTGGACATCTCCGAAGTCTGGAAGGGAAAAATAGATCTGTTTCTACTTCCAATTATTTTTATTCTCCATGGCATGCTGAAACCTGTCACAGCTAAGACCAGATTGTCCACTTTTAATTTGGTTCACTCTCTTTCAGGGAAATAACTTCTATTACACTTTGTCAAAATAAATGACACTGCTAAGGTGATTGCAGGCATGTATCTCAGCTCATTGTAAGGCTGGAAAACTCAATGTAGAGAAATACCCAAGTACCTTATTTACCTCAAATTAATTAGACAAATTCATTAAATAAAGAGAGGATACTTTTGTGGGCAAACAAATGTCTTCTTTTCATGGAATTCTTTCTAAAAATGGTAGCAGTACTGGCAATTCCAGAACAAAAACTGGCAGTCACCTCCAGCAATGCAGTTACTGGTCTTCTGTGCAACAGTCTGAATCACTGGATGGCAGTCTGTCTACGCTTGGTACGGAAGTCTTAATTGATCTTAATTGTATGTGGGGCGTGAGTTGGCAGGGTACTGGAGTGCAAACATGCACCAAGTCAGGAAGGTAGGAAACCTTTTCCCGAAGAAGCAGCTGCTACTGTTTCCTTCGTGTTGCCCTAGTGTTCTCTAAAACATCCTCACCCTACTCATTCGCCATGAATAGACAATTATACATAGTCTGACAGTGTACCTCTTCTTCCTAATTATCTAATTGTAACTAAAATGTATGCCCCTGGTCCGACACCAACCAACAAATGAAGCTGAAAAGCAGAGTTAATGATTTTGCCTCTCCAGAGAAAGAGTAAAGAATCTCTGATTTTCCTTTCTACACACCCTTTTTACACTTTTGCAAAGGAAAGATACACAGGATGGAGAGTCTGTGTGGTGAAGGTAAATGGTTTTGTAGATGTAAATGATGATTGTGTATTTGTGTGCAAATGTGTGGGAAAGAGTGAGGAGCCTGAGAGCTTAATGGTGGGTGGGGGATTGTGTGGAAGTTGTGTTCAAGTCTACAGTGTTCTGACAGGAAATGACAAAAATACAGAAGGGAGGAAGTGATTGATGCGAAAGGCTTAGAGGAGCAGAGAAGAGACTGAAAGAAAGCCTATAGGAAATGAGAAGAAAAGAGAAAAGTGGATTATATGGAAAAAAATGGCAAGATAAATACTACAGAAATATAACTTTGAAGAGGAAATAGAACAATTTGAAGATACAGTAATACTGCAAGTAACAATACAAAAAAATCAAGACAAGGGGAAAAATTCAAAACATGCAAGGAGAAACTGTGTGAATTGAGAAAATGGCTACGTAATGAAAGCTGGAGGCAAATGTTTTCTCTGTTTCAGAATGTTAACAAGGAACAGATTAGTTAAATGGTGATAAGAAGACATTTTATAGCTTGCCTGAGGCAGTAGAGAGCCCAGGGCTTAATCTGGGAAGGAATATTATTTAGCGCAAATTAGTTTTCAGAAAGGAGTATGTTGTGTTTTGTATTGTGAATGAATTCAATTGTCAGGAAAGAAAGGATTTTATTTTATTTTTTTTGAAGTGGAAGATACTAAAAACCAGGTAGGCATTTTCAGTACTACTGCTCTATGATTTCACCTTTAGGATCTCATGTTTTTCTGGAATGTGTGGCTGTAAAGCTGAGAGCTGGGTGCAAGCTGCAGTAGTTATGAATGACTGATGAAGGCTAGAGTAGAAAGATTTTTCTTTATGCTTCTGATATTATTCATTATTCTTCCCCAAGTCTGTCCTTGCAGCTTTCCAGATGTAGAATATAAAGATAAGGGTAAGCTTGCAGCTGCAGGACTAACTTAAGGGTTGTAATGTCTTACACTTCTGAACCAGTCATGAAGGCCCCCTATCCATGTGAATTTGGAGTTCTCCTTCTAGTTATTAATCACTGGATAAAACGTGTAGCATAGTGCTATGGAATGAAGATTTCTTTCAAACCAGTGTTTTTCTGATGGACTGTTTTTCTGGTGGGACAGTCACAAGTGTGCATATGTAAAACTATGAAAAATCCACAGTTCTCTGCAGTATTTGGAAAAAAAAAAACAACAGATAAAGCTAAAAGACGGGTATGGAGTCACCTTTCTGCGACCTTTGGGGATAGAAGGGTTGCTTTACTTTGATAAACAATCTTCCAGGCTATCAGTCTTCTGCATATTCAATACCAGCAGAAACCAAATTCAAATCTGGTGTAGTCCAATGAATTTTATCTTTATTTTCAGAGTTGCTCCTTTCAACAGCTGTGTTTTTGATCCAGTAGCTTCAAATGCATCAATTTAACTGAAGCAGCTACTGTCCTTTGCTTTAGCCTCACCAGATTTTTTATGTTTGATAATTTCCTTATACATTTTAGCAAGTCAAATGTACACTCCCTTTCTATGCCCATTCCCCATTTGTTTATTTTCAATGGAAGCAGATGCGCATTAGAACTGCAGTTTTGGGTAATATGCTAGTGCATGCCAAATTACAGTGATATCCCTAACGCTTTGTACCACACTCCAGCATTGCAAAAATGGTTGATTGCTACCTGTTGTCTTACTGAACACTGGAGTAATTACTACAGTGATGCATATTGCTACCTTGAAATTGTTTGGAACAGGTTTTGCATGTAAGTATTCTTCACCTAATAGCAATGTAAGTTAGATAGCTGTAAACTGCAGCCCTGAATCAATACTGTATCTAGCAACAAAGTGCAAAACATAAATGGAAGAAAATGCATGCCATACACTGACAAATGGCAATGAATATGATGAACAAAAAGAATAAATTAGCATTTCTCTGCCTCAGTGTCCCAGAAAACTGTATATAGATGATAGCATTACATAGTACTGATTTGTTGCAGCTGCTTCTCTTTCTGTCAGCAGAGCTAGTCCCATTTTATGCTCTATTTTCATTTCTCTTTTGTACAGTTCCAAAACCCAACATTACACTTTTTATTAACATTTCCATTGAATGTCTACACTTCTCAAAAAAATTATTGTACTTCTAAATTTATAATTCATCTTTAAAAAAAAAGAAGTGCTGTACTACAGCAATACAAAATTGCCTTTCCTTATTAAGCTATTCAGGTGTCAGTGCAGTTCATATCACTAGGTCTGCAGTGATCACAGATTATGTCTGATATGCAAAAGGATGTTATAAATGTGAATATAGTTACAGAATTTTCTTCATTTCCAAAGTTAAAACACATTAAAATACTTCTCAGTTTCTGATTTCTTTTTGAAGAAATAATCTTTTGGAGAGGTTCCTTGGAAGCTTGGAGATTTTGATTTGACTGGGTCAGTGGGCACTCATTAGTTCTGAGTTTTCTGTGTTTAAAAAAATCTCTGTGTTTAAAACCTCTGTATGAGTATGACTGTTCTGTGTCCTACCATTGATCACAGGTGGCACTCACAGAAGAGAACCTTAGGAATGTACTAGTTTTTTCACAGTGCCATATCCTGAGGGTTCTCTTCAAGATTTCATTTGGATTTAAATTCTCTTCATCTGTTTTCCCTTTGTCCTCCCCCATTACTGGTATTTCTGAACTATGCAGTCAAGAAGCTTGAAATCTACAGGTAAATGTGCAGGGAAGTAAAAGTCAAGACAAAAGAATGATAGAGTCTTGGCAGCACTTGTCATAGAAGGCAAACAGAAAACAGAGAGTAAAAGAATAGTTTTTTGGAGCTGTGTTTATTCTTTGGTGAGACAGTAGCGGAAATATGATTCTTGTCATCATTAACCTTAATTATTATGGCATTTTAAAGGATTAACACCAGTGTTAAAAATCTGGCAAATTTTAACACTCGAACTTTATATTTTGATTTGATTGTACCTCAGCTTTATAAGCAGTCAGATAATAGTGGTTTAGGACTGCCGCCATATAATCTGATGTCAAAAATGGTGTGTTTCTGCTGGAGCTTGTTCTTGTGATATGGACGTAAGTCCTCCTTTTCCAAAATGTATGTAATCATATAATTAATCTGTACTATTTTATTTTAATTTTTATTTTATTATTATTTATTCTGAGCACATTTATGTTCTGTATTTATTCCTCTTCTTTCTCCGTTATTTCTTCATACCAATGCCTGTTTTTATTTCTTGAACATTTACATTGATGCACTTCATTCTTACTGTTTCTAAATTTGTATTTATAATGAGGCTCAGTAAATCAAACTCTTCTAAAAATTCATGAGAATCACTTATCAACTTTACATGGTAGAGATTTTTATACAAGAGTAGACTTTGACATGTTTTAAATATATAATGCGAGTCAGCTATTAGGAAGTCAGTGATAATATGCATCTTCTGCATCATAGTATCATTGTATTTTTCTCCAAATCTTCTAAAAATAAATCAACATCATAATCATTCCATTCCATAAGTGTCCTTCCTAAAATGTAAAACAATGCTATTAAATCTCACAATCTCATTGCAAGACTGACCCTGTGAGCTTATGTGCATCATGAGGTAGGACTATTCAGCTTTCTAGCTTCTTGACACCAAAATATAGAGCAAATTAATAATTAAAAACTCATTAGTACATTTCATTTCACTGTTGGAAATTGAAACTTAAGACTTGTTCCACGGTGGATGTTCTGACTTTTAATTTCTTCAGATGTAAAGTGTGCACACTCAGACGGTTAGAAATAATTCTTATCTTTTGTGTTGTTGAAGCTTTAAGAATTTATTTCTTAATGTGAAATTTTGGCTTACATTTATTTTTTTTCTGTCAGTACTGGTACTCGTTATTTTAGTGGAATAAACATATTCATCTTCTAAGATATTTATCTTAGGTATTCATCTACATATTACTCAATAAAAATATATTTGAATAGTTGCTGCATAGCTAAAAAGCTATATATAAAATAGCTATACATCCATGATTTGTCATCTTTATGCTTCTCTTTGTCTTTAAATCAATCTTTTTGTGCGCAAATCAAAATGTCAAAACAAAATGTCATGCTATGATGTTGCGGGGGAAAACAACAATCGTTTTTGTACATTTTAAAGCATTGTTAATGAATTTCAGTAATGCTATAGCTAGAATTGCTCTGTAGATTGAACAGAAACATAAAATGGTCTTTGGTCTGTTCTCTCTACACAAAACCAGAAGCAGGTTATTAGTTAACATCTATGTATTTAATCAACAAAGCAATTGTGTGCTATATCCTCATTTTCTCTTGTAGATATTTATTCAAGAGTAAAATAGTATAAATAGAGAGGAAATTCAGCAGCTAGATTGTGGAGAGCATCAAGGAGGAGCTGTGCTTCTTTCAGAAAGCACTTTTTGAAGTCTCTTTTGCTGAAAAGAGAAGTGTGCAGAAGTATTTTGAATGGTTGTGGGAGAGTTGTTTTCCATACTTTTATCTCTGTTAGAGGCCTAATGTTAGATGATTTGCTTAAACGCTAACCAATCTGTTTACAATATTGTGGAGCACCTTTAAAATGTTTGGGGAACAGAGTCTGAGAGATGTCACCAAAAGCATGAGAAACTTGAAAAATAGTCCCACGCACTTACATGAACAACTATGGAATGCTTGACTAATGTCCACCTTGCAGCAGAATTGTGATAGTCCTGCTTTATCCCTATTCCTAAAACACAGAGTCAGTTTTAAAATGTTTCCTGAAGTACTTGTCTTCAGTAGAGTGGTTACATCTGTATTAGATCAGTCTTTTCATTAGTTGTTGGGGCCAGGGTTGTGGGAACATGCATGAGTAGAGTTTAGGGCAGTAATGATGAAACAAACATTGGCAGTAACTGCTGTGGTTTCCCAGCAAGGGACTGCGATTCTGCATGGGATTGTTGCCTCATGAGCGGCACACAGCAGGATCATTATAGTGATGGGAAACGGGACAGAAAGAGACCACAAATGAGAAAGTCCCCTTCTGCACTGAAATAGCCTGAAGTGTAATATATTTTTTTTTTCCTATTTACGGTCATCCCTGTGGTCTGTACTAATGACATTATCTCCCAGGAGATCATTATCTGATGATTGCATCCTATTGTGGGTTGTTCTCAGTGACCTGAGTGCTGTTGGGAAATATTATTTTTGTAACACCTGCTACATCCCCATCTCCTGTTGGATATTTGGTTCCTCCTTTGGCTTGATGTCCTGCTACATTTTCCACAGTCTGTTCTCCTCTATTACAAACAGTTTGGTTTTCTGGGTTGTAGCTGCCCGAGGCTACTGCTTCTTTCAATATTGTGTCATCTTTTCTGTATCAGTGTTATCTGATGTGGTGTCTTCACTGCTGCCAGCATATAAATTACATTGTTGATTCTTTATGGTTTCTTGCACTTTGAATTGAGTTATAGCTTTTACAGACACGTGATCTGGTTCTAAGAGAGAGCTCTGACAACTCGTCGTTCCAGGAGTCTGTGACTGTCTTGTCCTGTATTAGTTCATATTACAAAGCCCACTCTTTTGGTGTTCAGTAGGAGTATGACCTACTGTATTAACATCCTCTACTGGTACTTCTTGTTTATGTGTCAATATTTTGCCAAAGGGACTTGCTCTTAGGGACTTCTTCCCACCCAATTTTTGTCGTTTTTCCTTTTTCGTTTGTGCTTTTCTGACATTACTATGGGAACTGCCTATTCAAATTTTATTCTGTTTGGCAAGTTGTTTTCTTTGTTTCAAAGTACAGCTGAGATGAAAATTACAGTTATTTAAAAAGAATTTTAGAATCTATATGTTTATACATATGCCGTATACTTAAAATCAGAGGTCTGCATTTCGGTACCTCCTGGAGGCTTTCCCAGTACTTCATTAAAATCACACACATTATTTTTTCATAATTGGAAAGATATTTGAAATGTGTTAAAATATTTAAATTGTGTTAAATAAGGTAGGACATGGTTTATTTTACAGCCTCATTCTTGTTATTTTTCTGTTTTCTTTATCCATATTCTTGAAGGATTAGTCGTTCTTATTCAATACGGTGAGTTTCTTTCCTAAAATTTTGTATTAAAAATTGTGGAAAATGGTATAACTAGATGCTATTCTTTTTGTCCGAAAAGCTAGGTAAAGAAGGCCCTATTTTAAAAGGCTTTCAGGGTTCTGAAATGTAAGAAGAAACAGAATTTTAAAAAAAGAAAACATCTAAAGGCTAATTTTTGTCTGTCTGAATCTTAAAGCAAAAAAGCAGTCTTAAGAAAAGCATCTTAGATGAACAGTACACCTTAAATTGCAAATTGAGAACTCATGTTACAAAGCCTTTTTTGGAACTGTATGCAGAAATTACTGTGAACCTTTATGTAGGTTTCCCTTTTTCATGGCTTTTTGAAGTTCCCCTTTAACTGGCTGCTCTGCATCCTGATTGAGGATCAGCACATTTATATCCAAAGGAAATCACATCATGGCTAAAAGTAAATGACATTGCCTCAGAAGACTACTACTTCTTACAGAAACCATTTTTCCAATCTCCTTTTGATCTTAAAAAAAAAAAGAAAAAGAAAAAGAAAAAAAAACCCTTTAAGCCAGAAAAAAACCTTTACACTTTCAACCATGATGATAGTCTATTAAAATAGCCCTTTGTAATAAGTTAATTACATTTTCAGTTCGTGTATTCATTTAAAACTGTGTATGTAGAATCACAATGTCACTGTATCTGGAACAAGGATAGGTTAATTTTTGCTTTTGAACATTTTAAACAAAATTACTGTTTTTCAGTGACCCTGGAGTGGAGAGGTATGAACTACTTGACCCAGCTATTGAGAGCTATGACATATAACTCTGTCTGAATATGTCTGAGAAACTAGAGCTTTGTTTCTCTCAAAAATTAATTTGCTGGCAAGCTACAGTTAACAGCTGGGAAAAAGGGATTTAGTTAGGATCATTTCTCTTCTTTTGTCTTTTTATTTTTTCTTTTTCTATTTCCTTTTTTTCCCTCAGCAAATAGGCTAATTTTCATGGCAAATTGGAATTCTGGCCTGTGAAGATTGGTCAGGCAGTGTATGCAATTGAAGATCATGTATATTTTCTTCTTGATGATCTGTCAGAATCTATAACTCATAATAATCCTCAAAAGGATCTTGTTTTCATGCATAAAATTTTTACAACAGCTATTTACTGCAACATTGGAATTAGGGTCAAGTAGCTGGAGTCTTAATTTTGTCCCTAGAATTTTCACCAAGGTAAGTCAATTTGAGATGGCTTTTCTTCTTTCCATTTCTAAGAAGATGCAAAATCTGTGTTTTAATCCACAAATGCTTTTGAATGCTAATTTCACCATACTTTTAAATGAAATGACAGTATATATGAAACCTTCTTCTTGTTAACTAGCAGCAAGAGGAGAAATATATTATTATTTTGAGAAGACCATTAGATACTTTGGTGATGACTGAAAATAATGATAAATTGTTGATCAGCAGAGGCTGGCAGAAGTTATTTTAAGTGAGTTTCTCATTTGAGGCTGTGTTTCACTTGATTGGTATGATTCAGTTGAACTGGAGCAAGAGGGAAACACAAACAGAAAACAAATATTTTCTTTTAAGAAAAGACTCCTGTGTTCATCTGCTTTTGGCAGACAGTGCCCCAAGGTTGATTTGTTACCTTCAGCAGTTATCTTTGAAAACTGTCTTTTATATTCAGATACAAGTATTTATCCCAGTGTTAGTATCTCCCACTTGTACAGAGGGAAGTTTCAGTTTCATCAAGATCAGTTCTCTTTTGTGGGTGGAAATCTATCTGTCCTTTTATGAATAGATGTCTTCACTTTTCAAGGATTTTGAAAAACTTTTTTTTTCTGATACAGTTGTTTTCTGTGATTTGTTTGTTTGTTTGTTTTTCAATGCAAACATTTTAGTAACAGGATTTTCGTCTTGTTATTACAGTACATCAGATCTGTCTCATTCTGGCTTTCCAGAATGAATGAAATGAAAGCATAGAAACAAAAATGCATTTTCTTATCTAAGACTTAGCTTTGAAAGCCGATGTTGCTTCTGCTGGAACTCCCCAAGTTAAATAACATCTGATTTGGCACAGATAGCAAAATTCCTTGGCACCAAAATCCATACTATTAATTGACTCCTCATTTGAATAGTTTCTGTACTCCTTCTTGTATTTATTATATATAGTAGATACTGCATTGTTAGAAAATAAAATAAAAATACAGCAGTATTATTTTATGTGTCCTGTAAAACTTTATTTGGAACAGGTGGACAAACAAAAGGCTTCTCATTGTTAGCAGTCTTAGAATGTGCATATTAGAAGCCATAATGACATAAATTAGCATATTTATGAATGCCACTGTTTCTCTTCAGGATTGTTGATCATTGAGAATTTCCTAGATTTTCATATTGTTGCATTTTTGATGTGTTTTCTGAGAACTAGTAAGCTTGGAGATACAGTGACATATTTAAAATAATCAAAATAAAATATTATAACAAGCCATTAATAATGCTGCTCAAGAGAACCGTACATAAGAATATAAAAAACTACAGTATAGGCTGGAACATCAATGATACTGCAGTATAAAAGAGAATTCCCTGTTCTCCATTGCGAAGTAAAGCAGACAGCCTTCCACCATAACCTTTGTGCAATGCTATTGACATTGAAGGAGGCTGAAAAATGTCACCTCATTAGCCACAGCCAGATGTTTTATGCTCCAGACCACTGCTATTTAGTGTTAGATATTGCCTGGCACAATGTGCGTATATACAGATCTATGACCTGCAAAACATACTTGCAATACTATGTTCTATACAATGTTCCTCTTCTTGCTAGTATTTTTGGCTCATCCTTTCACTGAAAAATGATGGAATATTGGGTGAGGAAGGATGGGGGATTAATTCTCTTTTCTGATTGAAAATAATCAAATCCTTGTTAACATGGCTATGTATCATATGGAAATAGAGTAGAATATCGAATAGGATAAGACAGCATTTTAGTATCAGATTTTTTGCAATGCTACTTTACCAGAGTTAAGTACTTGATCAGAAATGCTATCACAGGTAAATTTTGAGTTAATTTAGAGCTGAAATTTGGCTTTCTCTTGCTATGGTCTAAATCTTACTTCTCTGAGGCCAAATCTTTAGAAGAATTTGTTTCCAAATCTTTCTTTCAGCGCTAGGTCGCTTTGATTTGATCTTAGCCATCTTTCTATGACACTGGGATATTTAATTCTTGTTTCCATGGTCTGTAGCACTTACAAGACACTGCTGTAAGAGACTTGCCACAGAAGCTGTTGTGGAACATTTATTGAGTACTGCAAAGGCCATACAGAAAATTCCTTTAAGGTCTTCAAAGATATTAATAGCTTATCCAACTTTGTCTGTGTGGTATTCAAGAATTTTATGCAATCTGTCCAAATGACTTTACTGTTAAGCTTACTATAGTAGATCCACCTAAGACAGTTTAGCATGAGGAAGAATTATTTCTGCAGCAGAGAACAATAACAAACTTCAGATTTATAACGCAATAGAAAAAAAGATTCTGTTGCTCCAGCTGGCTGCTAATAGGTCACCATCTATTGTGAGATCTGAAGTGAGAGAAGATGTGGGAATTCCCCCTGGGTCAACAAACATCACCCAGTTTGATTTACAAAGGCTGTCAACGTTCAAGAGGAAAGACCCTGACTTTTGGCCTGTTGCAGGAGGAGTATTATGTTAGTTAATTCTGTATTCTTTTTCAAACCAGTCTTGTTTTTCAAAAGGTGTGGTCTGAAACTAAAGCCCCCAGGTTGTGGATCTCTTCACTGTCTGTTCCTTGATTTTCTTGATAGATGTGAATGCAACTTCTTGAGATGTGATTGCAAGTCTTCACTGTGACACTGCTACAGCTTCTTCTGCCACGCTCTGGAAGGTTTTCCTCTTGGACTTGAAATCCCTAGGTAAGAATAACCTCCTTTTTCTTCCTGAGGTCCCTGCCATCCCTGCTAGAGACATATGGTATAAGATTGAAAACAAATATACCATCAACATCAACACCATCAACACAGCAGCTTTTGGTTTTTACTAGTAATGTTGTATTGTCTTTATCCCTGGGTAGAATGCATGATCCTTGCCCATTTTATGATATGGAAAATAGATATGCATATACAGTTTCAGCTGATGACTGCACACAGACCAAAATGGATGTGGAGAAGAACATAGAATCTTGCTTTTTTTGGCAATCGAATGCTTCTCCTATTTTTAGAAAAACTTATTTTTGAGACTTCTCCCAATTCAGCAACTTTCTTTAGAATATAACCATGATATTCAATAATCAGTATTTATGAAACGATGTTGTCTCATTTTTATTTGTTACAAAAAAGAAGAAATGTTAAGAAATGCTCAGCCATATTTTTCTTGAATGATTTGAAATGGAAAAGAAAATAGCTTCCAAACCAAAGGCAAGATTTTAAGCAAAGCATAACATTTAAAATATTATATACACATTTAATAATTTAAAATGTCACTTGTCCATCTTTTCCAAATCAGTTTTAGAGTAATTTCTATTCTAGATATGCATTTATTAATGGAAATGTTGCTACAAGAGTAATTTCTTGAAGCATGTTTATTTTTTAATAAATTATTAGTCCACTGGAATTTAAAAACTTAATCTTCTACAGTGTATTGCAGTTAGAGTCACTGCCTGTATTTATATGCTAATGGCTTTAACGGAAGAAAGTAGAATTAACATATATGCTTAATTAAGAGAAAAAAATGACAATAATCCGGTAACTTGGAAGTAAAGCACAAACCATTTCTGGTGCATAATAGAGGTTTTAATTATCTACTTTCAACGTAGCCATTCTTAAATAATGGTTCTGGCACTAGTAGTAGCATAGAGGAAAAAAGTCCCAGCAAAAACTGTTGAAAGAAATTAATACCGATCAGTTATAATTTTTGAAAGTTCATTCCTTATGATATCTTTTATGGATTTACTTCATTGAGTAGAAGTTTCATCATTAAATATTTCATTAGGGAATATTTAATTCTGCAAGGTACCTTCCATTCCATTGTCTTTAAGAAGGACAGAATTAGTCCTCTATAGTCAAGGAGAGTTTCAATGCTTGGTTCATTGGAGGCTGAGTTGTGACTTGCTCTGCTTCCTATTTTCAGATTTAAAAGACCTGAAAAGAACAAGCTTGATTTTTTGAAGTATCAAATATTCTCTGTGTTTATTTTTTTTCTCATTGCTTGCTGATTTCTCAGCAATACCTAAATCTTTTTCAGTAGGTTTATTTCACAAAAGGGTGTTTTCCCATCCCTGTGACAAAAATCAATATATGATTAAAAAAAAATAAATGCAAAACAGTCATCTGTCTTTTTCACTCTTTTTCATAAAAAAAAGCCTGACTACTGAGTTTTCCTGAGGAGCACTCTAAAACGTGCACAAACACGTTGATGCTAAGAAAAACTTTTAAAAATTAAACTGTCAGACTCTACAGGTTCACAACTGATATCTGATACTAGAAAACAATTCAAAGGAAAGCACAGCAATAGCTGACTCAGTGTGTATGCTCAACTTTTGCTCCATAAATTGTACAATTGAGGTTGAAGATAATTTCACATGCAGAGATATGTTTTGATGAATTGCAGCTCTCTGCTTGTTGTCAGCACTCAATGCTGTAAAATATATTTTCATGCTTGTCTACATATTGTCAACTGCTATGATGTTTGTATCTAGGTGCTCTTCAGTAAATCTTGCCCCCTCATGGCACCTTATGATCTTAATCTGTGCCTTTTCTGGAAGTTGTGCATAAATCCACTCTAATTGCTGAGAGTTAAATCTACCCTCAAATCCACCTTCTAAACCCCATGTTGAAAATGCAAGTAGGTTGCCAGCTGAGGGGTATGAAACATGCTACTCACATGTTCTGTCCCGAAAGTTAAAAGTTGAAACCATTCCTTACCAGTAAAGTATCCAATGAAATAACAGGAGGAAAACAACTTCGTGAAAAATGCGAATGATGTTTCTTTTTTTTGTTAAACAAATGTCATTGGTAGCGGAGCATCTACACAACATGTTGCATTTTTTTCCCATTGGTCTTGGCTCCACAGTTACTTCCCACCCACAGTGCTAGTGAAGGATTTTCCTCTGAAGACTACCTATCCCTTGTTGTCATGATTTTCTATGTATGTTAACTTTCCCATATTTTTCTTAGAAAGACTGTGAACTTTAACCTGAACTGAAAGTTTTGTGCCAGGCTGTCTTAAAATTCATAAGCCCTTAACACAAGCATTAGAAGTAATTCTAATATTCATTGTATTCATTTTAATACTTCACAATGGTTTCTTATTGCTTTTTTTTAACAGAGTTAAATACAAAGATACTCTGAAGGCCTGCAGTTGCTATCAGGTCAACTTAAGTACCTAAATGTAGCCTAAAATCCATAAGTAACATTTGAAAATCTGTCTGTATTTTTATTTTTATTTTTTTCAGTATAGCAGACATTGTCAAGGGAACCATTACTTGGCCTGTTTAGTCTGGAGAACAGGAGGCTCAGAGGAGGCTCATGCTTATCACTTTCTACAACTAACTGAATGGAGGCTGTAGTGAGATAGAGGCTGGCCTCTTCTCTCAGGTAACTAGTGATAGGGCAGGAGTGAATGGCTTTAAGTTGCACCAGGGAAGGTTCAGAATGGATATTAGGAACAATTTCTTCTCAAAAAGGGTGGTGAGGCATTGGAACAGGCTGCCCAGGGAGGTGGTGGAGTCCCCATCCCTAGAGGTTTTCAAGAAAAGGGTGGATGTCATGCCGAGTGACGTGGTTTAGTGGTATGGTGGTGATGGGTTCACGGTTGGACTAGATGATCTTAGTGGTCTTTCCAGCCATAATGATTCTGTGAATTCTTGTGAATTCCTGGTTAACTATATTTTAGTACCTATACTTTTAAGAAATATAAGATTAAATGTATGATTAAGTACAAGGTTTATAAGAAGAAGCTGATCAGAAAGATTAAAGTTGAATCACCTGAACAGGAGTGGAGTCTTTGAAAACAGATAATGAAGAATTTTGATTATTACCTACTTTTAGAGAAAAAACTTAAAAAATAACCAAAGGATGCAGAGACCATTCCTTTAGTCCTTTAATTCACATGTGGGATATACTAAAATAAGTATGTCTAAATGTAAATTAGGATTTTCTTTTCATAGAAGTTCTGTGCAGCTACTTTCCATTCAGATTCCCCACCAATATAGGAAGTTCTCTGCCATTCAGAGCATGAAAACCAGTTTTGCATTGAAGTGCTGATTAAACTTCGAAAACTAATAATATAGTTGTGACCCTGTAAAGGCTGATTTTTCTGTATGAATAGTAGCATTTACAGTTATACCAACTGTGATAAAAACTATGCAGCTTAAGAGTCCTTGGGGTTCAGGACACATACTGAGTACTGATGGTGATCAAGAATAAATTTCAGCTGAAGCAGTAACACTGAACAGTGAGCAACATACTGAATAAGAGGTTTATGCCTTCTGCTATATGAACCCAAAGTAGTTATTAGTCGAAATTAGATGAGAGAGTAAGTGGTTGCTTGCTTAGATGGTATGTATGCCTTTAAAAAAGAAAAGAAAAGAGAAAAGAGAAAAAAAAAGAGAGAAAAGGTATTTCTGTATTGAACTAAGCTTAGCAACCAAGACTGTTAAGAAGGTCGCACAAGAGAGGATAATAACTGTTGTCTTTATCAAGTCATTAAAAGCTAGAACTAACAGGAGTCCTAAAAGGCTCAGCTCAGCTTTTTAAGACCTCAGTTTCTTCTACACAATGCTTGATGTGTTCTGCTCCTGAAGTGATTAAAATTTGCAGCTGCTAAGTGATTTGAATGGATGATGCAGTCCGATGAAATGTTGATGTCTGCAGCTAGAGCAGTCACCCTATAATCTCTTCAAGTGTAGTCCAGTAAAAACATTTTTTGCCACTTTCTAGAATGTAGCAACAAGCTTTGATCCAACCTGACAGTACCAGCTCTCAGGGCTGTCTGGCACCATTTTGGCTTAGCTGAGTTTTGGCTGGAATAACAATTGTCAAGGGGGCAAAGTGACCGTTCATTACTTCTCTGTCTCTCTCTGTCTCTGAGGATGGCCTGGTACCCTTGGTGGCCTATGCATAACAAGCAGCAGTCCTTTGTGTTCACTGGGCCGGTGAAATATCCTCTGCAGCTTTCAAGGTTTAGCTGGCCATTGCTAAGATGGAAGCAGACTGTGACAAGAAAAACATACATAAATAAACCTAAGCGAACCCCACACACAGAACGAAGAATCCCCCACCAGGGACATCAGAATCTTCCCAAGTTGCTTTGTCACCCTTCCCAGCTGTTGTTGAGGAAGTCTGAAATAGCAACCTTAGGACCTGGAAGAGCATTGGAAAGGGGATCTACGAGGTGTATGCCAGTGCACTAAGTGCCTGGCAATTTGAACTATATTGTCAGTAGCGCTTTCTTAAATGAATTAGTTAATGCAGATTTTTAGTCTGTTAAAGCATTAACTGGGCTAATAATAAATTATTCATGTGCATGATGTTTTCCCTTTTTTTTTCATAACAAGATTATGAGTGTTGTCATAATCAACAGTGAAAAACAGATTTTCTGGAGGCTCATTCTGGTGATTCATCTCACCTGGAAGACCAGGTAAGTTCACCATGAATGTTTGTTCTTGACTAGAAAAGAAGTTAACTAATTGTGGAGCTGACCCCACATGGACATTTAATGGATATGACTATAGTGGAATTTGGCAGAGCTTTCCCTGCTTGTGCTGACCAAACTAGATACAAGCTGTGTTCCCAGGTGTTCCAGAGATGGAGCAATGCAAATTTTGAGATGTATTCAGAAGATTATGGGGATAGGCATCTTCTATCTCAACATCAAATCATGCTAGGTCATGGTTTTTTTTTTTTTTGTTTGTTTGTTTTTATTAAATTTCTTCACTACTTAGTAATTTTTACTGCTTAAAACAAAACGTTGTTTTCTGATTTGCTTTTGTTGAGCTTCGACTTCAAGGCAAAGCATACAGTTGGATCTTAGCCTGCTATGTGGAAAAGCCCTCTGGTGTATGATATCCTCTTCTGTGTCTGTACTTACAGATCCCTTAAGCTTGACTTTGATGAGCTAAATAGATTGAACCTCTTAAATCTACCTGTAAGGCAGATTTTCCAGCCTTTAAATCATTCTTGCAGTTTGTTACTCTACTCACTCAAATTTTGCAACATTTTAAGTATGTGGAGAATAGATTTGGATATATTATTCTAGTAAACATCTCAAATAAAACCAGCACTTTTTTTTACCACATATCTACCCATTTATACCTGTGAAGGTCATATTAACTCTTACAGCTAGACAGCCTTCCAAGAAGTCAGTCTAAAATGGGTATTTAGAAAGACTTCTTTTTTTTTCCCAGAATTCTTCCTAGAGCAATGCTGCAATTATGACCTGTAATCTTCGTTCTAGGAGTATGATGTTAAGATCAGATAAAATTTGAATGTGTGGTGCTTAATGATTTCTCCAGTATGATGTCAGTTCATTGCCGTAGTGAACCACATATTACAGATAATTTCTACATTTTTAAAAGTTATTATTTACCGTAGTGATTTTAATCTAAAAAGCTTAGCAGTCGTTCATATTTTCCAGAAATGAGTGGCACAGAAACTGAATATGATTGGCCCAAGGAAGATTGTTGTTCAGGCTACTGTTTGGATGTGACCATTATGCAGTACCTGATTATTGTTTGCAGTGAAAATCCTTACAGCCTATTTCAAGCATTACCACTACAGCTTGTACGTAGAATGAGAGCCCCACTCATCTTCATACCCTGTACAGAATTTGTAAACAAACCTTTCATCACAGTTTTCATTTTGGAATAAATTTTTGCATATTCTAGCTCATTTGGAGTAGTTGCAAGTTCAATCTGCATAAACTTCTGCAGTACCACATAACTAGTATAACTAGACAGCATTTCTATGGATGGAAAAACAGATATTCTTGATCCCCTAGCAAATCACTTCCAGTTACATAGATCTTAAATAATTGAGCATACCTATTTAGATGTTTTCATGTTCTGTGAACACAAGAGTACATCTTCTATACATTGCAGTCAGAATTTTTGCCATGAAGTAACTCAGCAATAACTACTTGGAATTGACAAATCTTAGTTGTACTAGTTGTTAATAATGAAGCCAAGTATAAAATAATTGCCTCATGGTTTTTAAAATGTGTATAAATTTGTCTTACTATACATAAAAAATAATTAATGTTTGTGATGTATTTCTCTTGTATTTGTTAAGAATAACTTAGTGAAAGAGCTCTTTTATTAAAAGGATGCCTCAATTAGACTGAATGGATTCCAACAAGATAGTTTAGGTAGAGAGGATGATTTAACTTCAGTCAAACTACTGCTAGAGTTGACAGATGAATTAAGGATGTCTGAGTCAACAGCAATTCTTTTAAGGTCAGATGGGTCCAGAGGGCTTGGTCCATGAGGCAGAAAACCAAATAGCTCCAGATCAAATAACTTAAAAGCTCCACTGGGTAAGACCCAGACATGATAGCTCAGGTTCAAGGAACTTATGTACTAATAGAGATTATGAAAGAACAGCTCAAATATTTTCTTTGAACTTTTTTTCTATAGAAGAGAAATGGAAAGTGAGCATTTGACTGTAAAAATATTTTCTGTCTGAAGTATGATCGAATCCTCAGAAGTCTAGTTCTCTGAAAACTCGCATTGTTTCTCTAATACTAAAAGGTCTTAATCAGTTTAAAAATCATGATATACACATCGATATGCCATAACTAATCACACCTACAAGTGTTCTAAAATTGATAAAATATCAGTTTGCTTTACTTTTCTATATATTTATATACTAGCCCCTTGAGAACGTTCTCTGCGTGACTTCTATTCAAAGTACATGTGATACAAATGAAGTTTAAATACTAACCTGGAAATGTTACAATTCTTTACAGTTACTTTACTGTAAATAATTTTTCTTTTCTGAAGACGTGTTTACTTCTTTACACTTTACTCATTTAAAACTGACAGGTGTCATATGACAGCTGTTAAATGACAGGTGGATCTGTCAGAATATTATAATTTCTTTTCAAATATTCTTTTTTTACACCCCATAAATGAAATCAAATAAAAATATGTGGATCGTTCATCCTTGTAAAAAACTTCAGAAAGCTTTTTGGGTCTTAAGACAAAGATCAGAAATTTTGCTAAGAGTTGACAGTAGAAAACTTGCAGAATCAATCTGAACAAGAACAGTGTACACAGTCAAAAATTCTGTGTTCAGTTAAGGGTGTTCAGCACTCTGTTCTTAGAAGTACTGAAAAACCAACAAATACTTGTCCCTCATTTTTTATTCCTAGTCATTTTTTCACTGAGCAAGAATTTCAGTATTGGCTTCTCTGTAGTAAGTGCATTATTTAGACAGCTTCCTAGATAATATTTATTTGTGAGGTGGAGCAGCTCAAGGAGATTTATTTTAGAAAAATTCACATTCCTTTGGTTAGGGAATTCATGAGGGTTATGAGAAGGTTTGGTTACAGTTTTTTTTATGTTTAAATGGAATACCAGAACGCTGGAACTAAGTTTTACCTATACAGCTGGCTGCACTGATTACTGGGCTTTCCCTGTTTCAATAAAGTCAGAAATAATTATGGGGTTAGTTTTGTTCTTTTTTTTTTAATTTTCAAACTTTGAGCCAGTGCAAACTAAGCTCTGTTCAAATTACCTTAAAGAAGATATCCTGTGAAGTTCTGATTAAGTAGCAAAAGAAAATCAGTTGAATTCATTTCTTTTGTTTGTGCTAATTGCTAAAATGTAGAGGGTCTCAACTTTATAATCTCTTTCAGTCTGATCTAGACATGATTTTAAGACCTGAAATGATTGAGTCATAAGGTAGAAGAATGATATAGTTTCACCTCCTATTTAAATGTCCTTCTCTATTTACCTTCAGTTCTTCTCTCATAAAACCATGTATGTTCTCAGATTTGCTAAAGACATTTAAGGTTAATGTCTTCCTGCAATGTGGCTGAATCTTGCAGTTTCAGAAGTAGAACTAGAAACCTGGGTTATCTTATTTTGTTTTGCTTCTACACATATGGTTTTGCTATTAAACATAGGTTATTACGTGCTATGTCATTCTCATTCTATTAGTGCTCTGCTTCTGTGCATTTGCGAGACATTGCCAAGATAAATCTGTGCCGGAACTAGTGGATATACTTCTCCTAATTTGGTGATTGCACCAAGAACTGTAGGCATTTTAAAATGAATTTTTTGGAGTTCTTTTCTCTTTCTTAGATAAAATACTTTGTCACAGATCCCCAATCACAGAGAGGCTGCTCTGCCTACCTTCTTGATTTGTTTTCCATTTATAAATAGATTTATCCCTCCAAAAACGTTAATTTAGAAGGGAGATAACTCTAACCTACAGCGGGAACTGAACAGATTGGGGAAACAAAGCTCTGGAGAGAGACTGAAATAAATTAACTGTGCAACTTTCATTTGTTTTTCATTATTCCAAAGTAAGACAGCATTCTGGATATTTTTTTAAAGGAGAAAAAAACAGTGGAATCCCAATTATCCAAACATCCACTATCGGAGTCACTTTTTCTAATGAATTTTTAACATTCTTACTCACTGCCTGTGGACTTAGTATTACTCATACTTCAAGTTATCCCAAAATATTTTTGTGAACCCAACAGGTCACATAACTGGCATCTTAAGAATAAAAGGATGCTCAGCCAGAACAGTCATGTTTTGGAGCTTGTTTTGAGTATTTCCCTTTGAGCAGCAGATGTTTTGGAACTTGAGGTTGGGAGGATATCATCCCATGAGCGGGATTGCACCTGACATGACTTCTAGCAGAAGTGCCTGCGTCCAATTTCTGATTTTTTATCTACCATCTCTCTCAGATAATTCTTTTCCTTAAGAGTAGGAGATAACATATCTATGTGTCTAGAGATATGTTACTTATCTGACCTTTATGTCTTCTGGTAAATGTTTAGAATTTAAATTGTTTGGCTTGGGGAATATTTCAACTTTTCCTCATGAAGGCTGATTTTCTCTGTTAGCTAGGCCTGTTATGAGCAATATATGGTCATATCCTACCAGAAAAGCTAATTTTGTTTTATTTGAACCATCGCTTAAAACGTCATGCCCAGTGCCAACTAATTTCCAAAGCTCAACTGGTTGCCTAACAGTAATGAAGAACATCCTGCTCAATATAATGTAGGATAGATCTACTGAAACAAAATATTAGTCTTTTCTTTGCAGAAAAAGACAAATCAACCTCCTATATCCAAATTTTGTTGTTTTATGGCTACTTTTATGGGAGGAACGCAGGACATAAATAGATATCAGATAGAGCACAAATTCAGTTTCCATATAGCAAGATGCTCGTAATCTCTCGTAAAAGAATGCTCATATATTAGACATTTGTGACACTTCATCTCACTCCTCAGTTTGTTCTTAACTTCATGTCTCTTTCTCCCATAATGCCTCTTGGCATAGTATACACAAAATATTTGAATAAAATTGATTTCATATTCTCAGTGCTACCTGTGTGTGTGTGTGAATGTATCTGTATATATAGATACATATATAGACAAGTGAAAAAAAATCAGAACTTTTCAGAGATTTTTTAGTAATTTTCTGTTGCTGCACTGAGGAATTCTCCTGCTAAGGACTATGGTCTCTCTTTTTATGTGTTGTAGTTTGAGTAGGCCATCAGCTTTCAATAAAAGGAATAACTCTGTAAGTGAAGAAAAAGTGTGTATAATAATTTTTCTGAAGAGAGTGAGAAAATGGAATTCGCTGTACTGGATCATATCATTCATTGTTAGCCTTGTGGCTTGTTCTGACAGAGGCAGTAGTGTTGACTGACAAGATGTGAACAAGCTAGCAATATGCACCACTATATGAATATACATCCATATATGTATAAAACACAGCAAAAGAATTTTTTTTTCCTTGATCTCTGTAGTGATATATGAAATGCTAAAGCATAACTATCCATTTCTAATAGGCCATGGAAAGGTATCAACCATAGTGCATTTTTTAATTTTTATTTTTATTTACTGAAGATTAGCTGCTATAGCCTTGTTCAAGCTATCGCTGTTGCCAGTATTGTCAGGACACTTAAGTCTATGTGTGATATTAATTTCAAAAGAAAATTACTAATTGAATTGTTCTCATTAGTGAGCACAAAGCTTGCTTTTTTTTTTTTTTTTTCATTTCCTGTGAGCCAGAGAAAATTTTAGTGAGAAAAGTTAGATCCTGTAATTAAATGATTAACCAAAAAGATACACTTTGGCTGTTTGCCTGAGGATGGCCATTAGAACTGTGATGAATCATTAACATGACTTTTGGAGGATGCGGATGTATATATTCACATATGCATTCAGAATCCTCTGATCAGATCCTGAAATGCTTGAGGAAGTTGACAGTGTGTAGATTTCTTAAGTTATTAAAGTTAATACAAGTTTAAACTGTATGTAAGGAATTATCCTGGAAAGTAAATGGGAAGTCACTGTCAGTAAAATCTATGCAATTTTCTTAATTCAGTAATCAGACTGAATTGAATAATCAGACATGGCAACCGTGACAAAGAATCAATCAATAATGTCACTGAATTTACCAGGAAAAGAAATCACCCACCTTGGTCTATATTGTTCTATTCTAGTCACATAAAAAAAACACGTTTAGTCTCTGATTCTATAAAGGATGTCACTGAATGCAGACTCATGATCTTCAGTTGATCTTTGAAGGCATGAACTGTCTGTGTAACTATTCTTTTATCACGTGCAACTCTGTGAATTTTAAATAGAGGTAAAGACTTTTCTAATGAAAATAAAAACTGTGAATGTGTAATAAATGTAATTAAATTTATTTAGTTTTTTTTTTTCTTACTTTTTACTTTTCAGTCATGCTTTTCCATATAATCTCACCATTGTCTGGAAAGGAGTGATGAAAATATATTCACTAAAGCAAAAGAAATATTACAGTGCTATTTTTAAAAAAGGATGTAAACCTACATCTAATAATAGACTAAGTAGGTTTTCACATCGCAGTTATCACATGGAAAAAAAATCTAGATGCCTGTATAAAAATTGCATATTTTTGCAGAAATAAGTTGGTTTGCATGTGAAAACAATTCCTTTAAGACATATTCTCCTATGTGCTCTTTAGTGTGGTAATAAAAGGTCAAACTGCGGTCCAAATTCTAGCCATTGTGTTAAAAATGTGAGTTGATTCAATTACATTTGTTCTTTTTTTATGTATTCTTCCCATACTCAAATCCTAATGGCAAAACAGACAAACAGATCAGAACTAAACTTAAAGAACTCACACGTCATACATCATTAGAGACCTTGGAATAACTCCAAGGATTCCAAATTCCTAACAGGTAAATAAATGAAAAATAGGAGGTTCCCCACACATTATAAACTAAGGTAGAAGCACTTAAGTAATCATGAATAGGAAACTGGAAAACATCTTGTAGAATGAAATTTTTAAATAGACTGATTTTGTTCTGTCTTTCCCTGTGGCTGTTCTTCCTCACAAGTAAAATAACAGAAATTTAAACACTGGCAAATTTTATCCTGTGTTTTTAATCTGTTGCTCGTAAGGAATACTATTTTATCACTAACTTTCCCAGGAAAACCTAGGAGGACTAGTTAGAGAATGAAGTTATGACGAACTGACTCCAGTTTTTTAAGGACATCGTATGATACTAATGTGAATCGGCAGAGAGTTGCTAATGTTCTACAGAAAATAACAGCTTGTCTCATAATTTCAGTATGTTTGTCCATTCATCTAACAAGTTCACAGTCTGAAATTTTGGCAGACTTCAGCTGGATCTCTCTCTCTCTATCTCTCTCTTTTTTTTGTTTTTAAATTGTGTTTCTGGAAATCTATCAGGATTAATTACTGATGATTCTCTACTAGAAAATAAAAATTAAATAATTTGGTAGCATACTTGAGAGAAAACAGCTCTGATATTGTTTGCAAATTAAAGGTCCCAGTCCAGCAATACTTATTCAATTCAATTGCTTTAATTCCGTGAGATTACTTGTTTCTTTGTTTTCTTCTATTTTGTTTTGTAGCCTTAAGGGCTGCTAGATCATCTTTGACCTGAGACAAACAAATTTATCTGTAATGCCATTTAAATCACAAATGCTAACTGTATGCTGAAAAGTAAACATGAGACATGTCTAGCCTTGAGTTCTTAGTAATTTGCAAAATCAAGCTTTAATATGAATAAAAGTTACGGGGCCAGTCTCTGAAACCAGAACATTACTTTTAGACAACATGAATCACAGACAACTAATGTAAAAAAAAGGGGCTCTTGTTTTGCCAATAGGAGGCAGGGTTGTGTCAGTTCAAAGGATACAGACACCTGGTCAAAGGAGTGAGTTTTGCTTTTAGTTACACTTAAAGTGATAAAATAAGTGAAATGGTGCAGCAAGCATAGAACAAAGCAAGGCAATGTACCTAATTGCTACTATGTAAGGTTAGCTGTAGTGCTTAAGGAAGATGCATCACCAATTCCTCCGACACTTTATTGTCATCCAGATCTGCAGTTGCTGGGGAGCCCTGGTTGCAGCAAAGATCTGGAGACCCTTTCCTGGCAATTGGGAGGTCCTATACAGTGCGTCCACTCATAGGTGAGGTCTCCAAAGTTGCTGCAAGTGGTTCCAGCATTTGTACAGTTAAATAAGTCTACCTGATGGTTAGGTGGAACATCTGGTTTCTCATCCCCAAGTTGTTTAAACTCAGGATCTGGCCAGAGCCTTGGGCTCAATCAAGCAAGGTATTCATTTTGGCCCACTAGTGCACTTTATGCTGGAAGATAGAAAATGGTGCTATGGGTTTACAAAGGATAAGCACAACATCACAACTGCGTTTATCTGAAGGTCAACTCTAATTCAAAGCCCCAGCTACCAGGCCTGAAAGCCTTGAAACTGAGGCCTTCACATATCAGCACACACCTTTGTCTCTAATACACATGAGAAGTGTTAAAATGACCAACCTTATTCATGGGTCACATGTTGAATTATTCAATGGTTATCACTCTCTTCCAAAGAAGTTCTGTGCTTCAGGTATGGCTGGAGGAGGCTGAGTTTGGAAGCAAAATAGTTTTAATATTTTCCTTCTAGAAAGTAAGGGGGAGAAAGGAGGCCTGCTGAACCTGAGAGGATATATTTTTACCTTAGCAGTGGGAACTGGGAAATCTTGGGCTTGCCTAAATGAAGGCTTGAGGCAGAGATGCTTGCTATTGGTCTTTATGTTGTTCAAGGGCATAGTATTCACTCGTAGCGGAGCACCAAGTCCTAGCCCTTCCCAGCCTTGCTCAGAGTAAGTAACTTTGGTCTCCTGACTCATGAAAGCAAATATACTCAGCTTCTAGTGTGTGTAGATACACAAACATATATGAATTGTTTCAAAAATGTCAAAAGAAGGGTTTTTTTCCTTTTTTCTTTGCAAAAATAATTTTATTGGAATTTAGCAGTAAGTTTGGCTCCTAAAAACAATAAATTCCAGTGAATAATTCTTAACTGTTTTCTTTCTCTGGAAATATGCTAAATGTGAAATACCTTAGAATTATGGCAGCTTTTTGAACTTCAGATGGAGATACCCAAAAATCACAGGTGACTTGTGTACGTTTTAGACTTTAGAGGAGCATGTAGAAAACAAGAGGATATACAAGAACTTCTCTGAATGTACTGCCTGCTACTTTATTCTGTTGGCCCATGATGTCAGAGGCAGATGTTGGTACTATGGCAGTAGAGGTTGAACCTTCCCCCCAGTACTCCCTTCCATTTTGTTGCTGTGTGACAGATGGCAGCAGAGGGGCACTCTGACCAAGTGGCGTCTGACATAGAAGTGCGGATGGAGCAAAGGTCTGGAACTGAGTTCCTCCATGCAGACAAAATGGCACCCTTTGACATTCACTGATGCTTGCTGAACATTTCTGGACACCAAACAGTGGATATGAGCACAGTGAGGCAGTGGGTAGTACATTTTAGCAGTGGTGACAGCGACAGTGGGACACCTCCACTGGTATAGATTTTTACAAGCGCGGCATGCAGGCTCATATTTATTGCTGATAAAAATGCACAGCTAATGGTGCTGACTGTGTTGAAAAATATTATTTTGTAGCTGAGAAAGTACTCTATCAAGCAGTGTATTTGTGCTCTCTGTAGCTGTTGTACTTTCCAGGAAAATAATTGGAGGCATTACTTTTGGAGCAACATACATATAACTGTATCAGCAAGCTTTTCATTCAGACTCCTTGTAAGAGAGTCCTTAAGTGACCACTTAAAAGAGAGGATGAAAGTAAAAGGATTTGTAATGTAAGAACAAATCCAAACACAACAATGTTATTGCAAAAATTAACCTTTGGGAATTTTTATTTTTTATGTCTTACTCTGACAAGAACAATTTGCTTTTACTTTCTAAGCAGAACGCTTTCCTGGTGTCACACATGCTGAAGCTATGACAACTGCTGTTAAAATTTTACTCTTAACTTGTACTTACTAGTAGTCAACATGGTACTCTGTAATGATGCATTATTCTAAGTACCACTCTTTGCTACTTTTAAAATCTCTTTCTACCTATCTATGTAATTGAATATATGACTCATATAGTTTTTAGCCAAGGGAGATTTAAGACCTGTTCAGTTAGGTGGTTAGTTTGCTTTCGTAAATCAGTGCACCGTTCTTTGAAAGATTTAATAGTGGATGGCTACTTAAACTCTGAATTGTTCAGTAGTGCTGGCAGTGAAGTTGGGCAACGCACAATTAGGCAATACTGTCACCACCGTTATAAAATACTTGCATCGTAGATAGGAAACGTATGCCTTCTTTTTTCCACAGGTGAAACTATGGTCTCTTACTGTACCTACGACTGTGGTCAATGCATTCCATTGATGAGAACTAGTGCAAAGCTGCGGTGCCGTGTTAGTCATGGTATACACACACATGTATAACAACAATTGTACTTTACTGGATGAATTTGAGATGACAAGGACTTCCTGATCCTATTCTGAGATATGAGGTATACCGTTTCATAGAAATTAAATTAATTTTAAAAGGAGCTAGTCCCTCACTATGTTGTTTACTGAGTCTGAGTTACAATTCCCGCGTGTTTTGACGTTGGATTCCACCTGAATCCAGTCAATCTCTATAGTCAATATAACTTGGAGTTACAGCTACTCTGACACCCCAATGGTGCTCTGACATCCCAATGGTGAGTTACCCAACATAGTTTTGATATTGGAACCATACTTAGTCTTTTCACTAGCCCCTTATGGCCTACGAAACATAGAAGCTGTAACACTGACTTACTTGTCCTGGTACATGAACCTTACCTTTTGGGCAGGGCAGGTGTGACTAGGCAGTGTCAAAAAAAAACCAGGATGCTAGACAAGATGGACAGCACATCTGATTTAGTGCAGTAATTCCTATGTCACAACTGTTAGTTGCTATAGGAAATAGTTATAACGTAATCCAGTACAATTACTGGTAGGAGACAATCCAAGAACTGGAATTTTAGAGTTTTGTTTGAAATGAAAAGCATGTGTTAAAAGCCATATTGATCATTTTAATCCAGTCTCCCATTGCATCATTGTTAAGCAGTAAGACTCCTTTTTGTATATAGGTTCTCTGGCAGGAGAGGAACAAAGTCATTGATCTGCTATTAACTAAATGTACTGCAGAATACTTTGTACTAACCATTTGAATAGGAAATGGAAGAATGCTTTAGAATAACATTTTCTGCCATGCTCCATGATATCACCATAGTAACTAAGAGTTCAGTCTGAATGCTGTGCTTTTGTGCTTATATTTTCACATGGAAGAGAGACATTAGCTACTAGTCTTTCAATAAGAAAACTGATCATTAATTTTGCACTTTGTAAAGTCACATTAACCATAGCATGTTTTCAAAATGATATGCATCAGAGAAAGTAGCAATTTTAAATTAAAGAAAATCATGATACAATGCACCATAAAAGTGATTTATTTACATCCATCTTTTTAAAAATAATAATATTACAAAGCCTTTAAAAACTTAACTGAAAAAAAAAAGACAAGACAGCTTAAAGGCTTTGATGAGCATGTTGTAGCACACTTTTATTTATGTTCTTTCGAATACAGCTCTGATTGGTGGTAAAAGATCATGATTTGATTGCTCTGGTAAAATACACTTTCGATCTTCAGGAAACTGTAGATATTTAGGTACCATGACATTTGTTTCTAGGTGGCAACGAATTGGTTGCTTTAATAATTCTGATGGGCAGTTCCTAGCCATAAAGATAATAAAATATGCAACTGAGAGGCCCCAAACAAGTCTCTTTGATGGTCCAACCTGAAGATGTTTGTATGCTGTGGTTTCAGTGTTATATCTCTGGCATTGCAAGAAAGGATTCAGTCACTTGTTCACTAATCTCAATACATTTCATGTTCTTATCCCCATTAAATGTGTAAAATGCATGCTACTTACAATTACAATTCCTGAAGTCACGGTGCCTTAGGTAATTAATGTTGGTGATAAAACTGATGGTAAACTTAAATTGTAACAGTTCCTGTAAATTAAATTAGGATAGTATTTTTCCTCATTCTATGCAGGTCTTGAGTATTACACTGAGAATTAAAGCCTTTTGCCATATTTCACTGCTTGTGAATTCACTATAATCCAAAAGTCTCATGCAGGCTTGCTTGTGCCTTAGATATGGAACTCAGCTCCACTGGATAGGTGAGACATATGTACATCCTGTTAGGAGTCTATCTTTAACAGTACAACAATACACCACAGAATACCAATGAAAAATGTATGTCATTTCAAAAACAGATGTTGATAATATTCATTCATTATTGGTCAAGCTTTTCTGGATATTAAAGAAGTGAATTAACTGTAAGTGCTTGTTTCAAACCAGATTTCACACTGGAAATAAGAAAAGACATTTGCCTTCCAGGTACTTACCAATTCCATTAGACATGATGGATTTTTTGTATTATAGAGATTCTTAGAAGATGAAAAATACTGATTGCCTCCCTTCTCTAATATAGCAATAGTTCATGTCTTTGAACTAGTTTTATTGTCAAAGTGAATAATATTTTAATATGTTTAGAGATGGCCTCATTCTTCTTGATGGAAAAATGAAATGACTTTTGACATTAGAGTGTTTTGTTATCTGTTACTTGAGTAGCATCAATATCAAATAATTTTGATGGCTTGTTTCAGGTGTGATTTCTGGAAATAAAATGTGAGGGAAAAAAAAACCTTATTGTATTATAGTTTGGGCCCTTCTTTGTAAATTGTGTGTTAGAGCAAAAGCATTTGGGCTTTCTATAGAGGGAACGCTAAACTAATTCAAAGGTGAGAATGCTCTTTAGAATAGTTTTTGAGCACATCATTTAGCACCAAAATGTTTACTTCTTTTTTTTACCGGAATGTTTACTACAAAAATATTTTTGACTTTCAACCTCCTCTGGGAGACAATTGTATCTAAAGGAAATTCCTGATTTGTAGTAAGTCTCTGCCAACTTTAAAGGTAAGTTACATGTAGTTTGATTTATCTCCCCTGAAAATGAATGGTATGTTTGTGGAAAATTGTAATTAAAATAAATCATCTTAATATTTAATGATTTATTTTATCTATGTACATAGATGCAACATTTTTTCAGCAATTTTTCCTCTTCTTATCATAATGCTCATTATTGTTACTAGTGGTAGCCAGTCTAGTGCTCTCAGTAAAATGATTACAGTCTTTGCATTCTCTATTTTTTCATCATGGCATTTAAGATTTAAAAAAATATTTGAAGACACTGTTGGTTTCAGAGCATTTCATTGATTACAGGACTACATGCCAATGAGTTTACATTTCTTGTGCTCATTTACAGCACAACATAACTGTTAACAGCACTTTTGTTTTCTGTTTTTTCTTTATCTTGTGTACTGATGAGACTTCATTGTTAAATTGCTATTTATAGTGTTTATTTTTATGTAAGTTCTTTCACTGAAAAATCTGAAATAAAAGTTCCTATGAATTTATTTTTAGTTCCATTTTACAAATCTGGTGTTCTAGGCCCCAAAGGAAAATGACCTCAGATTCTACCTGCTTCTATTTTTGAACTGAATAGGGAAGGTCAGATTTCTGCAAAAGTACAGACACTTGGGGGCAAATGTCTACTTTTTGTTTGCAAAGTGGAAGTATCAGGTGGTGTTAAAAAGGGGATAATCAAGATCATTTTCAAGAACATAGAGTTTTTAGCGAAGTTGTTAGTTGTCAAGGGTGGTGGTTTCTCTTTGTGAAAGCGACTGTATTCCCAGGCTTCAGACTCAACACTACTGTAATTGTAAAAAATAGGCTATTTAAACAAAGAAAAAGGTGCATGCTGTAAAAATTTGCTATAAAGAGCTACATAGCATTACTTCTCACCAATAACTTAGTTGTTCAGCTCTCTGGGTTTGCTGGCAGAGGAAGCAATAGACTGTGTGTGGTACAGACTTAGCTACTGTCTAGGACTTTAAATTTCAATCTCCCTCAGAAGTACAAAATAACTATCAGGAAAAGCCTGAAGAATCTGTGGTCTTTCTGTCTTTTACTGCAGCTGTTCATGTTAATATTTACATCACTTAAAGTATTGGCAGCTGAAATGATACAAAACCAGGGCACTAACTGCAAAGTCAGAGACCCTTAGTAATATTATCTTGCTGTCAAAAATAAATCCAGAACACGAGTGCATGGAATAACACTGAATGATAGAGACTTCGAGCACCAAAGGGTCTTTATTGCAATGGTATGCTGTGTCATCATGTCACTTGATTAGGGGTTTGGTCGGTAAGCAGACACAGTCATGCTGACTCTTTGTGCAGTGCAAGAAAGCATCTAACACGTCCATGCAAGACACACATCTAGCTGAAAAGTAGTGTAACCAGCCAGTAGGAAGTGTTGATGGCAGGGATGTGTCTGCCTCTCTCCGAGACTTAGGCATCTTATACAGTGCTTCCTGGAGACTCCCCCCTTTAATTATGATTTTCAGCACTGAGTCTTCTATTTTCTTTAAAAAGTGAGGATGTACCTTTTGAGGTATGTCAAGAAGAGAAGGTAGACAGGCAGGCAAGGGGTCTCTCTTCCTACTCTGTTCTCTTTTTCCATCTAAAAAGTTTAGGTATCATGTTATGTGAAACAAAAAAAAAATCCTGAAAGATTCTGTGGAATGCTTAGGTTATAAATGATTGCAATAGAATTCACATCACTCTTAAGGAAGGTTTTGTTTATTTGTATTTGTTTATTTTTTTTTAAAGTCAATTATCATATCAGTTGATCAATGTTTAGACAGATCTTTGAAAACTTTGGTTGAAAGATACATCCTATGTATCATTTTTAGTAACATATTGTAACTCAGGGGTTTGTCCAGTTTGATGTAGGATGGTAATAAATAACCTGAATTTGTGTAAGCAGCAGATCCAGCAGACACATCCATGAAAGTCATGTTAAAATATATATTCAGTGCTGTAGCAAAGAAAAAGAGTTGAGCTGGCAAAAAAAGAAAAAGACAAAAAAAAAATCAGAGCAAGCCTGTACTTTTCTAAAAAGAAGAAATAAGAAAGAAAAAGGATTGGCCAAGAAAATCACTATAGAGAAACTGCTTGTCTACAGCTGAGACATAGTCACCAAATCTATGTAGTGACTAGCAAAAAATTTGTATGCAGTTTCTCTGATGTTGTCATACTGAATAAGTGTTTTAAAAGACAAATCAATTTAGAAAGAAAGCACTCATGAAGGAATTCCTACAATGGATTTTTCCATGAATGTGTTTTATCCATATTACTAGCGAAAGATGGAATCAGAATTAAAAAATAAAAATTAAAAAAAAAAGAGAAAGAGATAAAAAATGTATAACTATGTAAGGCAAAAAAGAAGCCAATCAATCATACTTACCCTGAAAAACGCAGCTTGTTTGAAACTGCATCAAATAATATACTGTATCTCTTTGGCTCTAAATAGCTGGGATGACACTCTGGCTTCACTGAAATAGTGGCAAGGAGTTGGGGTAAGGAAGATGCGTGTTTGTTTGCACATAGCCAGGCTAGATAGGTCACAATTCTTTCTGGTGTATCTCTGTTCAGCATTCAACTGGTGTCTTGTCAGCCTGAATCCTTTCATACCTGTAGGCTAATAACATCAGATGATTTAATTCACCATGACTGTGGTGTGTCATCCACACAGCAACTTGCACAAAAGAAGTCCTTTTCAACTATACTAAATGGTAATCATCCCATGATAGAATTTCTTCTCTGAGTTCAAAAAAACGCCCATTTTATTGTGCCCAGAATTTAGGAGAAGAGCATTTGATGTTGTGCCTCTGTGGTGTCCCAAATGGTCATCAATATACCATTTTGTCTATTATATGGTTCCCTGAAAAGTAATGCCTCCTATTTATTTTATGGAGACTCCAACAGATACAGAGAGCACAATAAAACTATTTGATAGAGCACATTCTCAGCTGCAAAACGCTATTTTTCAACAGTCACCACTATCAGCTGTGCATTTTTGCCAGTGATAAGCAAGATCCTGCATGCTGCGCTTGTAAAAATCTGCATGGCTGTTAAGTATGTGGCTTGTCTTTCACGTTGCTGTTGCCACTGTTGAAATGTACCACCCACTGCCTCACTGTGCTCACGTCCACTGCTTGGTCACCATAAATGTTTCACAAGCATTGATGAATGTCAATGTGTGCCATTTTTTCTGCACTTGTTTCATCCACACTTGCATGTCAGACGCCATTTGGTCAGACTGCCTCTCTGCTGCCATCTGTTGCAAGGCAACAAAATGGAACGGAATATTGGTGGGAAGGTTCAACCTCTACTGCCATACCACCAAGATCTGCCTCTGACGTCATGGACCAACACAGTAAAATAGGAGGCATTACTTTTGAAGCAGCCCTTGTATTTAAAATTTTCTCTGTTGCAGAAAGAGTAAAGGCTTGAAGGTATTAAGATCATAGTTTACATACAAAGCAGTGCAAATAGAAGTCCTCCTTGGAATTTGAATTTTCAGCAGCAATTATCCCAAAGATCTTGTTTAGATTAGGAGAATATTTACTATGGTTGGGGAAAACCAAGACTAGAAGGCTAAAGACAGTATGCTGGAAGGAAGTCATTTCTACATGGCAATTGCTAGAAGGAAAAATATGTCTGATCATAAAGGAGATAAAACAGCCTCTCAGGTAGTGATTGCAAATGAAAGAGAAGAAAATTAAAGGAGTTGAATCTAAATTGTTGACAATAAAATAATTGGTTAGCAGAAAATTAGCTTTTAAGAATGTATTTGACCATCTGTATCTAATTAAAATAATTTGTTTATTTATATTTTTGGGACTGTTTTAGCAGGTTTGCTTTTATAACAGCATTCTATAAAAGGGAACATTAATTAGCACTTTAGATATAGTAAAGCTGATGGTCATTTGGTACTTAGTCATCTTATTTGTATTTTCCTAGTACATGTGAGCTGCAATCAAAGAAAAGAATCTCACTCTATCAAGCCTTTTACAAATAAATAATATAAAAGCAAAGGGTGTCCCAGACAATTCAGTCTCTCAGTTTATGGTAGTACCATGAGTTGGGGGATAAACAGAGAAAGAGGACGTGAGCAAATAGGGTGAGGTAGAAGAAAAATAATTACATTTTAATATACCATTTCTATTTAATAATCCCATTTTTTTCCCATTCTTACCTACCAATTCACAAACCTTTCTATTCTAGTGCCATTGTAATTTTTAGATGGTAAAATTCTCACAGCTTGAATCAAAGACATCATTGCTGTTGACTTCAGTGGGTCCAGACTGGCTACATTATGTGTGAAGACTCCATTAACTCCTTTAGACCTATTGAGTGAGTACTCAGTCGTGAATAATAGAATACTAAATTCAAGTGATAATACGATAATGATAAATATTCAAAATAAATAAGAATGCAGGATTGTTCGGTGGAACTTAATTCTCCATCTTTTTTATACCCCTATTCCGCTTTCTTCATTATTGATATTTTTTTTCCCTGTTCCTTTTTCTTCTTAGCTTTCTAAATGCAGATATAAAGATTCTTGAATGGATAAAACTGAAGAAGAATGAAGGTTCTTAACATGTTGCCTGTACATGGGTCAATTAATATGCTCCTAGATTATTTAGAGTCACTTCCGTAAATGTCAGCTGTATGGAGAGAGGTAGATAATTTCCTGCTCCCTCAATGGTGTTGTCACTTGGCTCTTTGTTTGCAGATACAGAAATAGTACAGAAATAATCTCATTCCTAGGTTGATTTAACTATAATTCATCCTTTGATTTGTGAAAGAGTTGAGATTTATAGGTGTATGTCTACTATAAGCTTGTATTGGTATATCTAAATTCATGTACAAATCTAGAATTAGATCAACTAAGTTGTGTGTGATGACTTCTTATGGCCTACATCCTTTTCATCATAATCCAAAACAAAATAGAGTAAGTTTTTTTTTTTTTTTTTTCCTGGATGGACCTTAATTGCATAGTCACAGTTTTATATGCATACTTTGGTTTAGAATGAAACAGACATAAGCTGTTTGAAAAACATTTCTCGAGATTCAAAACTTTTTGTGCTGATCACTGCAATAAGGAAGATTTTTGGATAAAAGCAAAAAACTAATACACAGTTTTCTTATGTATTTTTTCAGCTATGTACATTTATAGAAATGTTTCCAATAAAATTAAAAGTAAAATGATTTCATATTCTATGGGTGCTACTACACAGTTTCCAGGTTTATACAGATTCATTAGACTAGGACTTCACAAAGTGGAATGGGCACTTATTATAGACATCATGGTCTTGACAGTACATCCGGTCTTGGAAATATGCCTACATTTTAATTAAGAGCAGTGAAAAATCAGAAGTGCAATGTCTTCTCTTCCTCACAAAGGCAGAGTGGCATCTTAGCCAATACAATAAACCCTAAAAACAGTCAATAAATAATTATTATGGAAAAAAAAAAAAAACTAATGGGGAAAGAGTAGAGCAGCAGATAAGAACTATGTCTTGCCTCATGGTAATTTTTGACTTTGTAGTTAAAAAAAAAAATGTTCTGTTCTAAGGAAAATACTTCCACAAGTGATATTGCTTGTTAGCTGTATTTTTTAAATGTTCCAACTTTTGTGTTTCTGAAGGAGACTTTTTGATATCCTATTTTATTATATATATTAGAAAAAATCTCTGATCAAGAACATTGCAATTTATGTTATCTGCGAAGCTATATATAACTTGGAACAAATACTCTTTAAGAGTTTTTTGTTAGATAAGTATTTTTTTGAGACTGAGAAACTTCACAGATATAACAGGATCTTAGATGCTAGAGATGGGATTATATATTAATTTTCAATCATTCTTATGGTACAATGCTGTTCAAGACATCAGAGTTTCTAGTATTTTGCCCATTCCAATGTGCAAGGCTGCTGTTATTTTGCTTACAGTGACTCCTTTCCCTTATTTTTCAGCAAAAATGTAATTACATTCCCATAGAACAAACTGAATAATTTATGTGCACGATTGTTCATACCTTCAGATATTTATGCATAATTGGCATTACATTTTGTGACATTATGTATGGACTTATTTTACTTATTTATTTTTCTTATTGTCTTAGTTTCTAACAGAAGTTACTTCTCTCATAGTGTCTGGTATGAAGCTATGTTTTGTTCCCAGAAGAAAAACAAACCTGATAACACCTGGCAGTGTTAAACACAGCCAAGGACATATTCTGTTCCTCAGTGAAGCAGTTAGGAGGCATAAGGAGCCGGGAACTGGGAGGGGACAGGACCAGGGCAGCTGACCCAAACTGACCAAAGAGCTGTTCCATACCACATCACATCATGTGATTTTTACAGAAGGGCAATCTCTTGCTCGGAGGGAGAGGCTGTTGGCTGGCTGAGTATCAGTCATTGGTCCCTTGCTTTGTGTATCTTCTATTGTTTATTATATGTATAGGTACTGTTATTTCTTTTATTTTCTCTACTGTCTTAGTAAATAGCTTTTATCTCAACCCACGAGTTCTACCAGATTTATTCCTTTATTCTCTCCCCCATCCCACTTGGGAGGGGGGAGGGTGAAGGAACAACTGTGTGGGACTTAGCTGTCTGCTGGGTCAAACCAGAACACTTATGTAGCGGAGAGAAAAAAAAAAAAAAAGTACTTACACTTCAATTTCTTGGATTCTGATTTTGCAACCTTTCAACCCACTGAAACAGTGTAATTAATTGTTTATATTCTAAATTTTTCATATTGAATTTCACTCAGTTCTTGTTCACGTTCTTGTTATCTACATTTCTTTTTTTTTAGAGCTGGAGTTGCAGTCCATTTTGGCTTGGTATTAATTGCATACTTAAGTAACTTTATTTCGTTTACCTAGAAGACTTTGTAATGAAATTTACTGTCATCACTGGGGTGCTGAATTCTCTTGAAATTAAGCCTAAATATTTGATTTTATTTTTAACATTGTTTTCATGATGGGAATAGATAAAGTGAATGATAGCAGTAGATGTCCCTGTACATTGTCGGGGACTTGGACTAGATGACCTTTAAAGGTCCTTTCCAACTCTAAGGATTCTATGATTATAAACATTATATTCTATAATTATAAACATCACCCTCTTCTTTTAACTTCAAGACATCATTATTACCAACTAGTATTATTTTTTTCTTCATTCTCTTATTACGTCATCCAATTTCCAAGTCTTTTCATGGTTCTTCTCTCACCACATCCCACACCATCGTGAATGCATACCTGCTTTAAAAGTCGATAGCACAGTCATCACCATGATATGCAGCAAGAAAATGAGAAGTCATTTAGTTAGTTTGAAAAAAAAGTAAAATTGAGAAATGCTCCAAAAATACATAGGTAACACATACACATTTAAAAATCATTTTAAAGCTGACAAAAAGGCAATTAAATCTGGTACGATGTTGACACAGTTCAATTCCACTCAGAATCTGAGTTGTTATAATCTGTGCATGTTAAAGTTTGTGAACGGCAAGCCACTGTATCAAAGAGGCCTACAAACAGGGTATTACAATAATCCAGGCTTGATGTTACGGAAAACATGAATCAAGAGCTCAGCACCCTGTGGAGACAGTAAGCTTTAATCTTTATCCACTTCTAAATTCCTGAGATGGTATTAGGTGCCTACGACTCTTAAAGTCTTATCATGTGTACTGAGCTGAAAACAGTAACTTTTCTGTTGACTTTATTTAAACCATGTAAGATTCTACTTATTCTACTTCAATTAAATGATCTTTAAAGCTCTCTTTTTATATTGATCAGGATTTCACAAGCTGTCTTTCATAGCTCACTCATATTTCCAGCACCAAGATCAATACAATTATTTTCTTTACCTTTCTAGAAATAAGATATTTTAAAATAGAATTGACCACAATGCTCTAAGAATGATTTTATTCAAAACAGGGTAAAAGACCCCTAAGGGAATTTTAATACTCCTTTTTGCATTAAGATTATGGCAGAAGAAAAGGTCCCAGCACTTTTAAAATTCCTTCCATGATGCAATCTCAAGATTACAGACTTGGATTGGCAACTAGAACATAATGTAGTTAGGTCAATGTTAAAGAGAAAGTAGCTACTGACCTTTAAAGGATCCCTGTCACTGAAATTGTGTCATCTGTTGCAGTGGAAATCTTAAACAACATGATTTTTCATGTTGGATTACCAGTATTATTCAACAGAAGAAAAAAAATCCCTAGAACATTTTCTGTTCTCTGAGCTCTCTGTATTTGTAAGAGACATCCACACATTTGTGACATTGCCTGGTTACAAACATGGAAATTTAACATTCTCTGAGCATGAGCTAAAGGTTAATTAAATGTTAAAGGCTAAAAGTAAATAAAATAACTCATATTTTATTTAAGGGAGAATTTCGTGGAAAATGTGACAGAGACAAGAAGGAAGAAAACCTGAAAATTCAATTAATAATGAACAGAAGAAAACAATCATAGACACAGATATTCCTCATGCTTGTACAAGAGTATCCACATATTCTGGTCTAGAATTAAGGACTTTTTTTATCTTTCTAAATATTGATATTGTACAGTTGTCTTCAGGTAAGTGAAAATTAATTTTCTTGTGACATTCAATAGGCTTATCAGAGTGAGAGAAAAGCATGCACATGTTCTTTTATTCAGTCTTATTGTGTAAACATTTTTTAAGCTGGAAAAGAATGGGAAGTTTTTTGTTTGTTTATTTTTTAATACTAAAAGCAAGAGGCTATTTTCACAGCATTTCAGGATATTTTTGGTTTCATTTTTATTTTAAATACTGAAAAGAATTAGGAGGTCACCACATTGTTTATTTTGCAATTATTTTGAAAAATGGAATGCTTTGATCAAAATGACATGTTGTAATTTTTTCAATGGATAATAATATTCTGTCTTCAAAAAATATTGAAAGCTCTTTGATCAGCTTTCAAGTGAGCTGTAAGAAATACACTTACTAATCTTCTGCTGTGCACCCTGAATTATATAGGCTATAACTTTGGAAACTTATTTTAGATGAGACAATGAGATGATACAAGGCAATCAGATTGCTCAGAAGTTGAGCTGAATTATATTTTTCTTTTACATTGTTTGTTCCTCAATGCACTTTCAGAATAGCTGAAGTGAGAATGTAATACGGTTGAAATGCTGAGAAATGTTTCAACAGTTGCAATAAAGTCAAAGAAATGAAGGATTACATTCACAAAACTGCCAGAAAGAGAAAATGTTAATTTATCCTCATTCCCCTCAATATATCATAGGTGAAGGTATTCTCCTATGAAATAAAGGAGCATGTTTCAGATCTCTTTTCAGCAGTTTTTACCCACTGTATCTCTCCTATCAAGCAAATGTTCTAAGCTCCGGACTGTAGTCATCTTCATTTTTAGGATCTGGTACATTTACTGTCTAAGCAGCTCATATGAAATAAGATCAAGCAGTGCACTTGTGAATGATTCAGTCTAGCATAAAACGTAGTTAGAAAGCCCATCCTTTGTCACTGTGGTAGGTCATCTCTCGCAGTAAGATTATATGAATTTAAATGTTTTGTATTTTTAAGACTTAGATTAAAAGGATGGAGAAAAAACAAAGGGCTCTATTCCACCTCCTTCTAATAGCTTCATTTTTGTGATTTTTTTTTCTATGCTTCTTTGTTTTTATTATCCTCAAAGATTAAATGTTCTGTTTCAGGACAAGTAAAATTAGACCCCCAAATTTTTCTGGTAGCTTTAATTAAATTAACAAATAGCATATGCTGCTGATAAGAGGAAAGGACTCTGTATTCTCTGTAGCTATTCTGGCATTTCACAGTGACCTGAAGCCCAAGTCTACACCTTTTTAAAAGTGCCACCACATTTAAAAGTTTGATGTGCAAGGGAACACTGTGAATGTTCCCGTTTCCCATGTAGGGGGAGATGTCAGCCAAGGCTTTCCTATATGTGGCAGAGGAAGGCAAGGATACCAGAGATGGCTAGGAAGATGTTATCGTCCTTTATTGAGTGTATATTTGCAGTTCAAAATCCAGCTTGTTTAAGCTCTGAAAATGAAAAGAAACCTCTGTGCAGTTGCAGTTTCTTTTTTTTTCAAGGGGAAAATAAATTCAGCTGAACTAAACCCATTTACTAATGTTGGCAACAACGGCAAACACTGCTGTGTGATTTGGCTGTAAAGACACACCAGGGATATGGGAACAGTTTTCTGGTGCTAGACTCTTTTTACCTGAATGTATGTGTCAGAACCAAAAATAGAAACCAAAACAAACAAAAAACCCGCCCAAGACCGAAAAGCAAAACCTAAAAATTTTAAACACTCCTTATTGTTTTTTCTGCTGAACATAGTATTATGCACAATAGATGTTTTATAACAATAATGTAAATAACAATGGAAACCAAACAGACTACATCTATCTAAAGTACTCTTTGCACAAGATTGTACTGACGTATGGTATTTGACATTAAGCCAAGTAGGAACTGTGGGGGCTTCCTTAACTTTAAAAAGAGAGCACACATCTGTTTTCTAACCCTTGATATTTGATGGTGTAAAGAGGTGCTTACAAAATCTGACACTCTTATAGTATCCATGAAGAAGTTGCCATAATACATTAAAAAAACCCAAAAACCACAAATTTTGAGCAGGCTTACTTTCTCAGCTAATTTTCAGAGAGCTTAAATTAAAGTAAATTTTACTGATCTTTTGTTTTAAAAGCAAAGTCTACAGGAACCCCTAAGGATATTAGTAAGTGATATTGGGAATAAGGGATTAAAAACATTATGACTGTGCGTAACGTGAGCCCAGAGTAGCAGGATAACCAGCAAAGGTCTTTCTGTTGACAATCCTGGAAGGGTGTTAAGCCCTGTAAGTGGTGATACTTGCTCACAGTTCTAGGGCTCAGTGGTAGTCCTTGTGTCTCTCAATCACTCTAGAAAAAGCTGAGGGACTAGAAGCCCGCATCGTGCTTTGAAAATATCTAAGTGCACTTCCCCTGTTATGCACTAGTGGAATTATCTGTCAACTGAATACATAGCTTTGCTACTTTGAGTTTTATGTCCTCAGGATTTAATTGTGTTGTAAGAATTAGGCTGTACAAAGATGGTTTCTTAGTTTATAGAGAGCTGAAGGGCATTAATATCTGTTGTCAGTGATGTGAGCCACTAACGGGCTGTGGTGAAAAAATGGAATTGGTAATATCTATTCACTGCAAGAAATGATTAGATCAGTGCTATAACAGCTTCAATTTCTTTTCCTTTGTTTCAAATGTATGCTGAATAGAGATATCTAGAGATAGAGAGCACAAAAGCCCCCTAAATATTAAATGCTGGGTATTTCTTCTAGCTGCTGCTGCACTGAAGCAATCCATCGGCTTTGTTGCAGCCACTCCCAAGTTCTCTGTGCGCAGGAGCTGACCCTCTGCCTTTTTTCCAGAGAAGGGTCCTTTAAAACCCACATCCAGGTGTTTGCAGTCAGGATCCGGGGTGTGTTGGAAGCATATAGAGACATGATAGGGGAGCTGATGCCTCAGGACCCACGGGAAAGTTTGCTGAATGCTAAACACACCTGAAGAAAAGCATGCAGATTTACCTTTTGTGTGGGGAGGAATTTAGTTGTTTAGTTTTTGTTTCCTCCACTGTACTAAGATTTCGGAAGGGAAGCTCATTTCTCTGCAAACAAACAAACAAACAAAAAACCCTGACTACATAGACATTTAATCCATGTGGCTGCTGGCTTTGCTGCACAGCTGTCAAATAAATAAATACATAAACAATTCATTGAGTTAGGAATGGCTATCCTTAAATAAGGAAAACAATTGTTTGATTGTTATTTCCAACCAGATTATGACTGTGCATTTATTCTTAACTGCACATAACTCTGTTATGGTTTCATTATGCTATCTGTTAGAAATGACAGCCTGACAGCTCTGTTGTTTCTCTGGGTCATTTTTATTTTGGTTATTGAACACTCAAACCTCATTAACTGGCTGCCAGGTCTCCAGAACTGCATGGGTCGCTGTCTGCAAATATAAACATTTAGTAACAAGTGTCTTTGGATGAATTTTATAATTGTGAAGAGTCTTAAGGGATGAAAGAATGCAGCATGGAAAAAAGGGTCTGTTAGTCTGGGTGACACAATGCATACTTAATACATGTTTAATATTTGTGAGTAATTTTTGACATATAAAACAGATTTTGCTCCACTAAAGGAACTAAATGACTTCTCAAATTGTCTCCAAAATTTTGACCTGCAGCTAGTCTACTCCTCTTTTTATTTCTTTACTTTAAGACAGCTGGATTATTAGAGCAGTAATCAGGTCTACTGTTAGTTAACAGCACCTCACATATATATCAGTGAAAATTATCTAACTTGGCAACAAATGTTCTGCAGTGGAATACATCTCATTCCAGATGTACTGTGTGCCCAAATTGCTCTGTATTTATGCTCAAGAATATCCTGTTCACTATTCTGTACTCTTTTACAGTGGCTCCCGAGAGTCTTGTTGGCCCATGACGTCAGAGGTGGATGTTGATGGTATGGCAGTAGAGGTTGAACCTTTCCACCAATACTCCATTCCATTTTGTTGCCATGCAACAGATGGCAGCAGAGGGACAGTCTGGCACAATGGCATCTGATATGGAAGTGCAATGGATGTGAGGACAGTGAGGCAGTGGGTAGTGCGTTGCAGCAGTGGTGACAGCGATGTGAAAGACAAGCCACGTTCTGGATGGCCATGCAGGTTTTTATGAGCATGACATGCAGACACTTGTTCGTTGCTGGCAAAAATGCATAGCTACTGGTGGTGATTGTATTGAAAAATAGTGTTTTACAGCTGAGAATTTGCTCTATCAAATAGTATTATTGTGCTCTTTGTGTCTGTTGGATTCTTCATGAAAATAAATAGGAGGTATTACTTTCAGAGCCACTTACGTATATTTGCAAAGGCCACTAGCAGTTCACAGAATGTTCAATAAATGTTTCTGGTTTTTTTTACAACTAGAAAGACTGCTGATGACACTATTTAAACACTGAAGACTTCATATTTGCTCCACGGTCTTAAATATTTGTGGTGGTGATGTAATCTGATGTGATCTGAGTATTTAAAAGATAACTCTGTGACCTATATGCATAAGATCTTTTTAAAGTTAATCTTTGTGCTTCTTTTACCCTCTTGCTTTTTCTATGACAACTAATCTAGCACTCCATTTCATAGCTTAAGGCTGTTTTATGTTTCAGATTGTTCACTCTAAGTGGCTGAAAATGTGTCCAAAGCTGGCAAAGGATGAATCTGACAGCACTTTGTTTTCATTGTAGCCTCAGTGGAAAGAAGCAGTGAAAAATCTTCAGTAAAAGCTCTGAGGTGAGACTTCCCAGGCTGTTTAGTGAGCCTTTGGTTCAACCTATCCAGATTGCACAGCGCAGAATAATCTTGTGGGATGAGTTTTTCCTGCATTCATGTAACTATCTCTCCTGCTGTCTACTGTAGAGAAGATAGAGAAGGAAACTTGGCAGACATCTCCCTGTTGAACAATGCTTGTCATTAAAGTGATTTCAAAACAAAATGTTTGAGTTTTTGGGACAGAATATAGGCTAAATATATCTTAGAATGTTTGTCAGTCTGAATCTAATGATGATATGCAAAATTAAGACATGTTTTTCCGTTCCATCGTACTTGATGGTGAAAGCAGAGTCATATATTAAATTAGGACATGCCAGCATTAGAAGATTTATTATGTCACATTTCATGTTTAGCAAATATGGTAGAGAGTCTTTATACCCTTACGTTTTGACTAACTGCTTTAACAAGTATGATCTAGTGGTCTTACACCTACATCACAAAAACTACAACAGAAGATCACAGATAGTATTACTTTGCTTAGGAAGAAGCTGAGGGGAGAGGGGAGGGGATGAGAGGTCTGTGTGCCCTTGTCTGCAGTTTCTTTCCAGATCAGGACTGAAGCGTCTTGGCAAGACAGTAAAAGAAAGCTCCAGCATTTTACCACTGAACTGTACATGTCAATGACTGTGAACAGCACGTCAGCCTTCAAGGCTATAAATCCAGCACTTCTCCTGTTTTAAAGGGAACAGACACCAATTCATATTTTGTTTCCAAGGTGATAGATATAAAAATAGTATCAAAGCTTTCTGCTAAACAAATCAAGGTATCATTGCGCAATGCTGTGTAAGTGACTCAGGTAAGTAACACTAAATCTTTTAGTGACATTCAAGAGATTTCTATCAGGAGTAAGCCTATTCAAGTTTCTGCTTTGCTTGAGTTCTACAGGCTAAAATGATCCAATTCATTGCAGATACAGCACTGAAGCAGAAGTTACGTGTTTAATAATGCTGGCTGCTGAGTGTGTTTGCTGCACGTACGACTGCACAAACTCCATGTCTGTTTTCTATTAAATTTTGACTCTGTGTATGAAACGGGATTTTTATAATGAGAAGCCTTTACCTATGGCTTAGTCTTGCTTCATGCCGTTAGGTAAAATTAGGACCAAGTAGCGTAAACACATAGCGTGGTCAGATCTTTCCACCTTAGTCTAAGTCTGATTATAGTGTAATTGCTCTAAGTTATAGCAGCTGCTTCTTTATTTATATTAGTCATTAGCTCTATAAATAGTACTGCAGTCATGTAAAAATATCTTCACCATTTCAGGACAATTATAAATGTAACATTACAAGTGAAGTAGAAAAGTGTTCTTAATCCCATTAAGCACACAAAGAAACTACAGAAAGACTTGTTGAAATCACTCTTTTCGAATATGACAGCCTTATACTGGCAATCTGGGGCCAGAATTTTCAGATGAGGTTAAAATCTACAGCTTTTATTGAATAAAAACTACCTACATTTAACTGAGACTGTCCAGTAAAGCCATGTTTTTTGAAATACTTTGTTTCTTCAGGAACACGTACATTTTTAGAGTAATTTTTTTTGACACTTAGGAATGGATGCCAGTTTTCTGATAAAAGCATACCTATCTATAAGTAGAATGTTAATTATGTACCCAGACATGTCTTATTCCTAATATCCATTTTATTCATATGCCTCAAGGAATGGAATAAAGGCTGAAGTACTTTGATAAATATATGTTGTAAAAGACGTAGACATAGTAGGACAGAAAGACATGGCAATATGTATATAGAACATTACTTGACAAAAAGAAATAAATGGCATGTGTAGTTTAGACACCTAAGTAGGGACAGTTTAGATGAAGATGAAAGATAGGCAAATTAAAACCTAAAAATCACTGAAAATTGGTATAGACCTCCTAGGCAAGATTTAGAAAGAAGAAGATAAGGAAAGACTATAAAAAGGATAGATCATTAATCATTGGAAATTCAATTAGTTAATATTGACTGGGCTGGCAATTATGGAATTGATAAGAAAGAGTACTTCTTCCTGGAGGTAATACAGCACTCTTTTCAGATACATTTTGTGGACTATCCAGTGAAAGTATAGGCTATTTTGTACTGACCCCTAATATTGCTGGGAAATAAGACAAGGATGATAAATAAGATAAAAGTTGGGAGTCATCTAAAGTCTAGTGATCACAATGTCATCAGAACTTCAAATGCCCTTGAGGTTATAAATGTGAAAGGCAATATCTCAAAACCACTGGACTTTAAAATATAAATAAATAAAAATAGAGAGTGAGTGAATGTGGAATGAGTTGAAAAAAAAGTTGATTAAAATCAATTTCAGTTTCAGGAATTTAGTATGAAAAACTAGCTAGGTAGCACAGAGGCAGCCCTGAGGTCTGGCCCTCAAGAGATTGTTTCATGAGAAACTGCTAGATTTTTATTCTCCTGGATGGTGGATACCAGGTGTATTTTAGAAATAATTTGTGTTGTCTCTTGGGAAATATACCGGCCATACAATTCTTTCTCATGATAAACCTTGTCTGTTGCTTCAGAAGACCCTGTTTACTTAAACTGATGCCTGAAAATGAGATGTTTCAATAATAGTTCAGAGGGGACAGATTACAATAAAGAATTTTATTTCTAGAAAAGGAGCAAAGAGAAAGATTCATCTAATGAAAACACTAATGACTTTGCAAACATTCCTATTAGAATAAGATTAATTTCATGGTCACAATAACAACACAGCAATCCGTCTTCAGTTACGTGAAGTGAACAGGTTGAGAAGAGCAAAGTGGCAGGCTAAGCATATCACTGAAAGCAAGAGAGGGTTCTATCAAAAAAGTACCATCACATAATTTTATAGGACAAGAAAGGCTAGTGTTTTTTCAGGGTTTGGCTAAATTAAAAAGTGTTGCTGTTTTTTCTTTCACTTAGTGTCTTTGGTCTTCACTGATCCTGGTAGTAGCTGCCTCTTAGAATATGTAATCTTCCAGACTGCAGGTGGAAGAGCCAAAATTCTCTTTTCTCTTTCAGAAGGAGAGAACAACTGTAATGTGCAAAGATATTTGGTATGCCCACCTTTTAAGACAATTCCCAGTGTTACAATCTGCATATGACCAATAGCTTGTTGGATAAATTACTTTCATTAACTGTCGGAAAATTGGCTCCATTTCACTAATGTGGATGAAGGAATTGAACTCTAAAGCCTCATGTTCTGAGTGAATGAATATTTGGATCACTGGGTTGTGAACAGAAATAGTGAGAATTCATTTTCAGAGATTCTATGAAAGGAGCTTTACCCTTCTTACAAAATGTATAAAATGAAAATTAAAGCAATATGAATTTTTATATAACATACACTTTTTGTCGATTTATGCCTTGTGTTTAAGAAAAAGTAAATACATAGTATATCATTAAAACCAGCTGATCTTGTTTCACCTACTTCCCCAACCCTAACCCCTCCCCTCCCTCTTTAAAAAAACAAAAAAAATTGTTTTTTGTTTTTTTTTGACTCAGCTGTTGAAAGGAAAAAAAATCCATTATTCCTGTAAATTTAGGAGTAGTAAAAAATTGAGGTGCCAAGTCACTGATGTGGGCAACATAGAATGGAATGAAAGCATATTTTTGGTTGTGGCTTTAATTCCAAGTATTGGAAGTGTGTTCTTTACAGGTAAGGCAACAAAAATTTTTAGTTAGCTATATGGCTTCCCAGGCTAATAACTCTTGTTCAAGATGGTAGAAGTACAGTGTAATTGTTTTTTTCATCAACCAGGAAGTATTTAAGTATTTGACTGAAGCCTTGAAGAGACTGCTGTAAACAAAGGAAAGGATGCCTATAAGAGTATAAACATGAGCACAAGGTGGGTTATTCCTAAGCAAGTCACTACTTTAGAACCATTTGCCATACTGTTGCAATTACATGAGGGGCTTTCTGTAAGAAAAGAATTTGCAGTCAGTCAAGCTGACATTGTTCCTCTTTGTTGAAAGAGCTAGACTTGCTCTCAACAAATTAAGTTATGAAAATAAGATAAATGCATTGAGCCTGTCATTTGGGGGAATCAGATGCATAGTAATAGCTAGACGTATGCTCAGTTAGTGATGGCTTTGCTGGAGACGTAGGTCTGTCTCTTTATTGATTTGTAGCGAGACCACAGATGTGGGAGGAGTAGCCATGGCATTATATTAGTGTATCTGTTGTTCTGAAGTAGACATAGTTTTGGGACAGATTAAACTGTCTCAGAAACAGAAAGAGTTGATCAAAACTTTTGTATCTGTGCTTTGATGTGTCACTGTTCTATTCATGTTATGCTATTTTACCAAATTAAGTTCAAAAATATGATGCCTCTAACACTGTAAGAGAACTATGGTACTGTTTCTACTGAAGTATGCAGGTTGTGCTGAATGCTGCAGATTTCTGATGCGTTTCACTGCTGGTGTTTGGGTTTGGCTTAAACTGAGACCTTTTCTTGAGGTGGCCTGGAGGCAACTCTCTGTCTGTGTGAGGAATATTGTCATTTCAGTGTTTGAACTTTTGTCAGGACAAGCAGAAGTATACAGAAATATAGTCAGAAAAGGAAAGCAGTAAAACTAGAATGGGACAGCAGTTTGGGAAGAACTTACCAAATGTCAAAACTCCACTAAACTCTTAGATTTAGCATAAGATCTTATCAGGCAATAACATCAGTGCTTAGTCTATTGAACCTTGTACTGATTCTTGAGCACAGGTGCACAACCCAAGGTTCTTGTGAAAGATGACACACCAACAAAATACAAGTGGTGGCAATGCTGGAAGTAGTATAGGTAAACCAGCTTTGTGGCAAGATAATGATGTCCTCTTTCCAATCTTACTGCTGAAGAATTTGGTAATATAATTTATATAGTTTTCAGTCTCCAAGTCTGCAAAAAAAAAAAAAAAAAAAAAGGATAGACAGAAAGAAGAAAAATAATACATCAAATGGTTATATCAGAAAAACTTTTCAGTGATTTTGGCTTTGGATAGTCGTCTTACAACTTTATAACTATTCCTCACATCAAATTAATTTTACAAATTAACCTTTGGTACTACAGGATATGGATTATTTCAATTATGGAAATGTGGCTTCCATTAGTATTTCATTATTATGCCATCCCATTTATGACTTTATGGTAATAAGTGCAGGGCAAAATTTTCACTGATATTATCACACCCCAAATCACTCATTATGCTCCACATCACTTTGTAGAAGCTGTTAGGCGAACCTACTGAGAACTTATACTGCAAAGTTAAATAATATTTCAGAGAGAGATACTCTGTAGAAAAATTATGAATGTGTAGAAATGATGAATTGCTGGTGACTAGATGCTATGGTGATAGACCTTATAAAGGTTTATATAATTATAATGGTGAGCTTCAGTGTAAGAGATGATAATACTATTATTTCCCTCCTCCCTGCCTAGTATAGAAAATTAAATATTTACTTTGAATAAGTTGACTCTAATAGTTTTCAAGTATTCTCTCCTTAGTAGGACCTTCCTTGATGACTTCAGTTTTCTCCTGCATAGCTTAATTACAAGCCTATGCCATTTTCTCCAGCCAGGGAATGCCTACACAGGTGAATGCAATACCATCTATACTGGTGAGTGTTTATTCAAAGCAATAAAAAATAAAATGGCATATTGTCTTTCTAAGTGAGATGAAATGATATGACTGTTCTGCTTCCAGTCCCTGAGCTATCTAGCATTGTACAGCATTGTGTGAAAAAGTGAGATTTAATACCTTTTGGTTTAGACTGACTGTGATCATGAAATAGTCAAGAGTCATAGCTGTTGCAGTATCAGCAAGTGCTGTGTGAATTTATCAAAGTTGTGAGTTTTCTAGACGCTGATTCTAGCCGATTCTATATTTTACCCAATTCATCTCAATATTACTAATTCCTTTGCACTCTTCAGTATTTACTGAGGCTTCCTTTCTCTGACTTTTGCTGTGGAACTGTGTATCCCAGGGGTGCAAAATGTTGACTATAACAGCTTAAAATAATCAGGCAGATAAACACCTCTGGTAAGTGCTTATTGTAAAGAGATCTTATGGCTTTTCAAAAAAAAATGTGTATAGATGAAGCTAGAACTCCATTTTTAACTGTGGATAACACATTATAATCATTTTAAGAACCTACATTTGGGAAAGTATTTGCTGGCACCAGACGAATGGCAGTCATCTTTACAGCAAGCAATTAATGTGTGACTCTGGAATCCTCTCTGGGTTTATGTGATAAAACATTGTGAGGCTGATTGCACTGCTTTTCCCCTGCAAAATGTAGCTTCCCTTTGATTCTGAGAAAATTCCTATCTCCCTGTTTGATATAAGGTCCTGCACAAATCCTCAAGAGAGGTAAGCAGAGGTCCCTATAGGTTAGGTCTGTCATAATTTTCTTAGAACAGCTCTATTATGGATAATTCCCTGGAAGTCAGCTGTAAAGCTCAGCAGGTCCCCTCCTGATATCCTTCACATTTAGATAATTAACTGAGCTGTTTGAACAACAGAAACTTTATAATGTTCAGCAGTGGGAGTCTTGCAGCTGATCAGCTTTACCTTCATCAACACTTGTCATTTTAACACTTAAAGGGTAATGTTTCAGGCTGAATATAATCTTCAAGTGGGAGAAGATTTAAAATGTACAGGAAAATAAAGGCCTCAATAAATTTATTATGCAGACTGTAATGCTCCTTGTGCTGCATTGCTCGTGTACTCTGTGTCGCTATCTAAGAGGGATTTAGTCAACTTTGTATAAAATAGGCTTTGCTTGATTGCAAGGAAAAAACAACAAATTCTCATGGACACTCATCCTCAACATCCTGACAAAATAGGATGCATAAAACCTTCATACTCATTACAGCAGTCTTTTCCAGACAAAACTTAATTTGTTTAGAGACAATGAAGTGAAACATGCCCTGGCTTCCTATTTTTTTTTTGCTCAGTTCATCTGATATTTAAAAATGATTCAAAGACCAAGCCTTTCAGTGGAGCTTAAAGGAGCAATGTGGTCAGGGTCTCCTGAAACAGAGTGATGGGACACCTAGCTTCCTAGGTACAAGTAGATTTTCCAGCAAACCAAATATCTGCCTTTCTAGGAAAAGGTCTTAAAGGGAAAGATCCCCTTGTTCCTTTCCCTACATGTTCAACTCTCGTTCCTATTCACAAAATTTTGTCCTTTGTTTACAGCCTGATGGATGGTTGGGACTCAGATCAGTGTCCAATACTATGCTTTGTAACTATTTTTTATTTCAAAATTGTTTCTCCCTGAAAATCAGCAGAGCTTGGAAGTATTCTTGGGAATAATTTCCTCTTTACATAAAAAAATAAAAAGTCCTTCCTTCCTAAACAGTGAATGCATTTCTACAAGACAAAAAGGTAGTACGCTGTAGCAATGAAGTTTTATGCACTTTTTCAATGCTTTTCTACAGAGGTTGCTCTGAAAGTAATGCCTACTATTAATTTCCATGGAAACTACAGCAGATACAAAGAGCACAGTAGCACTGTGCTCTCAGTTACTATTTTTCACACTATTTTTCAACAAGTCACCACCATTAGCCAATTTGCATGGATGAACTGATTGAGATGCTCTTCATTTCGTGGTATGACAGCTGTGTATGGCCATCCAGAACTTGGCTCATCTTTCACATTTCTGTCACCACTGTTGCAACACACCAACCACCACCTCGCTGTGCTCACATCCACAGCTTGGTCTCCATAAATGTTCCACAAGTGTCAATGAACGTCAGTGTGTGCAATTTTTTTCACAAGGAGGAATTCAATTCCACACCGTTGCTTGATCTGCACTTCCTTGCCAGACGCCATTTGGTCAGACTGCCCCTCTGCTGCCATCTGTCGCACGACAGGAAAATGGAACGGAATATTGGTGGGAAGGTTCAACCTCTACTGCCATACCACCAACATCTGCCTCTGATGTTGTGGGCCAACATAATAAAGGAGGAGGCATTACTTTCCAAGCAGCCCTGTATTATAAAGGCAACGGTAGCTATTTTTTCCACATAATCTGACACCAGAAAGATCCTCTTAGCCAAAATTGTTAAGCCATTACAATGAATTCAGAGAGTTCAAAATCTCAAAGGGTTCAAAGTTCAAACAATTTTACTTGAGAGGCTACTGAATATAAGAAATAAGGAACATTATGGGATTGGTCAGATAGAGTCCAATAATCGTGGTGAAGTTTGCCTTCATATTTTTGTATTGAATTCAGTCCATAATAATTGGTTACATAAGCTTCCCCCATGCCTCCAATTGTTTTTGTCTATGCTCTACTAATAAAAGAAAAATTCATTTTAGAAAGATTTAAGACTAGTTGACATTTATTTATTATCCAGCTGCCATGATTGTTTGAAATTAAGAGAGGTTTATAAATCATGATGCATTATTTAATGTCCTGAAAGATAGTTGCAGCAGATAATTATTAATTTTAGTGAGATATTATTGTTGTGATGGCTAAACAAAACTGGAATAAGAAATGTGTTTTAAAATGCAGCAAAAAACAGCTTAAGCACAGTGGTTAGAAATACCATATTTCTTGAAGCAGTTTAACTTAATTTTAATGAACTACAAAGCAAATCAGCAAAGATTTATTCATTATTCTTTAGTTTCTGGATGCATGAAGGCCTAAAGAACATAAATATAATCTGACAGAATACTGTAAACCAAAAAAAAAAAAAAAAGGTTCATTTTCTCTATGGCAAGATCTCTTATTATAGCCTAGTTTTCTATGGATGAATATGTAAGTAGATGCACTGTTTCCCATAAGATTCATACTGATGAGGTTAAGATGCACTATTCTCGGGTCAGGTTAATGTTTGTCTTCCAAAGAGAACTGTTCAGCATTTATTTATTTATTTTCCTCACTTGGATAACAGCAAGCACAATAAATATTGTGTTATATGAGAATGACTGATAGCAGAGAGGCTGTTTCTTGTTATAAGCCATTCTTCTTAGCACAAAATAGACTGCGTTCTGTAAGATAAGTAGAATGCTTTTTCAGTTAAAATGTTCCTGTTTCTCTAGGTCTTTACACTCCTCTGAGATCTAAACTTGTTCTTTAACAATGCAAGCAATGTCTAGGCTTGTTAGCATAGCCTCCCATGATAATATTTCTTTATCCTAATAAAGTGAAAGAATATATAGTATAATAACTCACTCTGCAACCAGGTTAACTTAAATATTTTATTAGGACAGGGGCCATTAAACTGTAGCTGCAGTTAGATAAAGCAAAATTCAGTGTTAACCATATCAGGATTTTTTCTGACACCTTTCCCGTATTGCTTTACATATTTTTTAGTAATACTTAAGAAATATTTCTCTCAAGTGTCACTGTGATCTCTTTCTTATAAATGCCTTGTGCTTGAATTGCCCCTGCAATGTACAACTCTACAAATGAAAAATTAATATACTGAACAGCTTTAATCACCTGCTATAGCTCAGATAAGCCAATATTAAAACACATTTATGCATGAACAACTAATAACTAATAATTGAAAGAAATTACATGCAACCCTAGAAACCATTTCTTAATTGTAACTGATTAAAATAAATTATGGTATATTATACCAATTACAATGCTGAAAATAGAATTTAGCAGCAGTTGTTCTGTCACTTTACCCTTCATTTTAGCTTTTTATGGCAGATATGTTTTGAAAATAATTTGTCCTAATCAGATGGTGTTACATATTACCAGCTAGTAGCTACACCTCCATGCAAAATTATCCTTAGAGAGGCGCTGGGTTAAGCATTAAAACTTAGACTCATTAGAGCTAATTGAATTTTATTGGCATGAACATGAAGAGTTGTTATGGTGGTTCAAATAACACATGAATCTATAGGTTCATATAATTGTATAGCTATCTACTGCTGTATTTATTGTAGGCCATACAGTATTATTCTAGAGAGCTGATGTTATCAAATTGATTGAACCTAGATGTAAGCTAAATGGCAAACACTTTGTTGTTATTACTGTCAGGCTTCCCTCATTTAGTGACTGGGGCTTTTGCAATGGTGCCTTAAACTCTTAAGTAGAAAACTGCACTGATCTTTCTAAATACTACGTAATCATTCATATGGTCTGTGTGAATGTTACCTTTGCTATAAGATCAACTTTTGGGAAGCCTAGTACTGCTCCTAAGCGTCATCAACTGATGGCTTCACTTGAAATTAGGGATGCTCAGCACAAAACAGCAAAGGACCTAAAGGAGAGCAAGCCAAATAAGGAGCAGTTTGAGCATCTACAGTTCCCAAAAGTTATGGATGCTCAAGACTCTTTTTTTAACTTATTTACTGAGAAGAATTCACCAATCCACAATGACTATAATATAAAAGAAGTCTGGTTCTGTTGCAATACTGTTACAATGTACCCCCTACCCGCACTTTTCTTTTGCCTTGCTTCACTTATTGTTTCTCTGAGGGATTGCTACAAAAGGAAGAGAAAATCTTTATACCAGGAACTCTTTGTCATTTAAGTTATCTCCTTCCATCCATAATACTGTTTTACAGATTGAAATAAAAAGTAGATAAAAAGAGCTGGTACAGTTAGATGAGCTCTCTCAATCTCTGGTTTACTTGTCTTTTCCTGGGAAAAAAAAGTCACTGTGGTTGTTTGTTTTACAGTTTATTCCATTTTTGTTTTACTTGTGTTCAGTACAGATTTCTGGAACTGAAAAGTGAAAGTCAGAAAAATACTGGAAAGAAAGAGAAAGTAGAAATGAAAAAAAAAATCAAGAGAGAAGTATACTAGTAAGCTGAGGTAAATAGGAGTGTTATGAGGGCATCTGTGTGGATGTGAATTATTAAAACAGCCCCTTTCCTTCTCTTCTCAAGAATACCCCCAAACTTTCTGCTAAATGAATACATTCAACTACTGAAATATTAGAAATTATCATAATTAATAATTAAGGTTACTTTTCAGATGCATCATCCCTGGTGTCTAAGCTGTATGGTGTGCTCTTTAATTTACTACTTTATTAATTTATCTAGTGCTCTTTTTTTATTACAGTACATCTTGCTAATTTTTGCTACAGGTTCAGTATCTCATCTAATGCATTGAATGGAATAAAGATCACAGGATGGTTGCTATTCAATAACTTCAGTACGATGAAGATACTAAACTACATTTTGCTGTGAGTTTTCATGGTTTTGTTACTGTACGTGATCCATATGTATTCATTTTTTAGTTGCTATTTGTATTCTTGAATGAGGGTTTGAGGCTCAGAGTGATTGAGGCTTGTACTATAAGATTTCCACTAATTTTAGAAATCTGGGCAGAGGCATGCAGGATCTGAATTTTTAGGCATGCCAGGTCCTGTTTATGACCTTTCAGCCAAATCTGGCTTTCTGGACAGTCATGTCTCCTTTCTTTTCTGTAGCAGAGACAAAGAATAGTTGTTTGAGTACAAAATGCGATATTTTGTACAGCCAATACAATACAAACAGCCGATATATATTCCACATCTGGTCGTAATCCAGTGTGTAGGGGGAAAACAAGTGCTGAGCACATAAAGCTTTCCCAACTATAAATGCTGCCCTCTACTTCACCCTGTGGTACATGAGTAAAGGATGACTTTGACTCCATAGTCCCTTAGTGGCTGGTTTTGTCACTTGCCTAAGCAGTCAGATGCAAGTTACTGTAAATCAAACTTTTGCTGAAAGGGAATCTTCTCTCTCTTTCTTGTTATTTTTTGCTGCTTTTCCAAGAGAAGTGGCGGTTAGATCCTCAGATCTGAAATAAATGGCTGCTGAGCTTGGCGTATGTCATTTTAGCAAAGTCAGTATTTTAGGTTATTATTCATGTATTTAGAATACAAATGCTTTTGACTTAGTTACAGCTGCTAGTCTTCAGTCCTTTAGAAAGCCAGGCCACAAATCTCTCGAGTTCAAAGTGGCCCCTAGAGGAAAAGTGTGATTTAAATTGATTCTCTGAACCTCAGAATTGCAGTATGATGAAGAGAGGGCATTTTAGACGCACATACAATAATCAATTTTTTCAATATGGTGCTTAGTTGATACTTAACCAGCAGTTAATCCTTTCATTTTCATGACAGCCATGCCCAATGTACCAGTTCAATATTGAAATCCTTTAGCTCATCACACTCACTTGTGCTGTTTCTTCATGTGTTCCACTCAGGTCAGAGACTGAATATAAAGAACTGCTTTTCAATTCATTAGCAATTTGTTATTCAGTGCCGGGGGGAATGGAAGTGTGATGCTAATTTAATGGATAAATAATTATTTACATTTCTAGTATTGCTAATCAAATAGCGAATACTATATAGGAACGTCCTATTTCCATTAGATATTTCCATTGGTTTAGATAGAAAACCAGAGAAAATAACTCTTTCCCCCCTCCCTCCTGGCATAGTTACTTTATAACCAATAGATATTTGGTCAAATTAGAATTAGGATGAAGTAAAGAAGATTCTGTGTGACTGAAGACCAAGAGCTTATCACAGGAAGAACTTTATCAGCACCCATTAAGAGAATTGCACAGTCTTACTAATGCAAATATACTGTGTAAAGGGACAAGAATCCATATGGAAAACATCCGCTTGCATGAATAAGGAGGACAATTGACTGAGGCAATGGAAATACTGAAAGCATGGTACACTAACTCAAACTTCACTGTTTGAGTTTTAAGTTTGTGTTAAAGCAAGTCTAAGTTGTATTCTCTGTAAATTCTCCTATTCTGTGCCTAAGAAAACCACAGCACATTGATGATATTACACTAGTGCTACTCTTTTATCTCCCTTTACCATTGGAGCTGGCAGAGACTGCGATTTTTACACTCCTGCCATGAACAGACCTTTCCTCTTCAAAAGCAGTGAAATTCTAGTTGTTCAAAATACATTGAGTTCATGTTATCAGTATCTCTGTAGGTAAGTTCTGTGGTTTTCTATGGAACAAGACTGTAGCTTACCCTTGGCTTTTACTGAACATTCTTTTTGTACAGGAGCTTTACGACACACAAATCTTTCTGCTGCTGTTTATCACGGATTATTCCTGAAAGAATCCGTCCCGCCCACGTCCTTTTTTTTTTTTTGGCTAAATGATGTTTTTAAGTGAGAAGTAAGCATAAAAAAGGTAAGTCAAACTCCTTTCTAATCTTTCTGCAATAGACTTTTAATGGCTTTTATCATTTTAGTACTGGAAAACAAATGTTAATATTAGAGTAACCTAAATTTAACCTCACAACACTGCTCAGAGGGACAAATGTATCATTATTTCCACTTACCAGTGGTAGCCTGAAGCATAGGTAGATTTTTGTGTCTGGCCCAAGGTCATGTAGAAATGCTGTAGTAGAAGTATAATTAGAGGCAAGATCTTCTGAGTGCTTGCCTAATACTTATTAGCTATCCTTTCTATGCCATTAATGGTAATGGGAGGCATTTATACCTACCTAGGAGAACACTAGCCTGAAGAAATGTTTTTTCTAAGCATGACAGAACAGAATCTTGTGCATTTTGTGAGGATTCCTCTTAGCCTTAGCACACAGTTAGCTAAACATGTCTAGGTTTAATCTTGGTAGTATAAAAATGAAAGAGGTTGCAAAGTAAAATTCTGCTCTCTGAACGCCTGTGCAATTAGCATTGTGAGATTCCAGGTTTCTGTCACTTCAGTGTTCTTGGCCAAATTTCCAAATTCATTCTGCTTAAAAATAGAGAATTACTGGCTTCAACTGGCCTTCCAAGCCCATTTTAGACATAAAAAGTCAGTCTAGTTACTTGTGGTCTATGCATCTACAATAAAAGAGGTTGTGTGCATGATACTTGCTGTAGTCAGATAATCTTATCCTGGACTACAAAAGGTAAAGACTTTTTTTCTCCTCTGAAAGCTAACAAAGGAAAAACAAGAAAACTGATTTATCAGAGTGTCATATACATAGTAGATGAGGTCAAAGAAGGAGAATTGTCAGTATTTTCTGTTGCTTGTCTGTTTTCTGGAGTGGAACAATGCGTTCAAGGCTCTACGTTGCCAGAACTGACAGAGCACAGGGGGACACTTCTCCAGCTTGTTTCATTTATTTTACAGTATGCAGTTACTTCTATGAAGTTCTACTAAATACAAGACTGAGCTACAACTATCAAAACTCATGTGTAAGTTTTCAGTGCTTATACCCTTGACACTTGTTTCTCCATAAAAATGCACGTTTTGTATGCCCAAGATATAGATAGATGTGGCAAGGATGTCACAAAAGAAATCAAAACTTCAATTAAAATTTTATAAGAAAATAAAAATCAATCTTAGATGGGCAAAATATTTCTTTGAAGCTTCGCTAGGTTACTTAAAAAAAGTCTGTGAAGTCTCTGTATATCACAGGAAACTCTTTGTATTGCAAAAGATTGCCACTTACATGGAAATTAGATCTTTTATTCCAACGCATCAAGTGAAGTTCCACTCACTGACACTGCACATGAAAACATCTCTATAAGATCTTAGTGAGAAGTGAGACAGTATTAAGGGCACTGTTGTTGTTGTTGTTGTGGGTTTTGTGGTTTTTTTTTCTGTCATTCCAGTGACATATCATTTAAGTTAATTTTATCACAATGCTAAAATGTGTCTCTCCATGTAATTTAGTAATGGTAGCAAAGAGGAGACCAAGCTCTGTGTATAAGAAATATGTTATACACTTAATACAGGGTGTTACAATCTAGTTGCTAATAAAACTCCACAGGATATCAGGTGAATCACAAAATTTTTTTGGCCTTACTAAGTCCAGAGAGAGGAATGAGTTAGTTCCTTGATATAGTAATGCCACCCAATAGATGGCAGTATAAACTTTATAATAAAACAGCTTTTTAGTGAGTGCAGAGACATTTGGGATGAATTGGCAGCTTCTGGCTGCCAACTGACAAAAGAAATATGGGACTTTTTGTTTTAAAAAGTGACATTATAGGAAAACATAGCAGTGTGCATCGTTTTCTAATGGGATTTTTGTCACTTCTACTTAAGGCAATCACAATCTTGTTCCTTAGAAGTGTTGTTATTCTCACTAATCAGGATTAAAAAGTATAGCTTGAATGGTTCCAAATGACTGTGGATTCCTGACTATGAAAGACTTAGTTTCTGTTTATTGAACAAAAGCTTAGAAAGAGGAAATCTATCTCTGCTGTATTGTTAGAGTTAGAAATATGTATGCAGATAATGTACACGCACGTGTACACATGTGCACACACACAAGCGTGCAGCCTTCAAATGTCAAATGAACAAAACATCCTTTCCTCTAGGAGAATTAGTTTCTAAACACAATGTTGTTGCATAGCACTTATTTTGGAAAAAAGATTAACAGAATTGCATATGAAAACAAATTGTCTTGATAGAAAAGATAAATCTACATAGGTCTGAATTCTTGACATTAGGAGAAGGTGAACACTGGAAACATGAACATTTCAAGATCAGAGATATCTCAGTTTATGAAAAATTTATAGCTTTAGGAAACAATTATTTCCTAATTTGGAGGAAAACTGAATGTTAGGTAACTCATCTGTGAGTTTTCATAGGATCATAGAATGGCCCAGGTTGGAAGGGACCCCAAGGATCATCAGGTTCCAACCCCCCTGCCACAGGCAGGGCTGACAACCTCCAGATCTCGTACTAGATCAGGTTGCCCAGGACCCCATCCAACCTGGCCTTGGACACCTCCAGGGGTCGGGCATCCACAGCCTCTCTGGGCAGCCTGTGCCAGCACCTCCCCACTCTTTTGGTAAAGAACTTCCCCCTGATGTCTAATCTAAACATTCCCTCCTTCAGCTTAAAACCATTCCCCCTTGTCCTATCACTGTCTATCCTTGTGAAAAGCTGATTTCCCTCCTGGTTATAATCTCCTTTTAAATACTGGAAGTCTGCAATGAGATCTCCCCACAGCCTTCTCTTCTCCAGGCTGAACAAGCCCAGCTCCCTCAGCCTGTCTTCGCAGGGGAGGTGCTCCAGCCCTCTCATCATCTTCGTGGCCCTCCTCTGGACCCTCACCAACAGTTCCACATCTTTCCTGTATTGAGGGCCCCAGACCCGGACACAGTACTCCAGATGGGGCCTCACGAGGGACAATCACTTCCCTGTCCCTGCTGGCCACCCCTCTCCTGATGGAGCCCAGGATACCATTGGCCTTCTGAGCTGCAAGAGCACACTGCTGGCTCACGTTCAGTTTTTCATCCACCAGGACCCAAACCAACTTTTGTTTGAAGAAAATAGTTCAAGCGTTCTGTAGATTTTGATTGCCAGTCCTATATTTACAACAAGAAAGATATTCTATTTAGGGACAAAAAGAAAGGTAATTCTGCAATCACTTTTGTAATAATCCCTGTTTTCTCATATTTTAAAGGTTATTAGTTCACTAAGTACTCAAACTTATTTTACATAAATATTATAGATGTTTCTAATTTTGGAATCAGAAAATAATTGAACGTGATTAACAGAACTGACTCACACCAACACACAAACAGACCAGGGTATTATTTTTTCCTCAGTAATAACCAGCCTATGTAACTCAGACTGTCAGTAAAATAGTACTGCCACATCCATTCTTCAAGGCATATATGTTACACTTTAAATAAATCTCTCTGTATCTATATATGCTTCTTTACAGTTTCTAAAATAGATCAGCAGTTTTTAAAGATAACATAAAAATTAAACTTTAATTCGAAAACTATATTACCCTATATCAGAAGAGAAAAACTTTATTTTCAGCATATTCTGTAACATTTCATGTTCTTCCTCCTCTGAGATACCTTGACTTTCAACAGGACATTTTGCATTAAGCAGAGAAACCCCTGTGCACCCATAATTACATAGAGTTCTTAATTATTGTAAGTAGTCCATGATTTTGGAATCATTAAAACCATGAAATTCATTCTCCACTTCTATTCTGATTTGAGGAGGGAATTTCCTCAAATATTCTTTGTAATAATTCAGATGAAAGTATAACTTTTATTTCTGACAAATCACATAAACCAAGGGACAGACTTTTTTTTTTTTTTTTCCCTAAATGTTCTCTAAAGAATCGATGAAATGTGGTTCAAATGATGCATGATACTTAATTAGTCATATAAGGAATTACTATGTACTTATTTAGCAACATGTAAGCTAATAGTACATGGTATATTCTTAAACATATAGTATAAGATTAGGGCATAAAACAGGCAATCAGAAGCAAAATGGAAGTAAGATATTTCTGAAATTTTGCAAATATCTGGTAGGGGAAGTAATAACTGTTCTGTTCCAAGCACCATCTTCTAGGAAAGCTATAGTAAAAATACTAACAGGCAATGAAAATTATGGAGCAACAGAAATACTTTAATGTAGGAGGAAACTACAGTTCTGTTACTGAAGTTGAGAGGAGGACATAAGCAGATGCATCAGAGACTATCTGCAAACATGTTTGCCTAATTGTACTAATTTTGGTTTTGAGAGGCTATTCTGTCTCTTTGCACTGTGTATCATGGTGATTTTATGCAGGAACAGTGGAAGACAGAATGGGGGTAAATACTTGAGCAGAAGAGGAAGGGAAGGGGAAGGGAAAAAAGAATAGTATTGCAAAGGCCATTTTTAGCTCCCCAAAAGGTCCCTGTATCAAGACAACACAGAAAGTGGGGGAAAAAAAAACATTTGTTTTCAGTTTAAGAACTGTATCTTCAGGATGAGTCTCCTAGGAAATAAAAGACGTGATGTAGCACTCTATTTGTGCAAAAAAAAAGTGAGGGTAATTGCTTTGGCTGGCATTGATCCCACCAAATTTTAAGTACTTAATTGAGGATCCTAATTAAGAGTGTAGTTGTCCTAGGTTCTTGTATAATCAATAAAGAGAAGCTTCTAGAGGGCAATTCAAGTCTTGCATTAACTCAATCACTGTAGGAGAAGCTGTCTTTATCCGCTGAGTCTTAATCAGCTTTTACCTAACAAATGTTGGTTAGTTTGCTCCACATTAGATAGCGTGAGAGTAGACCTAAGAGTGTTGAGAATTGGGCTTTTGAAGTGGTTCATATCTCCCTTCATGCCATACTGGAGTTTGTTCTTTCCTCATCAACCTTTTTTATTATTCTGTAGATTTGTGTACCCTTCTTGATTGGGTGAATATACAGAAATCAAAATATTTGACTCAGAACATGCTTCCCAAGGAGGAAAAAAAAGAAACAAAACTCCACCACATCTGAAGAAGTACAGTATTTTCTTGTAGGCCTTTAAAGAGAAGCATGAAAGGTAACACACACCTACTCTCTGTCTTGATCACTTTTATACTTGAATACTCTTTCAGGGTATTTTGTCCTTGAAGTCATTTATAGTTCCCCTTGTTTTTTCCAGATTCTTTGTCATTCTGAGCTGTATGTGAACACTGAGCTCTTTCCCATTCCCTAACAAAACATCACTATGGGTAATAACCTGTGATGGAATTATTTGCTATTTTTGAGCAATTACTTTAATCATTTCTTGTGTTCTCTGTTTCAAATCCCCTGCTGTTATCAAAGCCTAGAGAGTCAGACCTGAAGACAGGAACTGCAGACAGACTTGACAAGATACTGACATCCATCTTAGCTCTATGTTCAGCTGGCGAGATCAAGAATTTTCTGCTTTCTGCCTTTAACACAGAAAAGGATCTTTAGGTTTGCTGTGAGGTTTTTTGAATTGTTTTAACCAGGCTTAGCTTTCAGTCTAAGGTCTAGCTCAGGTTGCTTAAAGTGGCACAGGTATTTTTTCCCCCTTAACAATAGAAACAGAACATTATTTTTAGTTGCCCGAAGGACTGGCTGTCTGACTCACAAACCAACCCATGTAATCATTTTCAGAACTTAATAACATTGTTCAAATGAACAAGGATACAAGCTGTAAGATTAAAGTGAGTCAAACGCCCGTAACAGCTCACTTCAACTTTGCAATCAGACAGGTAATTATTATTTCTCAGGATGCCATAGTCCAGCAATTATAAAATTTAAATATTAATTTTAGAAGTCTTAATTATGGCACCCAGAATAGTTCTGTTCAAAATAGTCCCCAGAATAACTTAGCAAGAAGTTAATAGCAATTTACCTGATTGAGGAACAGGTAGAGATTTAATTAGAAATGGAAAATGCAGTTTGCCTCTATTTGCATAGTAAATAGAAAAAGAATTTGATCTTTCGGGGGAAGTTTTTACTTGCTTTTCATTACTGAAATAATAGGTTATCAACAAATTCACAAAAAATAAGGTTCAATTGATGAACGTAAACATATGATTTGCCTTGATTTATGCCTGATCTGTGTCTATTTTATTTATCTGTAAATATCAGGTAAATAGATTAAGCTATGCAAACAAAGATTTCTACAGCATCCATTTTCTGATATGTGGAAATAACATAGTGTGCTAATTTACTTCTAAATGTAAATCTAACATGAAACATATAGTTCACTGGGAAGTAAATATTTTGTAGTGTTTTTCTTTTTGTCCCAAACTGTGGTTGTACAATAAGAAATCACACTTTTTCTGTGGCTAACACATCCAGTGAGATTTCATGTCTTCATACAGCTGTAAGGAGCTGTCTCTACTGATTGTCTATACTGAGCAACCCAACTGAAACATAATGGTAGTAAACACGGTGGTGTTACCAGCAGCACTAATCCAGGTGGCCATCATCAACACATAACAGGTGAGGTTCATTGATTAATGCTGTAGAATTTAGAGACTGCAGCTGTGTTTGTGCCAGGCTCCATAGAGCCTGCTGTGGAGACTTCACAGTATAAACAGAGAAGAAAGTAAATAAAGAAGAATGTTTATTCTCTGTTTTACAAAGTCATATAAAATTTAAATAATTTGTTTTATGCCCCGCAGAAGAACATTACTTAATTCTTCTTTTAACTACACTATTTCGATTAACTCACATCTTTTCCCCCTTTTGTGTGCTTTATTGAATTGACGTTCATATTCTCTCCCTTCTTTATGGAACACAGAATATGAACTTTTCCTTTTTCTCTCTTTCCCTTTCCAGATCACAGGATTTATCTTTGAGGATTTCATTCACAATCCACTAACTCTCTCTCTGAGGTTCCAAAACTACTATACGTCTGAGCTGGTGTGAGAATTGTTCCAAAACTTCATGTTAGTCTTAATTTACCTTTGATAGATACAGGAAAAAAATGTTTTATGATTAAAAAAAATAACCTGTTTACCATGCAGTGGAGAGGATATTCAAAATCTTATACTGTTCAAGAAGATGTGTATTAATTTTCCTTTAATGCATAAAGTAAAGCTTTGCTTAAAGGAAAATAGTTTTATTGTTCTGAGAGAATTTTTGGAATTTAGAAATTCAATTCAGTCAGCTTGGGAATAGAAAAATTTTACTGAGATTGGAATTAAAGTATTTGTTCAAGAATGTAATTACTAAATACAAGGTAGAATAAGACTTGAAGAATGTGCGAGAGAACATCAAGTTCCAGACTACTGGAACATGAAAAATTGCGGTTCAATCCACAAAATTAAATCAGCTTCTTTGTGTGCTAACAATAGACAAGTGAGCCTGCTGCATTGCTTTTGTTCATCATGGCCAGAAATTTTATTTTGGGCATGAGATATTTGGTGGATTTTAGTGACTGAATCTGTTAATCAAAGAACAGTTTCTGATGAAAACTTTTTGCTGGAGAATTTCTGACTGACTATGGGTACTAGAGGGGATTACTTCAGAACCATGCAATACTGATGACTCATATTTAACACAAAGCACGGCTTCTAAAAATAGAAGGAAACTTTTATGTTTTTGAAAATGGCTTCTCCTGGTCCCTGATAAATCCTTTTCTCTTTCTCCAAGTAGAAACCAAGTGAAAGGTATTGAGAGCCATTAGAAAGGGGTATTCTTTACAATTTGAACCATTGGTCAGAAAATTGATCAGAATTGAGAAAGCTGTATATGTCAGCAAGATTAGTTTACATGTTCTCGATTATGGTGATATCCTATTTTACACAGGTGTTGAAACATCTCATGTGTGGAAATTAAATGTATCATCAAAAAATAAAATAAAAAAAAGGAATAGTCACCAAAACCCAAATGGCTTTCTCTGACAGTGCTTGAATGTACCATCTGTTTCCATTGCATTATGAATTGACGTAGGAAATTGATATGCAGTGCTATTTCTGGGTAGCTTCTGATTTGCATTTGCTTTTGTTAAAAATGGACGTAACTGAAAACCATCACCCTGAAATCTGCCAGACTTTGGAAGGAAGTGTTCAAATCAGCCTGGGGTCTTCCAATCCAAAGCTGGATCCACATCTAAATGGCGCAGCTGCCCACATATGTATGGTGTGCTAAAATACAGCTTTGGATCTAGACACCACACAGATTGTCAGATGTTCAGGCTCCTGATCCGAATTGTCCACTTTTGTTTAGGAATGTAACAATTGAATAATTATAATGACATAAGGCTTAGCACCTAGCTATGTTAAATAACCATCTAATAAGTTATCTGAGGCAGCCAATATGTAATAGCAGCAGTATGGTTACTTTCACCCAATACTAAGAATACGAACTTGCTTTGACTTAATATATGCACTACAATGAAATCACTATATAACAATTTGCCATGGCCGTGATTGTGATTAATTTCAATGTAAATCACCATCCCAAAATACCATTTCGTCTTGTGTCTGGTGCAAATAGAGTTACAGCTTTCTAACCCTGTGTAATAGTCCAAATCACTCCCAGGCAAAAATGAAGCAGCCAAAGTGCTCCTCCAACCTAAGCTGGTGACATATTGTCTCTGTTGGACACTGTACTGGGCAAGAGCAGATGTAAGTGGAACTCCTCCCTGACATCCACTCCTTCCCCTACATGACCTGTGCTGGAGAGGCTTTAAGAGACAACAGATGCAAAAATTACTTCCAAAACCTACGTCTGTGGTGGTTATGTCTGGACAATGCCCAGATGTATTTGTGAAGCAAGAATTTACATGGTCTTCACAGCAGAATAAGCTTTGAATATCGACATTATTCCAAAAAGCAATGTCCTATCTCTTCTGTCTTCTAATAATTCTGAAATAAGAGTTTCCTTTCTCTTAGTCCTCTTCTTATGTTATTATATTTATTTAAGTGCTTCTGGAAGGAAGAATTCAGAAAAGTTTGACTTTGTTCAAAGAAACATCATGCTTTGCTATATGAACAGACTGTCAAGTATGGTTGCTATAACCAGCGTGAACACAAAACTTGCTGTGCATTTGTATTTCTGTTGTTTAGAATATTTCATTCAGAAATATAAGGCAGGACTCCTGTCAGAGCTGTGGGATGCAAAGTAAAAGACATCTGCACAATTACTGAGAGGCATGGCGAAAATATCCACACCTCTGCAGACCAGGCAAGGCCATTGTGACATCAGGCTGGAGATATCAGCTGGGTGTGCATTTGTGCTGATTTACTATGGTCAACATTTCACAGAATCACAGAATTGCAGGGGTTGGAAGGGACCTCGAGAGATCATCGAGTCCAACCCCCCTGCCAGAGCAGGTTCCCTACAGCAGGTTGCACAGGTAGGCGTCCAGGCGGGTCTTGAATATCTCCAGGGAAGGAGACTCCACAACCTCCCTGGGCAGCCTGTTCCAGTGCTCCGTCACCCGCACCGTGAAGAAGTTCTTCCGCATGTTGGTGCGGAACTTCCTGTGCTCCAGCTTAAGGCCATTGCCCCTTGTCCTGTCCCCACTGACCACCGAAAAGAGGTTCCCCACCTCCATTTGCCTCCCGCAACTAAGATACTTATAAACATGGATCAGGTCCCCTCTTAGCCTTCTTTTCTCCAGGCTGAACAGACCCAGCTTACTGAGCCTCTCCTCATAGGGGATTTGGATATATCTTTCCAAATTCTAGGCTTGGGCAGCAGCCTAGGAGGGGCTAGGCATTAGTTCCTGTGGCTCCAGAGTGGCAGGAAGGGAAATCTGGCTTTCCTCTGTGTTCTGCCTTCTGTGTAGACCTTAAATACTTGGGAGGTAGGTTGTTATGCTATAACAAACGTTTTTCACTATCTTTGCATAGTGAAAATCCATACCAAGGCATAAATAGCATTTGAAACTTGTTCCTTTCCATTTAATAAAATATGCTGGTTACTTCTTTATATTAATTGTTAAAGATCTGTAACTTTTTTTCTTATACAAATCTCAACCTGTACTGCTAATTAATCAACCCACTGCTTTTTCCAGTTTTGAGGTCATAGTCACCATAAAGTTCTATATTAATTACACTGTATTATTTTTCCTTATGATGTCATTCATCACTGAGAGAATGCTAGAGAAGGAAGAAATCAAAAATAGCAAATGTACTGCAAAATGGCAGAATTAAGCCTGCTATGCATTTACTCTAGGGAATCTGTAAGTACAGAAAATATAGTAAATCTGGAAGCATAGATACAGTGACTGTGAGATAAATTTATCATTTGTTGTAGATATTTATTTTGACCACTTTTTAGCAAATGAAGTCTAAAGGGTGTGTCTTGTATAAAAAGAAAGTATGGCCATTTTTTTCTGATTGTGCATAAGGGATTGGAGACTTTTTAAAGATAGCTTGACATGAATATTTCCATTAGGAAAAAGCAAAAGATACCATGGTATAATGAACGCAAATTATTGTATATAAATTGATAGTATAATTTAGCTGCAGGATTGTAACAATGTGAGAGACCTCAGCTGTTTGGCTTACAGCTGTAATCCCAAATAGTGTTGAATCTCCTGTTGATCTTAATGATACTGAGTTACTGAGATGCTCTCAGTTTTTATACCACATTGAACTTGCTACAGGTATGCTTTCTGAAACTTAGGTTTTATAACCTTCTTTCTGGACAGTGTCGTGTATAACAGCATCAATGTCAGTATGTTTGCAGTATATGAGATATATTGGGAATTGTGCAATTCTATTTCAATCATATCTGTAAGGACACAGATGCTGTCTGTTGCAGAAAAGAATTTAGTGATATTTCTGCCTGCTTGTAAAACCATGTAATCACAGGTTGGGGCCTTCCTTGTGTTGTTATTATGTTCTGATTTCACTTACTTCTATCTCTTGAAGCATTTGCACTGATATATCTGAAAGATGTGAATATTAGAGAAATAAAAGAACTTTTACAGTGACTCTCCTCCATACACTTGGTATTGCTTTATTTTGTAGTTGCGCTGGGCAGAGGAAGCATAAATGAATCTTAACAGACCTTTTTATCTTTAGATTTTGCAATTCTTCTGTCTGAATGTTCTACTTCAGTATTGTCAGGTAGGTTAGCTACTGTCTGAAAATGAATGGATTGCTCTTGTTTTCCAAGGATCTAACTCAAACAGTTAGTAATCCTTCAGGAGGTCAATAGGACACAGATCATTTCAACATTAAATTAGATCACATTCATCATATTAGTAAGTTTTCAAATGCTGTTGAATCAGACAGTGAGGAAAAAGGATAAAACATGAAACTGATTAATTTTATTTACCATTACACACACCTGTCTGGGAGATTTGAAGACTACCTAAACTCCAAGCAATAAATGAATGGAACTAGATGATCTAGTATGTGCTTTCTATAAATATTCCTGACTAATTGTTTATTCAGCTAAATATTTGATAGACACTATTGAACATAGTTTTGAAAAGTCTGAACATCAGAAAACCTTTTTTTCCTCTTGACTCTTTCTGAAGAGCACAGGGAATGATTAAACATTTAAATGTATAAAAATGCAGGCCTTTTTAATTCATTTGATGAGCACAAACCAGTTTCCAGCCCTCTTTTCACAAAGACCTACAATAACGAATAAATTAATGTTGTTAAGAACTCATTTCACAATAGAGAAGCAAAGTAAAATAGAGAGCAAATTAATTGTCCAAGGTCACAGAAAGAGTAACTGACAGAGATGTCAGAGAAATCAATGTGTAGCAGCTTCTTTTTAATATAAATGTTATTCTGTCATTTGTAGGCTTAACCTGACACTATACTGAGATCATGTAATATTTGGTCAAGAAAAAGTCCAGCTCTAGATTTGCTGTTATAAAAATCGTAACTGTATTATGTGAGGGACTCAGAATCTATAGCTAGTTAGGGATTTTTTCCCACTAGAAGCTCCAAAGATAAAACAACTCTAAATCAGTGTTAAAGTAACATTAAAGTGTTATTGATCCTATTGAACGGTGGAAGTGTATATGTTTGTGGTTATCTTATCCATCAATAAAATATATAGACAAAAGAAGCTCACAATCCTTGTGGTTGGCAGCAGCAGTAAGAAAGCATTGGCAAAACAGAGACTTTTACTGATCATTTATAAGCTAATATCTTTCAGCTAGGGAACTGTGCCAGTCACTCTCACCTCCAAGATATAGATGTAGAAGGGTGGAAATTTTGCTGTCAACTGATGAGGACCTGTCAATGTATTCCTCCCTCTTGCATCTGAGCTTCGTCAACTTCTGGAGTGTTCAACAGCTGGGAATAGCTGCTGAGTTTGGACAATTCAAAATAATCAGTTTTCCTCTTCAGCAGGTGTTTTTTTTTTTTTTTTCTCATTCTCTCCAAAAGAGTTAGAGAAATAAGATCTGAAGAAGATGCGTCTTATGCTGAAATAATCTCTACAATGGTTTTAACAGTTCTTCCATCTCCTGGAGATTTGAAGACATACAATCTATACCTCAAGACCAATATGATCAATCTCCAAACAGTCGAGAATGTATCAGCTGGCACTCCATCTAGCGGTAGCATCAAAGGTAAGCGATGCCACAAGAACAGTCTGGTGTTTAACCCCTGCAAAGTGATCCTTTGAAAATGGGAAGATGTTTGGTTGTAGTTTTGGGTAAATCTTTTACTACATCCACACTTGTTCTTCCAAAGTAGTGAAAAAAACATTTCAGTTTTGCAGGCTAACAAAGTTATAGCTTTTACAGGCATTGAGAACACCATGAACTTGAAATCTAGTCATTCTTATAAATTATTTAGAAGACCTCTACTTACTAAATGGTCATTTCAGGCAGTTTTGTGGAATTATAATTACACTTTCTTGCTTTTTTTTTTTTCTTTCTACTGCTGTAGTAAACAACACAGGAACTACAAAACTGACTTGTTATGCATGGTTATTCAAGGCAAGGAAAAACCCTACACAGGAAGTCTGTCAATAGGGAAAAAGTAAATAGCCTTTGTAACAAAAAAAAAGTAGAGAAATGAATTTCTTGATAATCTTTGAAGGCTATAACAATGTTAAATGTTGCATCTAATACCATATGGAAAATAGTTGGATGGGTCTATCTCTCAATTTTTCTCAGATAATCTATGCAAAAAAACTGTATGGATAGCTTGTGGGAAAAAAAAAAAAGAGAGAGATAAATATGTAATTGTCAGTGACTACAGAAGTGAAAGCATTACCAGCCACTGCTTTTGTGATGTCTTTTCTAATATATAAGCTTTGGGGACTAACTGATTAAATACTAAAATGTATCACTTCGTAAGAATAGTTTAACAAATCTGTTTATATTCCAAGGACATTAATGTGTATCGTGCATTCCTAATTTGAACTGTGGGAAGTGTAGGCAGACAGACAGCTGAGCCTTCTTTTCTTAAAAGTTACAACTGGAGACACTATTGGAAAGAAAAAAATTCACTAAACTCAGGCCAGTGCTGAATGGTAGAAACGGGGATTTAGTAGGGAAAATGTTAGATACCTTGTACAGTCCAAATAACAATACCAGCTTTATCATACAAGTTTAAAGTCCTTAAGTTCATTTGTTTTTAAATCCTAGGTTTTTTTAAATTTTATTATTTTGCTATTTCATTATTTATTTGTTATTTTTTATACTCTGTCACCTGTACCATGCTGAATGTGTCAAGTTAATATTTTATTTTTTGTGTGTGTGACATAACTTATTTCGAGCAATTTAATCTGGTCATCCTTTACTTTGTTGGAATGATTTATTTTGATAATTTTTCAGTGTTTGGTTAGGTAGCATTTAACATTGAGTTTCAAACCTGTCATACTGTCAGTTTTAGGGATGATCCTGCAAATATTTACAACCAGGAATCATTTATCTTGAGTTGCCCAATTAATTATGCTGGGAATATACCTGGTAATGAGCTCTGTGAAGTTTGTCAGAGTAGGACTAAATTTAAATTTTAAGCATTTCAGACCAAAAAAGTTGTGAAGTGCTATATAAGTGTAGGATTCTACTTTTATCACATTATTTATCATTACATAAGTATACTTTTCACTGTCTAATGCATTATACATTTCTGAGAGAGCACACAGTTGAAAAGTGAGATTTCTAGAATCTAGGAAGGGATTCAATCATTTAGCTTCCTAGGTTTTGCATAGCTTTTGTTTTCAAAGCACTTGCAGTCATCTTTAGTAATTAACATTTGCCAACATTTCAACTCTCAAATCTCTTCTATGCTTATTGATTACAATAATGCACTCTTCTATTTGTGAATAAAGCAAAAATATGGGATTATTTACAAAGTATTCACTGAACTCTGACCTAGTCATCAAGACAAGTAGTCTATTGTATTAACTCCTATGTCTATTCCTAGATATGAATGACCTTTTCCCACTTAGTCATAATTTGAAAAAAAAATGGAACATTGCTTCTATGTTCCTTTATGTCATTAATATCAAAAGTAAAAAGATGGAGACCCTGCCTAATTAACTTCTTAATAGCTTCAGAAAGATCTATTAACTGTCCACTTTGTCCAAATCTCAGCAGTTGTCAAGGGGAGCACAGCTTTGTATAAAATCTGTTGATTTATCCTAGCCAAACATTATGCCCATAGCATCTGCACTGTCTATTTTGTGCACTTCTATGCAATAGTAAAAATAGTTTCCAAGCTAGGGTCCACAGCTGGTTCAAAACTAAACAAATGTTTTAGATCAGATTCATAAATTCAAGTCTGTTCCTGAGGACAGGTGTCAAATTTCAAATAGCTATGCTCCATATTGGGCTACTAATCATCAGTCATGAGCCTTCTAGCATCTTCTGGTTAATTGTACAAGTGTTCACAAGTCTCAGATGTTTTAATTATTTGAGATGGATCAATTATGCATCTAAGAATTCCTCCAGGACATGCAGTGGGGAGCTGTGGGGGATTTGTTATTATTTGCAAGAAGATTGTCAGCCAATATGAAAATTGAAACAGTGAGGCTTGAATTAAGAGCCACCCGCTATCCAAATCTGAGAACACATAAACCAAGCAATTCACAAAAAATAGCCTGGAAATTAGTTGTCTAAACTGTTTCAAGGAAAACTTACACATTGCAAATAAATTAACATTGATGAGACTTTGCTCATGAACAATTTATAAATCTAACAGACCTAAGTTGGTAACAAGCATTATTCATACAAAACAGAGATAGCTCTATTAACTTTCCATCGTTAAAGTGCATGGGAAGTTATACACAAGGCCCTGCTCCTCATGTCTGTCCTCATTTGGCTTTTTATGCACAGCTAAACTGCAATTGGAATTAAATAACTCAGTTTACAGTTTTTCTGGGTAGCCCTGGGTTTTTCTTCATGTAAAGAGTGTTTCTGGGCTTCGTGAACAATAGCACTGCACACAGAGCGGTTCTACAGACCTCCATGGTGTAAAACGGGAGCTCTCTGCTTCTGTCATATATCTGAAAGAATAGCTTCTGTGGTTTTGCACGTGAAATTGTAAAACCGCACTGAAGATGGCTCTGTGAGTATGTAAGAAAAATTTAATGTTGGAAATCATTGTGTATTATCTGTCTTGTCAGTTAAGTGCTTCTGATCTTTGAAAGCAGATTAAAACATATCCTTTTTCCTGTACTATTGATAGGGCTGGCTCTGATTCTTTTCTTCCATTCTGGCTTTGATTGTAAATTTTCTTACTACTTTTTCCTCCTGTATTTATTTCCATACCATTTTTTTTTCAGTAAAAGAAAAATCACTCCCAGCTATCCACATGTTGTGAACATTTACTGAGCACCAGTTTACTCTGTTGAAATGTTCTGTGCTATTTGATGTTCATTTTGAGTTTCACCCATTATTTTTCACTTGTTTTAGTAATCTCAGTGATTTATGTTTTCCTTCTGCTTTCCAAATGCTCATTTAAGAAACAGTTTTTAGAAACAGTTTTTATTTTGAATGTTGTTCAATACTGAAACTTATGCAAGTATATATCAGTGTTATTTTGTGCACTCCATTTTTCGTGGGAAATTATTCATAGATTATTTTATCTATTGTTACTCTTCAGACACTAAAGATTTAATGTAGTGATTGAATTTGAGGGTGTCTAGAGACCCTACCATGGGGCAGAGCCCAAGCTGTTTCAACTTTCACTTTATGAAGCAAGGCATCTCAGCGTCCAATCTTGTAAGTCAATTCTCTTACCTTTTCTGGGCTACTTTGGAAATTGCACAGCTTCTAAAATCAGGTCCACTTCAGAGTGAACCAGCTCCAGAGGAAGTGCAAGAAGGGGTTATTCTGCAAAAGAGATCTGGGGGAAGGTTCAGGTTCAGAGGGCTTGAGGGCACTATCCAAAAGAAAAGTCTCTGAGAACTGAGTGTAAAAGACACCAGTGACAATTTTCAAGCATGTAAAAGACTGTTTCAAGATCTAAGGGAATAAGTTATGATCAGTGATGGCCTTAAATTGCACCATGGGAGACTAATTTAGACAGAAAACTTTCCTAATGTAACGAGAATTAAGCACTGGAACAGGTTATGTAGGTTGCTGCAAAAGTAATGCCTCCTATTTATTTCCATGAAAACTACAACAGATACGAAAAGCACAATATCACTCTCTGATAGAGCACGTTCTCCACTACAAGACACTATTTTTCAACATAGTCACCTCCATTAATTATGCATTTTCCCCAGCAATCAACAAGAGCCTGCATGCTGCTCTCATAAAAATCTGAGCCAGTGGATCTGACCCAGTATTTCACAGTCGCTATGATGGTGTCATTTCTAGGAAAATGTTGCCCATATAGTCCAACTTTCACTAACATCCACTGCTTGATCTCCATAAACATTGAACAAGTGTTGATGAATATCAATGGGTACCATTTTTTCTGCATGGAGGAATTAAATTCCACACCTTTGCTTCATCTGCACTTCCATGTCAGATGCCGCTTGGTCAGACTGCCCCTCTGCTGCCATCTGTCACACGGCAACAAAATGGAACAGAATATTGGTGGGAAGGTTCAACCTCTACTGCCATCCCACCAGCATCCACCTCTGATATCATGGGCCAACAGAATAAAAGAGGAGGCATTAATTTTGGAGCAGCCCTTGTGTGTGTGGAGGTTGGAGAACCTTCCTCACTGGAGATGTTTCAGGACAGGTTGTGTTAAATGTGATCAGACTTGCTTTTCATATAGCTGTTAAAGCCACAGATTGTGAGGTGGTCCTATACAAGGAGATAAATTATCAGGACAAATATTGCTCAAATACTGAAGGGGTATTTGATGGGGTACACCAGACTGAGGTGGGTGAGCAGATGGCCTTTGTGCTGACCTTCTACAATGGCTCACTCAGGATTTCAGTTTGAGTTATATCTGAGTGATAATCGGTCAAAGATGTAAATACAAAGTCAAAAGAGGCAAAGGAATTTTTGAATACCATTTCTTTTTCTTTTTTTTGCAATTCCTGTAATTATAATTTGATATGTACATAAATGTGTGTGCAAAGTGTTCATTTAGCCTTAGCCTCAGCTGGATGTAGAAAGATAAGTAGCTTCAGAAGATCAGTAGGTGAAGGAAAAACTCATAAAGCAAAGATGATGAAGTGATATGTATCTTAACCAATGTGACAGTTGCTTACCATTGTCATAAAGTGTGCACTTTGGTGTTTCTACATTTTGAGAGACTTGTTGATGTGCATACCTTAATAGGTCTCTCTTCTCAACTTACTTGTTACACTGTGCAAATTGAATTTAAATTCGCAAAATTATTAATGACTAATAAAGGGCTACTGAGAGATGGCAGCATCCTAGATGGCTGCAGATTGTTCCAATGTCACTGTCTGCTTCTCTACTCCAATGCTTTGAAGGAGCCAGTAGTCAACTTTAATTTGTTCACTTTAATTAAATTCCACCTGAATAAATGTGTTACACTAAGTTGGAGGAGATGCTGGCATTTCCTGTACAATGTATGCAGTTGAGATCTAAGCTGATAGTATGTAGCCTAAGGTTATAAGTTACTCTGCTCAACAAAGATAAGTAGCATAGAAATACCTAAGTAGTAACTTAGATGGACTCGTAAGGATGATTGTATAAAGAAAGCAAAACAAACCTGCACACAGAATATTTTTGAGTATGCTATCATTATTCTTAGAATAAGGAAAGTCATCAGCAGATCGGAAGTTCATTCCATTTTCAAGACATAGTCTCATTAAAATTAGCAGCTTGTTTATTTAGTCTGATACTGTCCTGTCTACCCATTATATTAATTAAACAGGTAGTATGATAATCAGATAGTGGGATATTTTCTGCTCAGCAGTCTTGCCTTTGGTAGAATGACATTTATGAATGATATTTGTGGATCTGATCTGGGATGTAAGGAATTCAAGCAAATGCCAGGTCATTGTCCTCTTTCTCAATCAGTAAAAAATGGACAAAAAATGCTTCCTCTCTCCGAAACTTGGACCACAGCTGCATTAAGTACTGTAGGATTAAAATAAAAAACAAAATAACAACAACAAAAAAACACAACAAAACTCTCTGTTCTGTCCAGTAACAACCTTCTCAGAAAAAGCAAACCAAAACTGGAATAAATTCCTTACAAGATCTTTTCTGTATTTGCTTGGTAACTGTATTTCTCCTTACTGAGTTACGTATTGTTCTCCATTTTGTGACATGATGATTACTTTTGTTATGTTTGGAAACACAATCAAAAAATGAAAAAGAATGCATTACTCTATTTACCTTCCCATTTCTTCTCCCTCTTGAACACAGTTTTGTCAGGCCATTTCATTCATTCTCTGTTGGTAGGGAGAACTAGAGCTCATTCCGTGCATCTGCTTTACTAACCAGGATGCGGTTAGATTCAATTTTATCTGTGACATCCCTAAACCTGTGTCCATACTGTGTTTATCCGTATGAATTTCACACTGGTTGCCTGACATTCAGTGGATGTGGTAAGAGAGTTGTCTGCTTCATGTTTCTTGTTTCCACCAGGAAGGGAAGCGTTTGGAGTGAGCAATTTTGTGCTTGAGAGTGACACAGGATACCAAGTATAGGCACAAGACAAACTGCACACTTGAAAAAGCCTCTTAATCAAACTAAAATGCTAGTGTAGCTGTACCAACTGTGCTCACATGCAATTTACTTTCATTTTCCTTGATGTTTGATTGGTGGCTAATCCCAGTGCTTATTAGTGGCTTCTGGAAGCTCAAGATGGCCCTTACTGCCAGTCAAAAGTTGACAAAAGAGTTAAAAATTTGTAATTAGGTGGTCTAGCTCAGCTGTGTACATCTAGTACTAATAAACCCAAGATGGTAACCAGCTTGGGACAACAGATGTGGAAATAATAAGGGCAAGATTTGGGGCACCCATTGAAATTATATGGATTTCGAAACATAAGAAAAGACAGAGGCTTCATCAGAGTCAGGAGATGTGTTAAAGTTCAAAACAGCAGTTAAGGTCTGGCACGAGGATTAGGAAAGGATGAAGCAAATATAAGCCATAGAGAAAAGTGGTTAATTCTGCTCAATCTGTGTTTTCTCTCGACTGTGAACAGTTTGTCTTTTCTCTGTACTTGACAAGGCATACTTCACTTGCGGTGTACAGTGGTCAGTGTAATAGCATACACTGGAATGTCACTGGGTAGGGCTGCACATAGCTCGTGGGAGGAGGCTATGATATGCACCCATATGGCATGGGTGTGATTTTGGACAGGGCAGGGGAAAGCACACTGAAGAGACATGCAGCATGGCCAGCCTGGCCAGATAGTGCAGACTTGTCTCAGAAGTTCAGGGGTGTTGCAATAGACTCATTACCAGCTAGTTTTAGTAAAGGTCAGTGTCTTCAGTATTTACTCCTGATACAAATATTTATGTCATTACCAATTGCTACCAAATTGAGAAGCATGAGAATGTTCAAATGCTCTAATTAAGAGTGTAATTTTCTAGCAATGCTTAAACAACTTCCTTACTTTTCTTTCTTTGTAGTCAGCTGATAATTGTGACATTTTTCTTGTCTTTAACTGTGTGTCCCTGAAGGCACGTTAAAGACCCCTGTGATTAAAATAGCGGGAATCATGTTGTTGAAGTGACATTAACAGAGATTCTTATTAAAATTTGGCCCCTGCTGCTTGTGGTTTCTCAAGACTATACTTTAGCAAATTTTAAAATACAATTACATGACGCCAAACAACTAGAAACTATGCTATAGCACAAATGTTAAGTGAGAATTAGAGAAGTGATTATGGACTGTCATAACACCTGGAAGTAGAAATGCTAGTAGACTGTTTAATATTACATTTAACAGATCATTGGTTTTTTTGCTGATGTAAAGCAGATCTCTTGGCATACTGTGATTGTATGCAAAAGAATCTTATGTCCTAGTATGCTATTTTAACACTTGTAAGGCGTTTACGCTTTGTTCCCCAGGTGCTGGTGGAAATATAATGCAACATCCTTTGTGCCTGTCCACCTGAACAGCATTTCAAATAAGTACTTAATGTGACATGTATCAGAAAAAAGCAAAAATGCTACTTTCCTGAAACCAGTTTACACTTTCTCCTGAATCAGCAGCTTGTGTTTATCTTGTAACTTACACAACAATTCTGTTTTCACCTCTACTGCTTATTTGCCTTTCAGGAAACTGGAAAAGCCAGAAAATGGCCTTTGTGATAATGCCACTGAGATTTAGAGCATTAAAGCAATCTCATTATCAGTTTACATCCCCAGTTGGAAATCAGAGATTGTTCAGCACATCAAACAGTTGAGCGGGGGCATGTAATGTGCAGCCCAAGGGCCAAGCAAGACCTGCTGAGTCATATAATGTGGGCTCCAGCTGCCCTCTTCCCATAAGTGAAGGATGGAGACAAAGCAGCAGAACTGGCTGATGCTGCTAATGAACTTGAACCACAATGAATTATTTTCCATCTGCATAATGTGGAAGGAGAGAGTACAACCAAATATGGTTCTGTGCACTCATAATAAATGTCTACAGTTTATATGTAAATCAGATGTAGCCCTTGGGCTTTTGGTAACTAACCTATGTGACCTTCGGTTCATCTGAAGGTAAGCCTCTTGCTAATGCTGAAATTAGTGCACGGGGTTAGAGGCTGTTGTGCCACGTAAGCGTGGGTTGCTCTTTGCTTAATAGTAACAGAAGAGAACTAATAGGAACCCACTTAGTTCAATTTCCATGGTACGCTCTCCATTATGTGAGCAGAAGGGGAAGGAAAGAACAAGTCATGCTTCAGAAGGTTTTTGTGCAAATTCTCACTCCCTCAAACCCTGGATCTTAGCTGCCAGGTCCAAGTGAAGCCCCCCTGCATCAGCGAGGTGAATCAAGGCCTCCTCCTGATGGATCTGCAAATAACATTGCATCGTCAAGATTTTATGCTGTGAGAAGAATTTTAATTATTTTAATCATTGTCTCTGAGTTACTGGGAAATAAACTCAGAATCTATCATTTCATCCAACTGTGCAAATGAAATATGTAATTGATATAAAATGCTTTTGTCGTACACAGTTTGAACGAAGATCTATGACAGTTTAAAATTCAGAGGGTTCTTCTGTGGTAAAGTTCTAATAATGCATTCATTAACAAGAAATTACATTACAATGTCTGTGGGGCTTACTTCAGTGAAAGCAGAATTTATTTGTTGGTAATTTCATCTTGATGTTATTCCCCTCTATTCAGCTTCTCCAAGATGACATTTTTCTAAAAATCAGCACTAATATGATAGCTAGCCTTTCTTAATATTACTTAAGAAAATGCTGAGATACAGCCATAGAAAGGAATAAACTTTGAAACCTTGTATTTTATCCACAGTTTCTAAAGTTCTGCAAAACTTCAAGTGTATCGTTTATTTCACAGATCCTGTCTTTAAATTGGCAACAGAGAAATTGATGTTATAAAAGGAGATTGTCTGGCTGACATATATGAAGATCCTATTTTATACAGAAAGAAGATATATACAGGTATGTGCACGAGCATTTGAAGTAGCACTCAAATTTTGGTTGGGGGTGTGGAGGGAGGTGTTGCTGTTTTTTCGTTAGTTTGTCTGTCCTTACAAAAATGGCAAATATATATATATTTATATATATGCACGTATCTTTCAGTTCCTGGAGCTAAAACCTGAGTTTATACTATCCTGCAAATTCTGGTTTTACCTGGGGAAAGGAAGGGGTATGTGTTGTGCCATGGACTACTGGGGAATCATGGATGAGAGGTGCCAGAAGGTGAGCTCCTCCTGTAGTGTGAATTTCATGAGAAGTACAGGGAATGTGTGTGGGCCTTGATGTGCAACACCACTTCAGAAGGTGAGACAAAAGAACATCTTATTGTGTCCTGGTAGATTTTATTGCCATAAATCATTCCTTCAGTTTCACTGAAAAGTGCAATTGGCTTGAAACTGTTCACACCTTAAAACTATTAATTCACTTTAGATTTTAATTTGTATACGTGATGTTTGGGAGTTTTACTTTATACCTGTTCTTGACAATCATGAGGGATAAAAAACTTAAATTTCCTCAACATGAAAGCTGAAATTCTCTTCCAATCTCTTGATTCCAGGAGCTCAGATCAACTACTGGGAAGTGCTTAATAGTTAGTCCCAGTAATTGCTATGATTGCCACTGTTACAGTACCTTCAGTGAGAAAGAAAATATGTTTTACAAACTGTGAATGAGTATAGATCCTGTGTTGTCCTAAATCCCTTTTGAGCTGCTCATAAAAACAGACCTTAATACTATATGAATAAATCAGCTGGGGATTTCTTTCTTCCGCATAAATCCTAATGCTGGAGAAGAATGTCATCTATATATCTAACAGAGACAAAGATGCTATGTACCAGTATGTTAGTGGTTGCATTTGTTGATACATTTAAATGATCAGAATCTGTTTTGTAATGACCTTTAAGGTGTAGACAGCTTCTGGGCCCAGTGTCTGACTTGTGTGTGGTCTGATTTCAGTCTGGATGATGCTTTTGTTGTACTATGAAAACTGCAAGCAACAACAAAAGCAAACAAACTTCCACTTCAGTTTCTAGAGACAGATTCTGGTAATTATCAAAAATGTTATAAGCTACAGAACAGAGACCAGGTGAATCAGAGAATCATAGTGTTCTTGTAAGTATGCATATAACCAATTATAGTTAAAAATTCTGATAATAAACTATCATACCACAGAGTTTTTGGTCTAAGTATGCAGTTTGAGGTATAAAGACAAGTTGGATGGCCAGCTTACTGCCATCAGTAAGCTATGTTATGCTTTGCCTTAGGTTCCTGAAACAGGTGTAAATTGCATACTTCTGTTACATTTTGAGGCAGAAAACACTGTCATAGCATAAAGGACTTCAACGAGCTATATATCAACTCATCAATAGCACAACAGAGAGACGTTTTATTAACATTTCAAGTGGTTCTTGTTCCACTGTTCTGAGAAGAGGCTATTCTTTATTTAACCTTTACCAAGGTAGGAGCGATCTCAAGAAGCAAATGGTGCAGCCACTAAATACAAGAGGATGCATTTTTGTTGTATTTATCAGTAAAGGATGTCATAGAATGAAGGTAAGCATTAGGAACTGGCACAGCCTAAAAGCTCCTCAAATTAAAAAATAAATGATGCAAACCTCTTATAGACGAATGTGCCAGGAAAATAACACTGGTAAAGTAATGTCTGTCTCTGAACAAAGAGAGCTCTTTGAAAGTAAAAATAAAGAGATATAGCAAAGCAATAAATACAATGGAGACATCAAAAGAACCCACCAAAAATGATTATATCAAATCAAAAAAGATTAAATATTGTAACGTGCAAAACAGATTAAAGACTTCTTAAAGATATCAAACTGGATGCATACGAGGAAATCAAGAAACTAAGAAGTAAAAATAAGTTAATGAAAAAGCGTATACCATCATTTAAAGTGGAAAATGGAATACAGTAATCTCGGATCAGCCAAAATATTTGGTACTGATAATCCTTGCATGTTTTATTAGCTGAAATTAAAATATAGAATACATGAAACCTGAAAATTCACAAAATGGTTGAATTTGCCATCACAGAGATACAAAAGAAAAGGCCTAATATACTAATCACTTAAACTTTTTTGAATATCAGAATAAAAGTAATAGAGAACAGGAAACCGATGACAGGATGTTTAAACATCAGGGAAATCTCTGACTTGGATTCAGCAGAACTGAATGAAGTATTTCACTGGATTAGTTACACTGATGCCAGTGCTGGAGCTAGCCCAAATGGAACTAGCTCAGATACCTATGCTGTGATGTAATCATACTGGTGAAAAAATTACATTATGAATCCATCTGTTTTGTGAAAACACAGCGGTTTACTGAGGAGGTTTTACAAAGATTTGTTCTGTAAAATTGTTGTTTTCTTATCTCAGAATAGGCCTAACTACGGTCCATCCAGAAAAAAAAAGAAACTAAAACACCAACCTGAAGATGTACAAATACTTAACTGAGGTGTTTTAAGATATAATTTATCTTTATAATCTTGTGTCAACAGTGGAAACATAGGAGGAAGTAGGCAAAGAGACAGACATTTTAGTTTATAAATTAGGGTCCATGTGACCTTTTCTGTTAGGTAATCTAGAATATGCTTCCAAACCTTTCTGTTATCCTGGAACCCAGAATACATCATTTGAAGATCTCATAGACACCAACTAGTTCCTTTGAACTTGGGTCGTGATTAAATCCTGCTTAATGTTTCTCACTGAGACAGTACATATGGATTCTGTGTTTTTCGTCCCTTCACGGCATTCTGTCTCTTTTGCTTTTCTGAATATGTGGTTGCTCAGTGCATGATGAAACTGAGGCCTCTGCAAGGTTAATTCGCCAATTAATGTTACTCATCAAATCAGTTGCCTCTGGGGGGACTGGTAGGTGGGAGTTCACTTTTCACTGTTTCAGAGGTACTAGCAGTATACGCAGGTTTTATAGACCAAAGAACCACAGGAGAGAATTACCTGAGAACCAGTTGTAGAGGCTGAGGCAGTCTATAATGCTCTATCTGATAATAACCAGATTATAGCTCCACAATTCCAACAAAGAAACACATCTGGTATGAAAGTATAGTGAGTATCAATTTGCCCGTTATCTCTAATGAAATTAAATAATGCATATGGGACCACACATTTGAAGAATAAATTGACATTAAAATTCTTAACAGTGTGAAGATTAAGGCAATATGATTTTTTAAAGCTTTCATCCAGGGAAAAATAGCTTACTGCTTGCTTTAAGTAAGATTAGCCACAAAAATCCTATAGAACACCTAGAACAAAGTCTGAATGGCAACAAGCAAATATTTTAATGTGGAAAGATTTTTATTGGTTTTAATTAAGCAATGACATTTTTTGTTGAATGCCTTAAATCTTTAATTACCACCCAAAAGCACTGAGCATGACATGAGTTATTATACTGAGTCACTGTGAAATACAGTTCAATATTTTCCTATAAATACTTTATGTAAAACCAACACAAGGCTCTCACTGGAAACAGCAGTAATTTTCAGTACTATCGGTGTTTCCTGAGGTATTTCAGGGCCTGATGTGAACAGTGCAGAAGTCACTCAAAAGGATACTGGTGAATTCCATGAGTTCAGGTCTTTCTAATGAGAGTGTTAGTACTTGTAGCAGTTAGATGTGTTTTCTTGTAATTGATGCTGACTCAGATTTGTCACCAATGAGAAGCCCTGAACTATCTTTAGATGTTGCTTATTGATTTTTCATGAAAGAAAGAAAAACACAGAAGACTTGGTGAGCACAAGGTATATGACGTTACAGAGGTACGAAATTTGCTTGTGTATCTATAGGGCTTGTTCATATGAGTCCCCCACAGCTGGAATCAGCAATACATCTCATAAATCTAACATACCCAGCCAAATTCTAGCCAATAACTTTTGCGAAGAGAACCACCTTGTCAAAAGCCTTAGTAAAAGGAATAATTCTATTTAACATCCACAGTGATCCATAAACAGTGACTCATGCAGAAAAAGAACTAATTTGAGACATTAGAAGTCTGCTATGTCTTTTTTGACAAGAATGCTTTCTGAACTCTCTGGCTCTGCATTCCTCAGGACTCTCAGCTTTTTACAAGATCAAGTCTGAACTAGAAGATTTAATGCTGCATCTTGTACCTGCTTCATTTAAAGATAAAAAGTATCATCTAGAAATCCTGATAACATTAACACAGGAGACCAAGATGCCAGCATTACCTTGGATTGCATGTGCCTTATGGTGCTGGAGATATCAAGTTCCTAATTTAAGTTCCTGATTTAAGTGATAATACACTCTTTTCCTTCCTTTGGGAAAATGTTACCACATTGCTGTGTGAGTAACTTATCCCCAACCAATTTCCAGAACAATAGCTAACATCAGCCTGTGAAAGTTTCCTCCATTGAAATTCAGTAGTGAAGAACTCTACAGCAAAGGTTATCTAGGGCCCGATTACTTGTCCATTGAAATGAAATGGTAGTCATTCATTTCACTATGCATGAAATTAAGACAGAAGCCAGGAAGGATACCGGTTTTGAATGCATTATTGTACTGAAAAAGTACTTTTCTTAAGCTTTAATTACTTCTATTTCTTGAAGACATCCATCAGTCTTAAGTGATTATTTTATACCGATGAAGAAAACATTCTTTGCTTTTAATATGACCTATTCAACTTTATCATAAGCATTTTACTCCAACTATTCTAAGTGTTCTATTCAAGCTCTTCATTTCACCATTGTCTATAGGAATTTTTGATGTATTTTTATGTGAGAGAGTTCAAAATATGCGATAGATAGATAGTTGCTCGTCTGTAATGGTTATCTCCACAATCTTAAACCAAGATCAAGTAATTTCTTTTCCTTGTAAAAGTGAAGTTGACTATTAATATGTAAACCCATTGTGCCAAAGGTGCAAAGCTGTTGATTATATTTACCTCTGAATTTTGGGGGAACATTGTTAAAAAAAAAAAATCCCGTTAGTATTATGAAGATAATCACTGTGATTTTGAGTGGAATCTCTCTGACTGTTATTTACATTATTGTTTCCTGAAAAATATTTGAGAATTCAATTTTTAAATTTTATAATTTTACATGACAAGAAAATAACAACTTGGAAAAGATGTAGGACAGAAAGACAAAACTTTTCCAGTTTTACTCTTAGGCTTTTATATTACATGGTCTTTATATAAAAATATAGTTTTATTTTAAAAAATTATTCTTTTTTGATCCCAGGACCAAATTTTACTGCTTCAGAAAAAGGCTGTATCTTTGATAAGTTGTGATGCAATTTTCTAGCATAATAGATGAGCAGGTGGTTTTGTTATGCTTTGTTTTACTCTGGAGAGGAAGGTGTCATAAGGGGATTCAATGTTGTGGCTGTTTCAGTTGTATCAGAACTTTAAAAGTTTGACAGCATTCAAGATTACACATCTCCTCCTTGTACAAATTTAATATCTCTAAAAAATGTCAGAAAACTGTTTGGTTTGCTCCCTGCACTGACATCCCTGAGCATGTTCGTGTGAGTCACAGGTTGATGACCTACGTCTATCTCCTAGTGAAACAGCTTCCATATCACAAAATCTATCATCACAGCTGGCCTGACAACATTTCCTGAAGTGTTATCAGTGACATGAAGGAACAGACAAGGAACAGGTGTCCTCTTTTGTCTCTCTCATATAATAGAGAATGCCTGAAATACAGGCACAGAGCAGTAGTTGAACACTTGCTTAATCGCACCTGTGTGACCTTAGTCTGAGGCCTCTTTTGTAACGTCCACCTTCCTGAGTACAAGAGGATAAAATAAACTATAGCTCCCTAAAATGTTCAGTATTGTTGCCATTCTTCCATTGAGAGAGTAGCAACAACTGTTTGATGTCTTTTTTCTCTTTGGGCCAAATGTTTGATGTCTTGATGAAATAGCACTGTGAAGAAATGTACACAGCATGCTCATCCCTAGCACGTCTGTCCTCTGTATTGGAAAATGATTGTTTGTTTAGCATAGAAAATAAAAGTTGCAGAACATAAGAACATGTCATTACTTTTGTCTGTGTAATAAGGTTTTCAAGGTCAACTTTTTTGGATATGGGATGTCAAAGTACTTATTTGTATTACTGGACACCATACAGAATCTTACTTTCAGTTGCTTCAGATTATACTCTTGAGTTTTACTCCTTGAGTTGAATTTGGAAAATTCTGAAAGCATTCATTCATTAGCATAGAAAAAATATTTGCTTGTTTGAACTTAAAATAATTATGAATTCTGACTGTTAAATAAGTGACCATTTTGGTAGAGGGGCTGCTGCATTATATTGAAAATTTTGCCTCAATTTATCCATCCATGTTCAAGCAGCTAAACGTAGACTTTTTATTTTTTATCACCACTGTTCCCCAAAGAGTTTTTCTAGACATCATGTGCCTCAGCTCTTGTAGTGAAGATGCTGCCTACTCCTAGCTGAAAGGAGAAGAAAGCTGCCTGACACATATGCAGAGGGAATAAGAACTAGATCTGCTTAGAAAACAGAAGTGTGGGAGAGCTGGAGAAAAGAACCCAAGGTAGAGGATTTTGTGACAAGAATTTGGAAAACAAATCTTTTATAAATTTTTGGAGGGAGATACAAGTATTTTGTGCCAGATTTCTGAGTTGGCCAGTCATTACATTAATTGTGTCAGTATGCTTCAGCTAATAAATCCTGCTGCAAAATAAATGAGAATTAATTGGGCAGGGTATCTTAGATTAGATAAACCAGAAATGGGGCCTAGGGATCTTAGTTCATTACTATGAGCTAAGATAACAGGGACTCAAGTTTTAAGAGGTTCTGAAAAGTAAAGCAAATGAAAAAGGAATCAAACACTGTTTATATAGTCAGAATTTCCAAATGAAAATATTTTTTATGTTTATCAGTGTCTCAGTACTTCAGTCTGTAATATAATCTTTTTATTTTAGCACTGGATATATGAGTATATATGATATATGCATAGGTACCCTTCAAAATCAAATCTGTGGTAGCATTGGCTCTTTCTGCAACTTTTAAAGTGAAAAGTGGATTTGTAGACTATCATTTAATTCCGGATGGCAAGTATATGACAATGGATGTATAACAGGTATATGAGAGAGACTGAAGCATTGTTAAATCTGGCTTTATCATCATTTCACTGTGTTGTAGTATGGAACGGTTTGTTTTTATTTCCTTTGTATGACATGATTTCTGCCTACATATAGTGGTTTCTGTGTGAGGCAGACTGATACAGACTTTCACTGGAGAGAGATGTACGTGGATGCTCTGAAAGTAATGTCTCCTATGTATTTCTCTGGAAACTACAATAGATCCAAAGAACACTATCTGATAGAGCAAATTCTCAGGAAAAAGCACTATTTTTCAACCTAGTCATTATCATTAGCCAATTTGCACAGATGGGCTGATTGAGACGCTCTTCATTTCGTGGTGTGACAACTATGTATGGCTGTCTGAAAAGTGGCTTGTCTTTCACATCACTGTCGCCACTGCTGAAACACACCACCCACCACCTCACTGTGCTCACATCCACTGTTTGGTCTCCATAAACATTCAGAAAGCACTGATGAATGTCAATGTGTGCGATTTTTTTCACATGGAGGAATTCAATTCCACACCTTTGCTTCATCCACACTTCCATGTCAGACACCATTTGATCAGAGTGCCCCTCTGCTGCCATCTGTTGCACGGCAACAACATAGAACAGAATGTTGGTGGGAAGGTTCGACCTCTACTGCCATTCCACCAACATCCACCTCTGATGTCATGGACCAACAGAATAAAGTGGTGGCATTACTTTCGGATCTGCCCTTGTAAATAAAAGAACACACTTGTCCTTCATATGTGAAACATGTGAGGTAATTGAAAAGTATTATACAAATTAATTACTTGTAATACTCTAATTGGGTATCCCAAGAAAGATGATAAATTGTTTCAAATTTCTATTAATAATTTAGAAAAGACACCAAATATTTCATGATGCATAGAATAAGTCTATTTGGGTTTGTAAATATTAGCTGTATTTCTAAGATTTTAACTCTGTAACCTTAGATGCTTAATATAGATATGCTCCTCACCTATCTCTCAAACCTAAACATTCATTGAGTAGTGTTCTCATTTTTTTTACATGAATATTCCTAACCTACAAAAGGTCATAACAGAAATATCATTCTACGTGTAAAGAAAGACATATAGCAGCTTTCCTTAGAAAAGTCATAGAACTTTAAAAGCAATAGTACATTTTACACATATTTTTTCAAAATCAGGACTGTATACTCATGCTTTTCTACTTTGTTTTGAATCTTGTTTTCTGGGCACGGTTACATATTTTATTTTAGTTTCCCACCGCAACCAAGTTATGAATACATTCCAGGACTTCAGTCTGTAACATACTTTATGCAGCATAGCATGCTCATGGAAAGTATTTACATCACATGCTGATAATTTAATATATTCACCACTTGTATGCTAATAGAATGACTTCTGTCTCTGTATAATGGGTAGCTCATAGCATGAAAATCAGTAGTTATTTCTAAGGTAAATTTAATAATGATTTTTGTTTCTCAGCCTCCATCAAGCACCCAGCAATTTGGGAGCCGAATCTTTGCCGTGATATCCAGGGGCCAGTATGGTCAGAAATTAGGCCTAAGAAAATATTCTTATGTAATTTATATCTGCAAGAAACGTGTATGAATTTCAAAAATTTTCTTTCTTCTGGTCTTCTGAAGGCATGTTTTCCATGAGGTCAGAATTCTCTCTCTCTCTCTCTTTTTTTTTTAATTGCTTGTTCTTCTATGGGTTGTAGCTGGGAACTTTGCCTCTCGAGCTTCATAAAGGAGCGTGACTGCTTCAGAGGTTTATAAATCCTAGATTCTCTCTTCAGGTGCCATCACGTTTCCATGTGTGGTTATGAAAAAAGCTTGCTGGACTGCTAAGTGTATTGACATTATCTGTTCTCTGATGATAGTCATTGCATGCTTATTCAGGAAATGCAAAAATTTAGTAAGTGTCAAGAGTGCTGTTGTAGTCATTCCATCCTAGAAAGATGCCTGCTTGTTTGTTGTTTTTATTTTTTGTTTAGTTTGCTTTTTTCCCCCCAAATTCTCTTTTGTTCTGTTGGTCTGTACCCAAAATATCACTTTTGAGTCCAAGCTTGAGGGCTGTGTTCAAGCATGAACCTTGTCAAGGAAAGTGATCTCTAGCAATTGCAATAAGGTCAACAGAAAAGACTTTAAAATTTCTACGGTTACAACTGACTTTTACTGAGCACTACTGCATCTCTGTGAGACACAGAACTTGTATACAAAATACCAGTTTTCTTTCCCAAGGTTATTCAGGGAACCAGCACTTAAAAATTGAACAAAACTTTTCAGATGTTGGCATCAGTACACTAGCTACAGCTAAAGTGATGCTGGGACACCCACTCGTAGTCAGAGAGACAAAAAGATCTCATTTTCACTGTATGGATAATGTTGCCTCCAAGTGTTGCTAAGAAAGTGCTCTTGAAAAGTTCTGATTTTGGAAGATTTCTATGAGATGTATTGGCTTATTCAGAACTTTAATTAAAAATCATGGAAGGTCCTTTAGTTCATTAGTTGAACACAGTTGCTGGTAAGTGAGAGATTAATTTATGCTTGTTTCTAATTGTTGGATGCCACCACAACTAGGGAGGCATAAAAATACAAAGTACATAAAATATGAATTAAAAAAAGTGAATAATTATTAACTACATCACCCTGAAGGCAGGCAGCATTTTAATATCAGTCTAGTAATGGTGCATGAACTAAGAAGGATTAATTTTTCTGAGATAGTTCAGAAGTATTTAGCCTTTATTCTGCCCTTATTTAAAATGCCTCTTATAATACATCTCAGTATTTTACATAATTTAAGATTTTATAACACATTTTTTTCTCTCCATATGAAGTTCCTCAACATGCTGAAACTCTCCTAAGATCCTAGATCTACGAATCATAATCTCCAAACAGGTCATTTGTTCTTTGGCTTTGCATTGGTAATCTGTAGTAACAGTGCCTGCTATGGATCAGCTTCCTCAGCGTGTTGTCTATCAAAACATAAATGTACTTAGATATATATGCAGGTGTGTATTACAGGTGAAGATATTCCAAAACTGCCAGAGCACTGCAGTTATCAGATGTTTAGCACCCAAGTGGCATGGAAAACACTTATAATTCTCTTCATTTAATCAGGCAGCAAAGGTACAGCAGAAAGTGGTGTTGGCTCCATTGGCAGCAAATCAGAAAGACAAGACTCTGATGTTCTTAGGAAATAGCAAATATGCATGAACGATATGCAGTTTTTAGGACACACAGTGAAATTGGTTTAACACTGAGGCTGCTGACCAACATCAGCAAAGTATTTCACAATATTTGAACATATTTACAGTGATTGTTCACCTGGATTTAACTGTAAAGCTAAAAATAAGAGGTATCTGAGGACGTTTCTAGATTGGGCTTAGATTTTTGCAGGAAGCTGGTATTACCAAAAATGAGGCTCTTACTGCTCTGAATGTGTTTTAACAAATATAGATGTGATAATGTGCCTGAGTAGATGCAGGGAGTTTGCTATTTAAGAAACTGAAAAATGGAAGGAGATGTAGAAGAAATGAAAAAAAAATCCCAAGAAGAAAAACAGAACTCTTACCAATTGTAGAGTTTCACAAGAGAGTAGAAATTGTATTACCATATTAGTGCCATTATTAAGTCTTTGATAAAACTCTAGGTGTGAGTATTAACACAAGATAGCCTGGATTCAAGCTATTTGCAGAGCACAGAAACGCCATCTCAGCCTCCTGACCGCATCTGTAGGTGTATCCTTTGATCCTGCTTTGTAACATGTCCCCTATTTCAGTTCTGAATTCCTGGGCCTTTCCTCTACAGAGTCGTCCAACTCTAACAGATTACTTCAAAATAAGTGGTAGCTTTGTGATGTGAACAAACATCTACTGGGATCAGATCCTTTAAAGTATATATGAATAGTAAATTAGTTAGATGGAGCTCTTGTATGCCTGAAAACTGTTTCAGCTCCCTCAGCATGTGAGCTTTATCTACATTAGAAAGCAAATCATAATCAAAAAACCTTACGTAAGCTTTGTATTTTGACCTTGGGCAAGTCACTAAGGCCCTCTGTGGCTCAGTTTGAAGCTCATATTCCTGCATGTGCAAAATGCTAATGTTTTGTGCATCAAGATGTACATTCATCAGTTGTTGGGCTTTTTTTTCTGCGTAGAAATATGAATCCTAGAGCTGCCTCTAGGATTTTTTTTTTTTAAAAAAAACTTTTTTATTACTTTTGGCTAGCACTATGTGCATACTTATGCACGTGTTTCCAATTCCTACTGGCCGCTTCAGTAACAGAAGTTCTCCTTCAGTTTACAGCACAGAGCTCCAGAGTTTTGCCTCTCTACATAAGGAGAACTCTCACTGGGTTTTAATCCTGGCTATAACAGCTTCTGTGACCCCAGAGTTCACAGTCTTGCCTCTGTTCTTTGGCTACGAATGCTTTTCTTTCTCTTTTGGGAAGAGCAGTGCACTTTATTTTTTTTTTCCTGGAAAACACCTAAGAGACTTTGTTTTATATCAACTTTCTCACTCTTAGGTCTGCAGCTGAGGATTTATTGCATAGTTGTGCACTCCATGGAGTATTGTGAGGTGATTAAACTGAACCCATTTGTTTGCCCGTCATCAATGGACTCCAGGGCTCTCCAAGGCTCTGTAGAATTATTTGACTTTGGGAAGCACTTGTGCTGCTCTCATCTATCTATCTTCCTTTCTTTTCTTCCTCCCCTCCATTCTACTCCCTGACCCCAGGTGTTTCTGAAAGCAATTATTCCTTCTCAAAATTGGACTTCCAGGAATAGGAAAATTGCTTCCCTGCTGTGGGATAACAGCACATGCATCTGCAAGCTTTGCTTAGGTGGCTTCACCAATCCCAGAGGCAAGCCAGTCTTCCGCTGGACAGCAAGTCAAACATTTGAAGGTGCCAGCCCCAAAGAGATATATTCAAAAGGAAAATAGGAAACCACTTTTCTTAACTTCTATGTCAGGAAGCAGCAGAAGCATATGGCTTTCCCTTTTCACAGGATATGGAGGACAAGGTAAGTAGTCTGGACATGATGAAAGTATGAGAGTAACAAAGCTGTTAGGCAGCTCTTGAGGACAGCAGCATGGAGATGCAAGATTTTATCCCTTTCTGATTTTTCTACAGAACATTAGTGAGAATATGCATGTTCCATCCCTTCCCAGAGAGCTACTGGTTGTGAACTCCCAGGCTTATGGAGGTGAGCAGTGATCTGAAGATCATGTTTCCTGCATTTAAAAAGGAAAGGTAACTGTTGTTTGCATTAGGTTTCTTTTGGCTGCAGTTCTGATTTGTTCTTAGAAAATAAATCAAAGTAGGACGTTATTGTAATTTATTAAGTTGTGTGTAGGATTAATCAAGAAATTTGTTGAAAATGATGCATCCTGTTCCTTCTCAGGATGCCTTCTCAGAAGCCTACACAGACTGCCTGGAATTTCTTGGTTAGCATCTTGACATTTCCCCCTGTCTTTTAAGCCTTTGAAATATTCTTTGGCTGGGTAGTTTTTTAAATTTCTGATATACTTGTCTCAGCTGTGTCAATGCACAAAGGAAATGATCCTTGATCTTTCTGGAGAGTCTATCCCAGCTAAGAAGATAAGTTGTGTCTGGGATCAAGTGTTCAGACTACAACTGTCCAGACGAGCTGATTGGTGACATCTCAGAAGCTTGTTTCGTATAGTCAGTTCTCTCCTTTCTTAGCTTCTTATAATTCCTCTGCCTCTCAGCACTGCTTAATTTTATGTTGGCTTTTCAGTCACTTTTAGCTTTTTTTCTGACTTCAGGAACATCATCTAATTCAAGCAAAATCACTTTTTTGTATTTGCTTGATGCCTTTGGAACACGATTTTTATTGATGGAAAAAAGTAATGAACAAGGAATAATTCATCAATGCCCTAAAACACTTGATGAACAGTTATATTTCTTTGCTTGAATTCAGAGACTGTTTTATTCCTTTTTCTTGTTTCTCATTAGGCAGCATTTACTGATGTTTTTTAAACAGCGAATATATATATAGTTCTGTGAAATAATATTGTTGTGCATATAAGAGAAGTTTGCTTAGTTGTTTGTGCTTTGTTGAGGTAAACAGAGGACTTTCTTACACTTTTTTCACTGAATGGAAAATTTGTTTTAATTATTCTACCTTAACTTGGATTGTCAGTTTAAATTCACCTGCTGAGTGCTATCAACTGGTGCTGGCATATGTATTTGTGCTTGAAGATGTCCATATTCATTACTGAATTTCTTTAGCTTAACAAAGCTTGGAATTAAATGCAACCCACAAAGCAAGCATTTATCATTCTGAGATGCACTGAGAGCTAGTGCTGCTGAAGGAAAGTATTGTCTCATGCATTAACAGTCCAGTCTGATTATGGAACTCTGTATCTTGCTGGTGAGAACCATTGCAAGAACAACATCATTACCATCTGTGTCCTCAGCAGAGACTTCATATCTGAACATTTAGCATTTCAAAAATCCCACAGATGTTGATATTGCATTATTCATTTAGTGAGAGACTGCCACAGCTGTGTACTTTCCTGTATATTCTTTCAAACAATCTGGCAGCAGACACTGATTTGAGCAGTGCGTGATACAGACTGCAGTTTTGATGGGTATTACTCTGGTATACATGAATTGTGCCTGTATGGTAAACTTATGCCTCTGAAGAAGTAAAACAAAGTGATGTCACTGCACATCGACAATTTTGGTAGTCCAATGTCAATTTAATGGATTGAAAATGAACATGCCTAGTGTACTCCTGAATGGTCTTGTGGTAGTGAAATTACTTAAGAGAACCCCTTCAAAGCTATACATCAGCTTGTCAATCAATAGACTGATGGAGTGAAAGAAGTGGAGTAACAAAGGAAGTATGAGATATGGTGAAGGAAATGGAAGGAATGAAATAATGGGGAAAAAAGGAGGGAAAGAGATGGAGGAAATGGAAAGGAACATGAAATACACAGTATGTGAAAAACCTGAAAAGAAGGAAGCAAAATGGAGCACAGAAAGAAATGAAGAATAATAAGATGAAATTATAAAGAGGAAAGGAAAAAACACAAGCTGAGCAAATATTTGATGAAGTACAGAAAGACTAAATACAATCTGAGTTAGCTACTCGAAAATGTACCATATCTAAAACCACTTCTAAAATATTTCCAGTGAGTAACTGGCTAATAATACTTTACTTTTGCTGTGACTGCACACTAGGAAGTAAAGAGGATTGGAATCCAAGTTGTCAAATGTCTGTTGAATAAGATTCCTCCTCAGGAATCTGCACAAATGGATACAAAACTATGTTTATTTCTACTCATAGAAACTGATACTGGAAGTTATTCAATTCCTTGAAAGGAATTTGTTTTCATAGCTTCTAACTGGGCATCCAAATTGCAAGTTCCACAAACTTCACTAAAAAGACTTTAAATCCACAACAGTGAGTCTGAAAGTCAAAAGTGACCGCACTTCAGTGATGTTTCCAGGAAAGCGGGCTGATGTTTTCTGAATTTTAAGGAGCTTGCTCTCCTTTTTATTCACTAGTTAAATGTTAACCACAAAAAATAACTACTTCAGTTGTGAACATTGAATGATTTATTTGCATAATTTGTGTAAAGAAAGATCAAAGAACATCCTCATTGTTCTGGGTATCACTGAGAGATAGCAACTGAAATCACTCTCAAAATGTAAAGAAGGAATAAGTCAGTATAATCATCTCCATTGCTAACATCTAAATTAACTATCTCAACTTGGAAAATATTTATCCCATTTAACATGGCAAAGTACCAGCTTTTGTTTGACAAATGCAGAATAGACAGATTGTACCATTGTAGAATCTGTGGGGAAGGAAATGCCAATAACTTTTTATTTCTATGTGTTTCCTTCAAATTTTCCTTCATTCAATCTTCCTTGCAATGCGTAATCAATGTGGGATAGAAGAACCATTCCCAGTTCAAAGAAGTATCTGGTAGGTCTCCAAGGCATGTGTCTCTTCTTTTACTCCACTAGAAGAAAAGGAGGTCTTTTTTTTTCCACCCACATAGTGGTATTCTCTTATTGCTCCTTTTTTCTTATATTTCTCTTGTTCTTAGGGAAATTGACACAGGTTGCTCATTCCTGGGTCAGAAAAAAAATGGAATTTCTCGCTGAGCAAGACACATTCATATTCATTTGCTCTTTTTGTCTCTCTCACAACACCAGGATGCACAGACAGTTTGAGAAGCAAGTTTGGGGCTGTGTATGGTATTGAAGTTCACTCACTCCAGGGGACTGGCTTTCGCAACCCTCGTCTGATGAGGTGAAGACCCTGGGATCTTAATGTCACTGAATTCTTGCTCTGGGACTCTGTAGAGAAAGCTCATTGTCATCATCCTACACTACTGTGCAAATTTGATAGTCTTTCTGGACGAGACTCATTAAATAGTACCTTGCAATAGTTACAGAGGAGGACTGCAGTATTTCACATCTCTACTGCTCCTTTGAGATTACTTTAATAAAGCTCCCACCTGTCAGATGCAATCCATTCCACTTGGCATTAACTTGCTTGTCTAGAGCAAAATTTAACATCTTTTTGGACAGGTATAAGAAAACGCTTGTTCAGTGCCCAGTTAACAGCCAAGCCAGTAGAGTTCAGTTCTCATAAAGAACCGGAGAAAGAATAGTTGGTCAATAGTGGCATAGAATAGTTTTATAAAACCAGTAGTGTTTTCACTTTGAACTCCTTGAAGTCCTATTTGGATTAACCAAACAAAATTATTTGTAGTGTTCTGTATTACTTCTTATAGACAAATATATTTGGTTATGTTTAGAGCACTGGGGTTGTTGAAATAATAAAAAGCGTGGAAAAAGTAAATGAAGTGGTCATTGGTTTCTGATGCAAGAACATTCAAATTTAAATTGACATTTAAAATGTGTAAGAGAAACCATAACTTACACAATACAGATAGTGTGTGAAACATTGCTAGGAAATCTTGGTAAGATTATTCTTGGGAAATACTGGTCATTTCTAACAACAACAGGAAAAGTGACAGTAACTTGTACTGCAAGGGATGCTCCGAAAGTAAGGCCTCCCATTTTATTATGTTGGCCACAGAGTTAGAGGTGGGTGTTGGTGGGATGAACTGAGGTTCCACCAGTATTCCATTCCATTTTGTTGCCGTGTGACAGATGGCAGCAGAGGGACAGTCTGACCAAATAGCGTCTGACATGGAAGTGCGGATGAAGCAAAGGTGTGGAACTGACTTCCTCCATCGATGTTTGCTGAACGTTGATGGAGACCGAACAGTGGATGTGAGCACAATGAGGTGGTGGTGGTGTGTTTCAGCAGTGGTGACAGTGACAGTGGGGCACCTACCCTGATGCATATTTTTTTGAGTGCAGCATGCAGGCTGCACTAGCAAAAATGCAGAGCTAATGCAGAGACTATGTTGAAAAGCAGTGTTTTGTAGCTGAGAACCTGTTCTATCAAGAACTGTTTCCATGGAAATAAACAGGAGCCATTACATTTGGAACCACCTACATATTATAAACATTATTTCAAATCAATCGTGTAAGACATACAGGTTTACAACCCCCCTCTGAGGGTTAAATGCATAATTTTCTTATGGAAAAAGATATTTCTTCATTAGTTATCCTAAGTTTTTGATAACATCTATTGCAGCAATAATTGCTGCTTGAGATAGATGGCATTGGGTAGTCCTGGATAGGAGACTGAAAGAAGTATTCTAATCTGGAACATGCAGTTGCTTTCTCATGAATAATCTGTCTAGTGAACTCCTTATAAACACCTTGTAAAGGAAAAATGGGCTAAAGTAGTTTCTTTTTCTAAATTAAAAAAATAAAGCATTTAAAATTGATGTTTATAAGTAAAGGTCTTTGTAAAGTTCTCATTCCTTTTGCCCCTGAGAACAGGATTGTATTCTTTTTCCTAATTTAAAATCTAACTATGATGTATTACAGCATCAAACATAAATGTGTTTTGTCATTCAGAGGGCATGCTCATTTCCCACCAGCAATATTATCAAACAGTACTTTATCTTACAACACTTTATCTGTAAACCAATGTAAAAATGAAAATGCAACATTAGATAATGATGTTTAGCATCTTTCCCTGTTACCCTTCTAAAACCATTTTTTATTTCATTTTTTTCTTTTTACTATTTCTACCCTGATTATTAATGTTTTCCTTTTATCCTTAGCCATCCATGATTCTTTGATGAAGTCTAATTTTACCAGCAGTTTGTGCAGTAACTTTTGCTGAGTTTTATTAAGCAGAAGTGTACTTTGATCTTTTCTTTACATGTCCATACTTCTCAACATCAAACATCAAAAATCCTAGAAGCCCTAGCAGTAAAAGAAAAAAAAAAAAAAGAAAAGAAAAAAAAAAGTTTTAAGTGTCCTTTGGAATTCAGGGGGCAAGTTCAGTTTTTACTCATTACGTTAGGAGAAATCAAAAGTTTCAGAGCCTAAAGACAGCTGAGGTAGAGGCCAGAATGTAATATATATGATACCCATTGTGGTTATAGGACATGGGGAAAAGGACCTGATGATATGTAAGCAAGAAACTCTGAAACAACAGCAAAGCAAAACTACCAGACTGGGGGAAATCACAGAATGTGGGACTGTGAGTATACCCATGCGTTCTAACGAAAACCCTACAAACATTTATTTCTCAATAAGCAAATTACAAAGGATGCAGGTCTGAAAACATGTTGGCAAATTCTATGCTCAAGTTGTCCCCCTTTCCTTCTGTTTCATCTATTTTCAAACTGTTACTGCTTTTTCAAAAATCACATTGCTTGTGTATGAATTGTACTAAATGAGGGGAGATTTAGGTTATGTGTTAGGAAGAAATTCTTTACTCGAGGTGGTGAGGCACTGGCACAGGCTTCCCACAGAAGCTATGGATGCCCCATCCCTGGAGGTGTTTCAAGGCCAGGCTGGATGGGGCCCTGAGCAGCCTGATCAGGTGGGTGGCAGCCCTGCCCACTGCAGGGGGTTGGAACTGGATGGACTTTAAGGTCCCTTCCAACCCAAACCATTCTATGGTTCTATGATTCTATGATCCTATACTATCCAGAAACTTGAGGAGGGCACCTATGATGATAAAGTATTTTGAAGTTTCTGAGAGTATTATTAATTTAATAAATAATAAGATAAAATGGCCCCTATCCAGTTTCTCTTAAAAACTGAACTCCTTCCTACTTGTTTTTAAAAGATTATACTAAAAAGTTACATATTTTCAGAACATCAGATTTTCTGTTTTATGTTTTATTCCTTGAAGTTATTTTACTCGCACAATAGAACATCTCTGGGTCAGATTCTCAGCTGGTTTAAATTGCCATAGCTTCACGAGAAGTATCAAAACTGCCAATTAAAAAGAAGCTCTGTGTGTACTTAGGGTTCTTACAACTACAATAAGGTGCATGCTCTCGTTATTGTTTATATTGCAGTTACTCCTAAGAGTTGTGGTTGTTACCAGGCCCTGCTGTGCTAGAGCAACTTACAAAGAATAGACAAGTCTTCCAGTGTAATGAGAAGTGACATTTTCTTTTGTACCTTGGTGACTAGGTAGCATGAGCACTATGCTAGTTTTTCTGTAAATGGCTGTTTGCTTCTCTAAAATAATTAATCTTGGTCCTGTTTCTGCCTCACTGAGGTGTGTTCTGTGCAGAAGTTCTCAGGCTCTGTGTGAATTCTGTAGGAAAACACTTCAAAAGTAGTTTAAAGAGAAGAAAAAGAGCTCTTCATTTCCACAGCTTGTTTAGAAAATGCTCAATGTTACGTGTAATAAATTCTCTCTTGCTCTGAGATTTCGTAAGTAGAAGTTGGCTGACTCCTTTAGTGAGGACATACAGTGTCTGTCTGTAAATAATTTTCTTGAAATAGCTGTTGACTACAGATTCTTTAGCTAACTAACCCAAGTTTGATTCCTCTTTCTGTAGAGTTACCCAAGCCCATGGAGAAATCTCCATGCAATAAGAAAAGTGGGGAGATAGGGAGATGGTGCTATTGAAAATAACCACTTTGGTTTTGTGTATAGTTTTTCAGGGCTGCTTCTTCCTCAATGCCTTCTTTCATTATGATGCTAAAAGTGGAAGGATATTCTCTTTCAGTTTTTATTTTTCAGAAAATATATGCCATTCTTCTTTGTAAATGTCCAAAACATTCCAGACCTTGGATATTTTTCCACTTTTTGTAAGAACAGGTCCTCAAATGTTGAATAAAATTTATTGAGCTTTTGATTGTCTCATTTATAAAGAACATAGTTCCTTGCAAGATTGTCACATTATGCATGTGGTACACTTTTCAAAATTATAAAGTAAGGAAAATTGTCAAAAGTTGACAAAAACTGCATACCTCATAGCACCAGTCTCCATGCGAGATTACGGTTGGTTGCTCCTACAGTCTATAGCGATGCTTGGAAACCTTTCAGGCACTACAACTGCAGCATCCCTTCAGTTTTCTGTATGCATTACAGTCTTCACTTCTGGAAAACATTCCTGCTTTGAAGTGTCAGAGATTTTATCTTTTTCATAACAATTGTTTTTAAAATTGTCATGTCTTGTTAGCTGCCATAGTACCATGAAACCTCTTTTTCTTAACTATATGCAAATTACAGCGGAGAGAGGTACCTTGTGCTTATGGACCAGGCCTATTACCTCCTTAGAGATGAGAAGCAAGTGAAAATGCAACTAATCACATCATTGTCCTCTTGTGTGAGTGGGTCAAAGCAAAAAAAAAAAAAAANAAAAAGGTGAGTGGCAGCCATTATGAATGTAGTCAGAATGGCAGAGGTGTTAAGAGGTGTTAGAATATGCTGTAGTGGAATATGTGACAAGATATGTAGAAGAATATTTATACAATCTTTTCCCAGATTATGAATGATGTCTTCCTCAAGTGTAGGCTCTGACAAGCAACTTGCTTGGAAGTTTATCTTGGTCTACGTACAGTGTTCCACTGGATTCACCATTTTCTATTCATAATATTTGGATACTTTCCTGAAGTAGAACTTAAAGTCCTTGCCTTCGTGAACACTAAATTTCCCCAAGATTTTTCTTTTAAAATAAAAAAGAAAAATTACATTAATGAAATATTAAACCCAAAATCTCCTTGCTGCAGTTTCAGATTGTAATAAATGTACTTGGTTTTAATAAAGATAGCAAAGATTTCAATTATAAATTAATATTAAATGGAATGTTAAAGTTTGAGTAGGTTATATCCTTTGAACTTAATGGCTTAGATCCTTGGCTGCCTGTAAGGAACACACAAGGCAACTTGGGTGAAGGGTATTCATGGTATTCAAGCACTTCTTAGCAAGCTGATTCTCCATGCAGGACAAGGGACCTAGTGAACTACCAGCTAATAGCTCTTACAGGGTTTGCAGCTGAAAGATTGATGGTGGATTTCATGGCTGCACACTGCCTCTGTTGATCAGTTCATCAGATCTCTTTTCATCTGTATTACAACTTCACACAAACTTACTGGTAGCAGATGCTGATTTTCTGAGGTCATGGGTGAGTGAGATTAATCTTGGTACTTCTTGCCAACTGATGATTTTTTTTAATACTACAATTTTTGTAATGCTGCCTCTAAAATTTCATGCACACCACATTTTCACAGGTAGTCAGTTTCAAGTTGTCTTTATGGCAGTGTAGAGCTGTGAATGATTGGGTCGTGCATCTATCTAGAGGAGAAACAGAGAAAGAAGTTATGCTTGTCACCAGAATTACATAAAAGGAAACCAACGCTTAGCTTCTCTTATTTTCATTTATTTCTTCACATCTCATGTTTAATATGCCTTTGTTAGTCTTTGGCATTACCTTCAAAAAAGTTTGTTAGAACATTAATGCTGTATTCTGCACAAAATATATCCCCTTCCCCCACCTTTTTCCCTCTTTTTTCTTCCTTTTGAGTAACTGTGCAGTTGATTCATTCAAAAGGAAGCTCACAGAAACCAGCAAAGTGTTTACACATAGAATTTCACAGGTGAATGTGCTGGTTAGAACTGTTTCTTTTCCTTACATGTTGTGCAATTTGCTGTCAGCTTGAAGGACTTTATCCAGACACACGAAAAAAATCACATCTACCGACAGTTTTATGGTGATGAATATATTTAGTTGCTGATGACAAGCCAGTGTTCCCATTTCTTAATCAAGGGTAGTGCCTCCCTCTGTTAAACCCTCAAAATGAACTGTTTTAACATTTTGCTCCAGTAGTTCTCAGTAAGGGAAGAAAAAATAGTGCATAGGATTAGAGGGCTGGAAATCTGTGTAGTTCTTATTTTGGCATTTTCTCTAGATTGCTTCAATGAAGTAGGAGATTTGATCATAATTCTTGCATGAACCAAACACTTAACATTAAGCTGTCTGAAACCTGTTTGGATTTTGCAAATCCCTCACAGAAAGTGTGTTGCCTAACTTGACCCCCATGTTTTTCATGATGCTATTTACAACCAACCATAAGCATCATCTAAGTGGAGAGTGAAACTCAGGCTTTTCGTCTCTGGAGGAAACATGAGTGTGTGCCCTCTATTAAAGAAGTTCTGTAGTACTAAATAGTTCTAGTCAGAAGTCAGGACAGATACAACAGTTATTGAAGCCTCTGACTACATTCACTTCTCGAGAAATTTTGAATAGTGCTATTAAGGTAGTGGTAAAGACCTCTCACCTCTGCTTAACTCAGTCCTCCTGCCCCTTTCCACACACACGTTCCTGAGCCCAGAGAAGACTCCCATGTAGATCTAAACTTGGAAGAGTTTGCATCAGAAATGGTTGCACCATGCTCCCATGCTCGGTAGGGTCTTTGCATATGAAGTTTTGCTATTTAGGAAGGGAGAACTGTCCATAATTTGCTTAAAATAAAATCAAAATGAAGGATTTACCTTCTCAAGGATGTTTAATACTCTTCCGGTGTCCCAACATAAATCTCTTCATCAAGAATTTTCAATTTTTACTCATTTTGTTCCTCTACTATGAGGAATTATTCAATAAAGGTTTTAAAGTCTTTAAGACTGCCAAAAACAAACAAAAAAATATGTTTCCTGTAGTTCATGTGACAGGAAAGTCATTGACACTATATGGTTGAATAGATGGGAAAATAGAAAATGCAGAATTTTTTCTGAGGACAATTAGAAAAATGGGTTTCTGCTGCATTTAGAAATGGAGGTTTCTCTGAGGAAGTCACTATATAGAGCAGATGCAACATTGATTTTTTTTTGCCTATGAAAAAAACAAATCAGTTTTATGGAGGGATTTTGTCAGCCAGAAATATCAATGCCCCTTTTTGCCTGTATTTGAGGTTTCACTCCATCGAGGTAGACTCGATTTCCATATACTCCATCCTTACAATGATGAGACTATGTACTTTCATTGGAAATTTTACTAAGGCTGTGTTGGGGGCTATGTCCTTGTGTTCTGTGTAAGCCATTTGACTTTCCTACCTTCAGAGCTAGGAAATTGCACTAGAAGAAGCATAGTCTAGTAATACTTCCATTTAAGCTGAAATTGTTTTTCCCATTAATATTGCAGAGAATAATCCTAAACACTGAAGCAGCATTGTGAAACAGTGAACTATCTATTGCTATTTTGTTTCAGAAAGTAATTTATATGGTGCTATACTTCAGTCTATTATGTTCGGAACATGAATTTTTACAGCCTATTGCTAGCATATTTTAGTCATACATTTTTCTCAGTGACGAGTGAAGCTCTAACATTTCAGAGATCTGCTATATGTGCAGCACAGGGTAAACACACCTTGAATCATCATCATGGTCATTTCTAATCTGGAGGAAGTCTTTAACCTTCTCACAGATGCATGCTTTATGTATGGTATAGCTTCTCCAACACAAAGACCACAAGTGTCTCTACAGACACTTTCTAATGTTTTTGAAAGCTCCCTGGGGACTAATACCAGGTGCTTGCTTTGACGCCTGCTCTCGGGACCTTTACAGACCCAATCTCTGTCCATAACTGCTTCTTGGGTCAGAAAGAGAGCAGCAATGGCTCTTCAGGTTTTTAGTAGGTAAATCTTGATGTGAGAATGCTTCAGCATATAAATCTTTGTGCAGTGAAGTCTTAATGTCCTGGATTGGGCATAAAGACTTCACGAAGTAACTCAGTATGCACGTAGGCAGTGAAGCCTGATCAGTGCCTAAGATTTATGGGCTGAAGTGAAACCTCTGGGGAGATGTTAGGCCTCTGAACAACCAAGTGTTTCCATTACTCAGATCATGGCTAATAAAGGTATGATTACCTTGAAATATGCAAATTGTTCAGCCAAAAGGTCAAAAACTGATTGAGTCCCAAAAAGAGGGATAGCATTATGTATTTAGATTCAAACACCTGCCTGAATCCCAAAGTCAATAGCAAATTTTAAGGAGCCAGATTTCATGCTCTCTCAAACACAGTCAAGTGTCACACTGAACATTATATCAGCTGGCTACTGACTTTCTCTTTTAATCTGCTCATCTGATGAAATTAGGGCCATGTCACTTAAGTAGGACAAACGACAAACTTGAGCCTGCTGGAACTTGGCTGTACCTTTTCCATGGATGAATGAAGAGAGAGGTGTTTGTAATGCTGGAATGAAATCAAAATAAACCAGTATTTTATTTACTAATAGAATAAGTAGTGCTACGGGCATCACTGAATTTTTTATAAGGAAAGTGAATCTGGAGGTTATGTGAATTTTAATGTTCTGCATAGACTGAAGGTCATAAACCGCTAAATGTTTTTTTAGTTAGTTATCTAGTTGTATTATGCTGATTCTAAAAAAATTTGAATAACCTTACAGGCAAATGTTACATGTGCTGTCAATTCCCAGATATTTTCTTTTCAATTTTTCTTTTCTTTTGGTTGGTGTAAGGGTGGGGGAGTGGGAGAATTGTTTCTGTTCAGTAACGTTATCTTCCAAATCTAATTTTAGGATACTAAATGGCTGTTTTCACTACTTTAATATTCTTGGTATACTAAACAGTTACTGATGCTTTCTAGAAACACTCTGAGCATTTTAGATATATTCAGGATCATAAAGTAAATGGCTGTGAAAAGGTACGGTGTTATAATTTGCGACTTCCCCAGTTCAGTTTTAAAGTCATTCTGAAATTTCTCTAAAGGCTTGCTTCAGTGCCACCCAACTCAATAAAAACTTTCTTGCTGAGACCAGTGGATATAGGATCAGACTATTAAATGTATATCGACCATACCAAATTAAAGTAGTTATAGTATCCCATTATTATTATTTATTGATGAGCCTTAAATATATTTTTCTTGCGCTGTCTCCCACCCCTCTCAACCTGCATGTGTTTTAAACCAAAGAATCTCAGGTACAGTAAATGCCAAATCTACATACCTAAATATTTCTATTATTACATCTTATATCCTGTTTTCTAAGCTAAAAATAGGAATTCTGCTCTTGCTCTACTTAGAATATCCTATTGCTAATGAAAATAGACAGTTATAAATATCGTGTCCTTTGAATCACTAGTAGGTTTGGTTTTAGTGCTCGTCAGGCAATCTTGTTAAAAGACTAAAGTCAAATTGTCCTTTTTGTGCTAGGCTTGTTTTCCATAAATTGCCAGAAAACAATTTATTCAGTCTGTCTTTCTTCCAGTAATTGATTATGCGGATATTATTTATCATACTGCTGCAAGCACATCTTTGCATAAATTGGATGTGCTTTATCATTCTGTGCTACATTGTATTTACAAATGCTCTGTTTTCTGCTCATCATTGACGACTTTATTCCATGGTAAACTTGTCTTCATTAGAAGGGCTTAAGCATTAGTGTTCATTTATCAGCAAGGGAATTTGGAGAAAAGCCACACCATGTTTTCTATCTTCAGCAATTCTTTTGCCCAACAAATGTGCTTTCAAATCCTATAGCTGTTTTTTATCAATAGGAAAATTCGATAAATAGAAAGAATGATTTTCCTCTTAGCACCGCCACCCTGTAGGTATTTCTTTTAACTGGTATTAAAGTATGCAAATGATTTCAGTTTTACAGTTTAAATAAAAGAGCCGATACAACAACAAACTGCAGCATATCTGACAATTTGTCTGAGTCTTAATGACTGTGTTTGTCAGGTCATCCCGGTTAAAGAGAAATAATTCTCAGATTAGCAATTTACTTGGTTAAAGGAAGAATTGACGAGGTATCTGCAGTGTTTATTGTCTTTTTACTAGTCACAAATACTGATTGCACATGATGTTTCAGAATTTAACTGAGTCCAGGGAATGCATTCATTTTCAGGCATGGAAAAAGCTTTCCCCTTTATAACCTTTTTCTTCATAGCTAAGAAAGTAGTATTTTGTCATTGCTTCAGTGAGATGTAATTACAGTAATTCATCACCAGTCAAAAAATTTCAGGTTTGAAAATCTCATCTGTGTTTGCACAGGCATAAATGTTATGTTAAAACTTAAAAGCTGATATTAGTGTGAGTATGGGCTCGACTTCGTGTTGAGTGCTAAGCGTTTCCTACTTCCACTGGAATTAGCAGGATGTGAAAGTGCTCATAAACTCACAAATTCAAGCCCTGAAATCTTAAATCATAGTCCTCTAGTGCTCCTTTCTGCATGATAATGGAAAACCCAGCTGCAATCCTTTTTGCTTGAGAGAAAGAGTGTCCAATGCCAGCACAATCCTAGTTCTTTACCCAGTACCAAGTCTGAGGGAAAGCAACAGGAGAATCAACGTATCATCTGTTATGTTGAAACATTGCTGCTATTTTTGGCTGTATGACACCTTCTGTATGGAAGCAGTGAGGATGAAATGGGTCTCCCTAGCCTGATCATTCAATCTTGCTGAGCCCATATGCATGTATGAGATAAGGAGGTCCATCCAACCCATCCCACATGCCATCCCTGAGCTTCTTCAACGTGTTTCTCATGACAAAATGATACAAAGTGCAGAGACTATTCCTTATGCTGTTGTTGCTAAGTACACACAAGCTCATCATTGCTGGCATTCACAGAGATGCCTATATTACTAGACCAGAGAAGGAGACAGTGACACTGCACAGTCCAGAGGGTAAATTCACACAGTGTATAGGAAGTCTGGACTGCACAAACATACTGCACTAGGAAGAGTAATTAAAAGGTGTCCTGCTTCTTTATAGTCCACTTTACTTTTGGTCATGATAGAGTAGATCTGTCAAGGTCTCTCTGCCTTTTTGCTTATTATTTTTCTTTGGGTTCTTTGAGAATAGTTACCATTGTCTGATAAGAATGTCTAATGAACTTCTAAAGGCAATAGGCACTGTTGTGTAGCAAGCAGTCGCGTGGCTATCTCTCTTTGAATAACGAGGCTTGAGCAGTTATGTCTTCTCTGGTATTTTGTACTTTCAAATGAGACACTGCTTGGTTAGCCAGTTTGTGAAGCTGTCCATTGGGTGCTAATTCACCCTGTGTATTGCATATGGAACTATTTTAAAACTTTTTTACAGACCTCTGCAATCACCTTGTCAGTCTTGCTCATGTATGTGTAAATCTGGTTGTTAATACTGGTATTTATTTGTAGTGGGCTTTGGGAAATCCACAGTCATCTTGAAATTCTAAGGAGAAAATCTCTGAAACATAAACAACAAAACAGTTATAGGTGACCTTTAAAATAATCACAGTTGTAGAATGTACATAATTTATACAGATTTACGTCAGTATAGATATTTGTAATACATATAGGAAATATATGCATTTATATCTATTATACTTATTTTGATTTTCTCCACATCCAATAGGATGTCTACACACCCACATCTCTTTATATGAATGGCATTTATTTTGGCACGTGCTCAGTTGCTCTTGTTGCAGGGCTCTGATGACATTTTTTGGGGGCATCTCCCAATCTCCCCCTTGCTAATTAATTTCTCATTCTATGTAAAAATATACTTTGATATGAATACGGAACCTGGACAGTTAAACTTTTGTTTCAACAGGCACTGATTTCTTGCTTTGAATTTTCACAGAAGGAGAAACTAAAAGGGGCCCGAGCACATCTGGAATGAATTAAGATTTGAATTTCAGCAGGCATACATTGAAAACGTTTTTTTTTCTTTCAAGGTATTCAGTTCTTCTGATGGTAAATGATTCACCTAACCCACAATTTGTAAAAGACTGTCTGGACGTAGTTGCTAACTGTAAGTCACCATGCAGGCTCATCAGCCATACATCAGGAAACAGTCCCCAGCCTCTCTGCATTCCCTTCCTCAGTTCTTATTTCAAAAGCCTCAAACTCTAACTCAGAAAAAATAAATTCAAACTGCTCAGTAATGATCACCCAAGGCCCTTCCAGCCTCTGCCAGCTGGCAGAAGACATCACACACCCTCATCTTACGAGATTTTTTTTTGTACCAAACTTCTCAATCCTTTTGCATCATCAAAAACACTATTACCCTTACATAAACCCTTACATGCCAAATTGGCTTTAGCCCACAACAACATACTGCTCCTTTGCACCAGCCACGTGTGTCAATTTACCATGTTTTCATAAATACAACCTATACATTCAAAAAAATGAGATCACTAAAAATAAATCAATATCTCAGAGTAGGTCGGGCCTTTCATAATGTGAAACTCCAAGGACTACTGTTAAAGAAGAAAGTGGCAATGCAAGAAATTGCTGGGAAATACTGATATTTGGAGTTACTTTTGCCTTGATTAATTGACATTTCACTAATTGCAATGAATTGAATTGCAGGAGTTTTTGGTCGTGTTTTTAAAGATAACTAGAACATAATTATAACATCATTTTTGTTCATCCTACCACACTAGAGGTAAATAAACTTAAGATTGGATGATCTGTGGATACTATCCAATAGGAAAAAAAAATATACACATATTTACATATACATTTATGATTACAAAACAGTTGGGATACGCAGAATACCAAATATGAAGTGTAAGTATTTATTTTTTTCCTTTGAGCATGTGAACCTTCTGCATATTTATAAGTTAAAGCAACAGGAGTGTCTAAGCTCAATGTTCGTGCTTTTGCCAGGCCGTGCTTTCCAATGAGAAGCATTATTTGTAAGAGCCAGATCCAGTGTTCAGAAACGTACTTTTGCTGCATAAGAGGTAAGGCATTCAAACTATAGAAAAGAATTAGAAAAGATTTTACAATTAGTGACCAAATCTCCTACTGCCATGGGCAGCTGAGATTGGCTTCCTTCAGAGCATTATTTCTACATCCTAAGGGTGGGAGGTTGAGTTTCACGAAAGAGCACTCATGTCTATATGAAGTATTACCTGTTCCTTCATTCCTATCATCTCTGCTTCTGAATGGTCTTTTGTATTTCTGGCTGAACCCTATAGCAATTTGGAGTTTAGAATTGGCAACAAGATGGTCAAAAGCCTCTCCAAGAAGCTCATGGACAGAAAACAATCGGGAATCAGTTTTTTCCCCTGAATATTTACTTTCTTCCTAGGAGGGGTAACTTGTTGCAGTATTTTGAAAACACATGATGGATAACGCTAGTCACTCTAGGACAGAGTCAGTCAGTTAGACAACAGTATACAGCTGGCACAAATCAAATTCGCTTGGAGTTTATCTGCTTTTGTAGCAGCTGAGCAAATGTTAGAGAGATTGAACTTGTAATCCATAACTGGTAGTCTAATTTCTTTCAAAAAACTATTTTTGAGCTGGAAGGTCAGTGCTGAACAGGCTTATGACAGTGTGCTATGATGTGCTGTAAATAAAACAGCTTTCAAGATAGGTAAACCACAGTGGAGGGTTTTGTGATGATCTATTGCCAGTACAACATGTAAAACCTGACACCGTTGTACTTATCAGCAATTGTTTAATTGTCACTGTAAGCAGCAAAAATCCATACACAAAAAAACTCTCCTCTTAAATAAAACCTCTGAAAATGGAAAGATTAATGTTAGGTAGAAAATTTATGCCTGAATAAAAGATTAAGACAATGAATAAAATTAAGCTGAAAAATTATTCAATCTTGCTAACTAGCCAAAAAGGGAAGTATCATATGGCTCTTACTGCCATAAACCATTTAACTCACTTTCAGGGCCCAAATCTGCTGAAGACATTAAGAAAACTCTCTAAACCAGGTCTAAACTAAACCAGGTCTTTCATTCCTGTCTGCAGCCTAGAACATGGACTGTCCTCTCACCTTGTTTTTCTTTACCTACGTGGCTAATTTTCAAGTCCTGCTAGGAAATGCTTTCAGTAGTTTTTACTAGTAGAGAAAATGGAAACTATGCAACTCATCTGTGCTTCCCAAAGTAGAGGCGGAAGGGGAGAGCTCTGGGGATGATACAGCTTAATGCAGTCTTTGGGCTTCTTGATTGCAGCATTCTGTCAATAAGATGGTTCTGGGACCTGAGGACTGCCAAAGTGTAATGGTTGTCTAACTTTGCCCTTCCTGCCATCTCCCTGCTTGGGGAAAGGGAAGGTCTGTCTGCCTGGGATAAGTTTGGAGGAAGAGTGAGAAGATCAATTGGTATGTAATTACATTGCAACATTAATTCTATTTGCAGCACTTTCTATAACCTGGTCTCCTAGGCATTGAGTTCATTTCATTCGTTACATGCAATACAATATATGAAACACAGCATATGCCTGAGATGGTGGCTTAGCAGGATCTGAGTTGCCAGTATGTTCAATGCCACTAAATTAAACCTCTGCTGGAAATCTTGTCAAAACAAAGCAACTGGAATTAACTGTTTTGAAAATGAGAATGTGATCGCATAAGAGTAGGTGGCCTATTGATTTAAACAGGGGCATAGTTAGGTGCTGTGATGGCAGATTAAGGACATTTTGACAACGCAAGAAGAAAAGTAGACAAGGAAAATAAGACTTCCTCTTATTGTCCTATTTTACTAATAGCATTGAGTCCACAGGCAAATTTTTACATGCTCTTCTTGGCAAACTTGGTGGCCATAATGGACAGAAGCTCGACATGTAGCTGTCAAAACTGAGCAAGAAGCATGTGCACTGTATCAGAGAGCTCTGCCCCACTTTGCCCCATTCCAGGGTCTCTGGTACGTTTTGGAACTCAGCAGTCAGGTACAAGACAAAGGGCTAGAGTTTTCTGTAAACTACTGAGGCCAACGTTGAGCAGCCAGGATTCCTCACATGGGATTGTACTGAGACTGAATCTCTGATGAACACCTTGTTTCAGTTACAGTTTTAATGAAAATTGAAAACTTAAGTGCCACCGTTTTCAGTATCACTTTTCCCCTAAAATGATTTATTGACCACTTATACATGATACATTCTCCTGTCATGAATAACACACTATATATTTATTTTCCTGAATAATGGCTACCATTTTAATTGATAGCTTCAGACAGAGAAGTAGATTTATTTCTACAATGAGTAAAACTGCTCTAAAAATACAGCCTGTATGAATTATTTTAGTATGTATTTCAGTTTTTCTTTTGCAACCCAGTATGCTCCTAATCTTAACAGAAATCAATCAAATGAGATCTAATACATCACTAAACAGCAGCCCCTATAACGTACACTAAGACATTTTTCTATAATATTTTTAAAATTTGTGTTAAATGGTATTGCCAGGAGCTTTCACTGAACCAAGAAGCTTTTGACTTGGCTGATGTATCTGTCTGTAAGACGTCTGTTTCATTCCCTGTTAGCTTATTTGTCTTTCACTGACACCATTCCTGTGTACATACAACATTTCAATTACTTTAGTGAAATACAGCACCTCCATATCACTCTACTATTTTTTTTTTAAGATAAACATTTTAAATTCAACTATGTTAAAAATCAGATATTGATTCCTGCAATGCATGAGCTTGTATGGGCAGATGATGTACTTTGCATCCACTCCTGAGTGTGACACCAAACAGCTAAAGTCAAGCCTATGAAGGATTCTCTTAGTAAAGAAGGTGATCACAGTTCAGAACTGAAATCCCCATTACTTGCAAATGATCTCATTCTGATATTAACGTTCAAGACAATGCGTGCTGTGTAGTTACAAATAAGCTACAGCTGTATGCTGCTGAACTACAAATTTCTTAAAGGAATAATACTGCATACATTCCCATGTATGGTATAAAAAACCAAAGCTTGCTGTGAACCATTCCAAAATGGAATTAAAATGTTACAGAGCATGCACTAGTTGGCCTCATTAAAAACAAGCGAACAAAAACCCAAACAAACAGAAATTCCTGAACAAATTGCATTGGAATGCATTGACCTACATATCTTTGTAATATATTCATCTACCAGTAATTTTAGGGAACTCCTGTTTATTCTTTGAAGTTGGGTATGATACAGTTTTCCTTTCCTCCTTAATAAGGATTTCCTTATTCTAGCCTCACTAGAGTTTTGCAAGGCATTACTTCAACTCCTATGTAAACATTCTTATATAAGGGATTTTACATCCATTCAGAAATCCCAGAATGATGCACCACTATTGGATTGTGGCATCTTAAGATTTTTCAGTATAGTAAGTGATTGGTGATGTAGACGTGGTCAGATATAATCATAGAATCATAGAATGGTTTAGGTTGGAGGGAACCTTAGAGATCATCTTGTTCCAACCTCCCTGCTATGGGCAAGTGAAACAGAGCCTCCCTGATATGGATGGGCAAAACAACCCAACGGTGCAGGCGCAGCAAACCAAGGGTCAGAAGTTCAACAGCGAGGAAGACTATCAGCCTTCATCCTGTGACCACCAAGAAGACCCTCTGGCTGGCATTACACGTGCTTGTGTGGGAGAGAACTTGTGTTAATCATTTTGGGGAGCTAATTGGAAAATGTATGAGATTCCCAAGGAATTTAATGAATATGTATGTTTCTGTGAGATAAAAGCAGAAGAGTAAACGCAATGGTGTGCTTACTTGGTGGAGCTATCCCCTATGCACCCGGTGCCATAATAAAGGAAAACCTGCTCAACATAATACATTGGTGTGTTGAGTTTCTCCGAGTTTGTCCAGAACCACAAGGACACCTCCCACTAGACCAGGTTGCTCAGAGCCCCATCCAGCCTGGTCTTGAAGACTTCCAGGCAGGAGGCATCCACAACTGCTCTAGGCAACCTGCTCCAGTGTCTCACCACCCTCACAGTGAAGAATTTCTTCCTTATATCTAGTCTAAATCTACCCTAGATATAAGGAAAGAATTAATGTGCAAATGAAAGAAGAAAGTTCGTGAATGCACTGTAAGTGACATGAACCAAATGTGAGTTCCTAAGAATGAATTTCAAAATACGATGTCGGTTTTGGAAAGATTGATAGAATCCATAGAAGGGGAAAATATACTTAGGTCTTGAGTAAGACACTTCACCATCTACTACATTACTTAATTAAATTCTGAATAGCAATAATATTTGGTGCCAGGTTATATTTTACTTTCATATTCATAAACACTCTGAGTCCTTTAGTTGAAAGACCCTGTTGTGGAATAGGATATTAGCTATGTAATGTATCAAGATGTTTTAATCACAAGAGGTATTGCTTACAAATGTGGCATTCATGCCAGATGTGCTGTATAATGGCTGTACAGCAATTTAACATTTACCGTACATTGCTTACAATGTTGTCTTTGCTTTCATATGAATTTTCTTTGCTAAAGCTATGGTATTTGAAAGAAAATGGAAATACTAAGTAGTATGTGAATTTGAATAGCTTTTATCTGTCTGCCTTAACATTCAATTCATTTTCTTACTCTAAAATAAATAAGCCATTTTCTTGAGAAAACAGAGACATGATTGCTATAAACTGTAGCTTGCTGTTTTGCTATTTAAGCTATGAAATCAAGATATGTTTTAATAAAATACTGCATTCAATTAAATTCAGACGTTTAGCTAAAGCAAAAACTGAGGAAAATTGATCAAAAGACATCACTTACTGCAGGGAGGTAAGTAAAGCAATAAAGAATTAGACCTAAAGCTACATAGTTCTTTTTGTTAGGTAGCGGGAAAGTCATTTGCTTTATTCAAAAAGAAGGGGGGGGGAACCAACCACCAAACCCCATAAAACCAACACATGAATAGATTGAAAGGACTAGATAGAATCTAGGTAGCAAACAAAGCAAGAGTAAAATAAGGGAAGCAAAGAAAGCAAAATCAAATGTAACAATGCTACATAGGCATGTAAAAGAAATATGAAAGGATTCTAGAAATATCTGGAGAGAATAGAAAGAGACCATTGAATAGTAACAAAGGGACTGTATAAGAGACTCGAAGATGGATGAAAAATGTTAAAAAGCTACTTTTTCTTCGTTTTCAATATAAAGGAAAATGATGAAAGTGAAGAATATTATGCAGGAAGACAGAAAACTAATAGAAGCAATGGGCCAGAATTTAGCTTAACTTGCACGTAAGGGCCTTATTTTCTGCTTTCTTTCTCACATTGAATGATGCTTATATTGCAAGTAGCCCCCTGGCTACTCAACAAAATGGAAAAAAGGAGGAAGTGCCAGATAGTATAAGGATGACAAATGGAGTTACAAAGTGTAATGCAAACGCACTACCCTGAGAGCATCCTACAGAATCTCTCACTAGAACATTCCTCTGTGGAAATCTGAATAATACTAGCTGAAATGAGTATCTGTGTAAACTGAATTAAGTTTTTCCTTAATTCAGGCCCATTGTATTTGAAATAGAAGACATCTATTGTAGCATATGATGTCTTTTGTTATGCGTTATGACACCCTGCACCAGGACAAAACATGAAGAGTATGCTTTAGGATGTTAATGACAGCTAAATATGAGGCACAGTCCATGTGTTCATTTAGCTCCTACTCAGAATACACTTAAAGTTTTTAACAAAAAGTGTATATACATTCAAGGGTATTACAGAAGTGTATCTTATAGCTATGATACATCTTAATTCTCATACTTTTAGTTCTATAGAATCTATCTCTTCTTTTTTTAAATTACTTTGTGAGGACTTGAGTATGAATTGGAGATCATTGTGTTGGAACAAAAGTGATGTTATAGTGTGAAAACATTGATGTATTACCTGGTTTTGTGTGGCCTACGTTGGAGAGATGCTGTTATAATCTTTTACTAAAATAATTTCAGTGGGAATAGCCACTATTGACTACTTGATAGAAATAGTGGAAGATATGAAATTTGCCCAAAATATAAAAAGCTTTGACCACACTGAAACAGTCAATTGTGCCATGTTTTGGATAAACTGTACTTTTCATTTTAAAATTACTTCTGAAATGAAAATCATTCAAATACTAGTAAGTGAAAAGTGAAACTTAAATTCCAGACAAAATGTTTCAGCTTAATCTAAAAAGAATGTTTAATTGACCTGAAACTTTCCTTTCTAAATGTCATTTCATAGAAAATTTACACATTTTGGGTTTTTAATTCAGTTTGTAATCCAAAAAGAAAATCCACGTGCTCTCTCATGAAACAAAAATTGAGTTAGTATTCAACTCTGCTGCAGTATAAAGCCACTGAGAAGAGAAATGAATAAAAATAAATGAATGAAGCTGACACTACTCAACCTTAATGAACACAACTGCTCTGTTAAAGAAAACAATACAAAAATCAGTAGAAGAAGATTTCTTTTCCTTTGACTTTACTTTTGTAGTCTCCTTGCTCCTTCAGTGTTCAGTCAGTTGAGGAATTTTATGATATTATGAGAAGAGATCTCTTTGTTCAAGAAGTTTAGGGAAAAAAAATCAAAACATGACTACCACTCCTACAAACACACACACACGGATGGATAGATAGATAAAGTTCTTGGAAGTCTATCTGAATCCAATACTTGCTGACCGGTTCATTTTAGATATTCCATATGTGGTAGGTGTAATCTGTAATACCAAACTTACTTACAGGAAGATATTTGATGTTGTATGAGATTTTAGGTTTTGCAAAGTGACATGAAATGTACTGAAATCACAGTACAAATGTAAGTTACACGTAGCAAAATTTCACCAATTGCATTGCACAGTTCAGTCACAATGCAAGTATGATGCCCAGTACTGGTCTCTATGCTCACCATCATGACACTGGCTGTCACCCACTTGCCAGGGAAGAACACATGGCCAGCTTGAGGCCACTTCAAGCCCATTGTGCTCCTTGAAATTCTTCTCCTAGTTTGAGATGTTTGCTTTTTTTACTCTGTGTTGGCTGCTATGTTGGCTATGTCAGGCAGCTGACATAGCTGTTTCATCTAAAACAAAGGCCACCCTCTGGTCCCCTTTATGTTTATATACAGTGAGCTTTTATACTGGTTGTGGCAAATGGCTTTTCTCTATATGTCTAAAAAGAGGTTACACTATGAATAACACTCACAGATGACTTACATTGACAGGTAATAAAACTGACTCAATACCTGTGATTTTAAATAGGTGGATGTGTTTTCTGCCCCAGGGCTTAGGACTGATCCTGACCTGATTTCCTGTATTAATAAAAAATTTCACAGAACACAAGGCTGTTGTAAAAATATGAAATTGATAAAAGTGAAGCCTAAATAAAATGTTTGCTGATTTTTGATGTATTTATACATAAAAATTGCAGGAGTAGGCTCAGTTAGATTGAAAGTTTTGCCATAATAAAACTAAAAAGAATAAAGAAGTGAGAAAACCTATTCAGAGGTATGCAAGATTTTCTGCATACACGGATCATGGAATTTCATCAAAAGATTACATTAGCTCTGCACAGGCTATGGGCCGTCACTTGATTTTAACACTTTAGAAATTAAGAGTGTACATGCTGTTATGCAAATAATTTCAAGTGCTTTCTTGCCTGTTCTGGTAAAAGTACAAAGGCGTGTTCCGTTTAAACTTTCAGTCATTACATTTTGCTATACCGTGGCATCTGCTACTATTAAAAATTGTATCCACATTTAGGTCCCTACAGATCAGGAGCAATGCATCTAATATCCTTCCCTTTGTTAACCAAAGTAATCACTCATTCTAAAATAGATTTTCCTAATCTTGGATATTTCTTGTGAGACTTTTCTGAATTCTTTCCAGTACATCAACACTCTTTCTAAGTGGAGGATAAAGACTTGAAGTTTGCGCCATGTAATTTCTCTCCAAAGGAAACAGATTTAGAAATTAGCACTAGCAAATAAATGAGGAAATGTGTATTTTAGGAATGTCAATCACATGACTTTCAGAGAGGAGCCTGCAATTAGATACTATCAGAAGAAAAAGAAATCCATTATGATTTGTGTGCTGAAGTCTTCAGAGAGCTAGGTGTGTAAACCGTGGCAGCAAATGGAACTCCTTCAGCTGACTTGAGGAGTTTTGGATTAGACCTTAAGTGGATCAGGATTTTGTACATAGTTAGGGAAACAAGTGAGGACTCTGCCAAACTCTGGTGAAACCAGAAATTTTCATGCTGTTTTTTCACTGCTTATGAAAGTTCTGAAGATAGGCAACAAAAATGCTAAAAGGATTAGAAGATTTAAATACGTGGGAAACCTGAAATATCTAGATGCCAGCAGTTTAAAAAGGAGAAAGCTTAAGAGATACGTGACTACTCTGTAAATTCCTTCCAGGAACTAATATATCTTCCTACAGTTTACCTGGGAATAACCTCTCTAGTTATTAAAATACACAATGGATAGAAAGGAAATAATGTGGTGTGTGCTTTAATGCACAGCCACTTTTTTTTTGAGAAAATTCCTCCCCTTCCTTACTGTAATCTGTTTCTCAGTTGGGCCACTTTCTTGTTTTCAACTCAGCTCAGAGCATTGCAATCTGGTTTGGCATGAGAGAGATATTTGCAAGTTATAACGATTAATTTATTTAAAGTCTGGCTGCCAGTATTCATGCAGTACAGGAGGAAAAGAAGAATTTTCAGAGAGAAAAATTGAATTGGAGAATAACAATGCATCTTTACTTGTTCTTCTCTCTGCCCTTGGTAAAGAGTAAAGCTGAAGTCTTGGCCCCAGTGAAGAGCATGACAGAAGTTCCATTGAATTCAGTAGTGTCTATTTATATTATTGAATTTTTCATTAACATTTATCATTTTCCCCCTCAGCAGTTCAACAATGGCAAAATAGTCTGGGTAATTCATTGCACATACAAAATATGCATATAGAGCTCTTGGGAGAACAAGCTCTTGCATAACATAAAAGCCACATAATTCATTTATATAATGCAATAAGGGATGGGCAGCATATGTGCATATATACATACTTGCATACACCCCTCATGGGTATGCAAATCTAAAGGATGTTCTAGGGAGAAAAGAGCCTAGAGCCAGAAATTTAACATCTCATATGTTGATGCATTATTACTTATCTACATTATTACTTACATGTATCTATCTGCAAAAAGTTCAGTATTTTTACTCATCATAAAATATGCCTTTTTGTTTCCTCTATTTATTTTTCTTGATATTGTTAAGACAGTAGGTTGTCTAAATAACTGTAATTTATATTGACCACAAACAGAAATTACACTCATCTGTTCATCTCAGGTACCATGTGTATGTATACTTAGCTATACATATACAAATACATATAGATATACATATGAAATGTATACACAGATTGAAGAATTTAGGAATCTAGATATTTTGTGATTATTTTGTATTCTCTGTGTAAATTTACAAGGAAAGAGCCACTGCTTGAGAGGTTATTAAGTCCTACCACCAACATGTCAAATACGGGGCTTTCATCTATTACAAAAACATTGTGCATTTACATCTTCTGGGGGGGGGGGAGATAACTTGTAGCTCTCTGGGAACCCAGTAGATCTCACTTTCACAGTAGAATTCGCATTTTTCCCTACTTTATTTTCTCTCAGGTAAGTATGAAGTGGTGAATGCACTCAAATGTCATACTATTCTTGCAAGGCCTTTTGTCTGTTATGTCTCCGTAAGTATAAAAATATCTACCTAATTGCCAAATCTACATTTTCTTTGGCTTTGATTTTTGTGACAGCAGTCAATGAATTCCTAATGACGACAGTCAAATCTATTGATGACATGGTTGTGTTTCATAACAAAATTATAGTAACTCTAAATGGAATAAAAAAAAATAGTTCATTCTGTATCTTTTATTACATTCATAAGATCTAGCTGAACAGATGTTTTAACATTAGTTAATTTTAAGTCAATCATACATAGGAAAGGAATTTTACTTTCTTTAGAACAAAAATTGAAAATATGCATCAGATGTCTGTTACCAAACTCAACCTTGGTGTAAGTCCCACAAACGACAATTGTTCACTTTAAATTTCTGTGGCCATGAGCAGTTGCTAGAGACCTGTATAATTGTTGTGAGTCATTCTGAGCATTCTGAAATTTTCAAAGCTGCGATTTGTTAATTTCTGTTTGGAACAATTTTCCTTAGGAAAAGTCACATCGGCCCAGTGGGAGCAAGCTATTCCGTTTGTACTTCAGTAGCTTTGGAACAAGATTCTTAATTCCTTATAAATTTTATCTCCTACAAAGATGCAGCAGCCCACACATACTTTTCTTAGTAATAAGCAGTGGTAAGTAGCCTTAAGACCTGACTGTGGGTGTGTTTCAGAGCTTCCACAATTCAAGAAAGTTAGATTTGTTCAAGAAGGGTACCACTGAGCAGTGTATCAAAGGCACCAGCATGAGACGCTGAGAATTATGAGGCTTCAAGGTGAGGTTGAGAATGAGAATGCTTCTAATGCTCACATTAACTCTTTCAGGATTGACTCAAATATCTTCAGATCCTAGTGTACAATGAAAAATAGATACTTATGCCTCCCTTGTTCCTGTCTACTCTGCCTGAGGTACATGAGTTTTAGGTACATGGAATCCCCAGCACCCTGGCACTATTGCACTTGTCCAGGGCTTGGGCAGGGAATAGGTAAGCAAGGAGGTTTTGCCATTTCCCCAGTTTTTTTTTTTTTAAACTCCTGTCAGCTCCAGACCTGCTTGCAGTCTGGACTGTAATCACAGAATCACAGAATCACAGAATTGCAGGGGTTGGAAGGGACCTCGAGAGATCATCGAGTCCAACCCCCCTGCCAGAGCAGGCTCCCTACAGCAGGTTGCACAGGTAGGCGTCCAGGCGGGTCTTGAATATCTCCAGGGAAGGAGACTCCACAACCTCCCTGGGCAGCCTGTTCCAGTGCTCTGTCACCTGCCCTGTGAAGAAGTTCTTCCGCATGTTGGTGTGGAACTTCCTGTGCTCCAGCTTAAGGCCATTACCCCTTGTCCTGTCCCCACTGACCACTGAAAAGAGGTTCCCCACCTCCATTTGCCTCCCGCAACTAAGATACTTATAAACATGGATCAGGTCCCCTCTCAGCCTTCTTTTCTGAACAGACCCAGATTACTGAGCCTCTCCTCATAAGGGAGATGCTCCAGGCCCTTTATCATCTTTGTGGCCCTCCGCTGG
>WBMW01004631.1:231919-316725 GCA_013396635.1 Penelope pileata
CCAGCTCCCTCAGCACACGTGGATGCATCCCATCAGGGCCCATGGATTTGTGCACATCGATCCCAGCCAGACGCTCACGGACCATCCCCTCCTCAACCAGAGGGAAGCCCTCCGTTTTCCGGACTCTGTCACTCACCTCCAGGGTTGGGGAGTCCCGAGGGGGAGTCTTAGAAGTGAAGACTGAAGCAAAGAAGGCATTCAATATCTCCACCTTCTCAGCATCCTCCGTTGTCAGGACACCCTCCTTATTTAGCAGGGGACCCACATTTTCCCTAGGCTTCCTCTTACTATTGACATACTTAAAAAAAACCCTTACTATCCTTTATCTCCTTTGCCAATTTAAACTCCAACTGGGGCTTTGGCCTTTCTTGTCATATCCCTGCAGTCCCTCACAACATTCCTATACTCCTCCCAAGAGGACAGTCCTGCAGAGAAATATGGTAACATGTCCTTGGTAGAGGGTTAAAGAGAGCTGAGGGAAAAGAAAGGTGGACATATTCCTACTGTAAACAGGCATTCAAACTTGAATAAAACTACCTACAGCAGTTGATTCAAATTTTATGTCATTTTTCTTAGCTCTGCTTTAATTCTTCCTTCCAATGAAACATCTGCTTCCAGCAGCCCTAGGTAAATTAAAAGGTACTGCTGCAAGATCAAATGACATTGACAAACACACTCTTATTTTTTCTTATCGTCAGGAACACAAGTTACTCCCAGCCCCTTCTGATTCTCCTTTTTCATCATCTTCCCCTCTCTCCTGCAAGAAATTAATGCTTGTTGTCTTAGTCCTCCACAGTGATGACCAGAGTTACAGCAGAAGAATTTTACAGAAACGAACAATTGAGTTATTATTAATGTAAGATGCTGCTGCTTCCACTAATTTATAATCCTAAGTACTTCCAGTAGTAAATCCCTCAGCAAATATTTAGTTTCATTTTCACTGTATATTTTCTCATTCATAGATTTTAACTTTTCCCTAGATCTTAACAGTCATTTCCAGCACTGAGGCTGTGCCTTTTCTTGTTTCTTTAATTTTCAATATTGTTTGAGTACCTAGCATTTTGCTGTTTCTGAACAGGAGAGCTGGAAAATCAGTGAACTTGTCGAGCTCATATAGGAGTTTCTATTTTGTGGAACAGAGGAAAACTGAAGAGGATACTGACTGAGTGACGTTACGTGAAAGTTAAATAAAATTCATCACGAATATTTTAGACAAGTATCTGGAAGAAGTGTTTTGTATATCTGCTTAAAGGAAGTGAAGAACTTCTGAATTTCCATGAAGAAAAGAGCATGCAGCTAGATGTGTAGATATCAGTTTGTTCATGGTAATACTTTGGTTGAATAGCCTAAAGGTGAGACATAGCCCTCTCAATAGGAAATGTTTTGCAGGACTGTCCATTGTAAGTAAGTGCCTCTCATTATACTTGAGGAAAGCTGCGGTTTTGTAAATAATGTTTTTGTTTAGTCTGAAAACAGATAAGCCGTTTCATTCATGAGGCTTCCAAATAAACTGAATACCTTAGATACATTCATCTAATTTATTTTTAAACAGATATAGCTCTCTATTTAAGTCATGTATACTGTAGAAGGCCTGTTCTGACCTCCCTTTACTCGGTTAAACTTCACTAAGGGAGCACAATTTTGCATAACAGTGGCTTGAATGAAGTGGCCTGAGAGTGCTGTAAGAAGCTTATAATAAAAACCCAAGTTACTGGCAACTGAGGAATGGCAATCAAGGAGGCAGCAGAGAGGAAGGCCAAATAGCACCATCTCGGAGTCAGTGTGTCACTGACTGTGCAAGAAGTGGCCATTTACCTCTTGGCCTCATGAAATTCTGCATTGCTTTCCTTCCAGAAGCAAAATGATTGTGGAAGCAGAGGGCAGTCACACTCTTTTTTCTCTATATCCATTTCTTCATCACTTTCCTCCACCACCTCTTTGCTGCCTCTGTGCCAATGTATGACAAGGAGAAGGAGCTTCCTTTCACCCTCACCTGGGGCCTGTGCTGTTTGTTCGATACAAAGCTGGTGGCAGCACTGTATTTGCTGCCCTGGCAGGGCCTAGCATGGCAACTCTTCCAGCGTGCCTTCCCGCGCCCAAGCTGCAGATCCTCACAGCTCTTGAGCAGGGTATAAGTGTCAGAGAGGACCTTGCGCTGACCTTTAACTTAAAATATACTTGCTGATAGATTGCTAATCTTTAACAAAATTTATACAGAAGTTAGTGTTAGTCAACCTCCTCCCATCTACCTGGAGGCATGGATGCCAGCAATACTTCAGAGTACAGAATTTTTGGCTGCCATATTCAATTAGGCTGTCATATTCAATTACGAAAGTCTGAAAGGAGTGAACAGGCATATGCAGACTGATTCTCCTTTAAGTTTTTCCCAGTAGCATACACTGGTAACTGTTACATAATAATTGCTTTCCAAATAAACTGTTGACTAAGACTGACGATCTTCAATAATATAGATTCCTTGGCAATATTCACTTCTGAACCCTGCAAGGGACATCACTGAAGCCAATGCAAGCACTACGTGATATGATAAAATTTTGAAGAATAGGACTGTACGTATATATACATAAGTAACTAACTTGTGAAAAGTCAAAATTAATTTTGGAAAATAAAATCCCTAGATAAGCATTAGACTCTTGAATTCCACTAACAAAAGAGAAATGCACAAGAATGCTGTTTATATCTCTTACTTCTAACAGTAAATTTAGTGGCAGCAGGTAACAGCGCCATTTGAAATTCTTGCTAATAAGCATTACATTCCACCCTGAAATGTGTCTTTATAGCTATTTAGAACTGTACGTCTGTATTAAAAGTGCTCCTACAGTGAACTCCAGAATGAAACTGTCTTGAATCTAACAAAGCTTTCTGTGAACTCCCTAAAAAAGCAAGGACCACACAAAGGCTAATTTGTAAGGTTGTACAATGCCTGATACATAACTAAAAAGCTTGTAAAGAGCAATCAGTAGAATTTATTTAAGATATTTTGGAAGGTATTCGAAAAGGTACACACCAGATTTTATTATTTATTGATTGCTAGCAGGACTTTTAAACAAATAACACAGCATACATTGTAATTATATATTTATATTTCTCTTCACAGAAAATTCTGTAGAGGTTTTATGTTTTGAGATTACCAAATCTGTCAATCAAGGTAAGCCAGCAATGATCCTGCTCCTGCCAACTCCTTCCATCAGTGGGGTCTTCAGGTTTCTCACCCTTACTGGCTGTGTTTCCTGTCTTACTCTTTCACAGTTCAAGCAGCAGTGGCTGCTAACAGCTCTACCAGTCTAAAGGTAGATGTGTGCTTCGGCAGGGAATGATATTCCAGAGGACACATCCCCTGTTGCACTTCTTTTATAATTTAATGAACAGGTCTCCCACCATAAATGACAATGACATTTTTGCATAGATTCCACAAAGATTTTGCATAGATCTGTTCTGGATAAATGGAAAACTCACTGTCTGCACTCTTCAAAAGCAGGACTGAACAGAAAGGTGACATTATGAAAAAGGAGATGTCACACAGGAAAAGATATATAGGATATTTCACTGAATCTGTTAAATTAGATATTGATTACTCATAATGTGCCATGGTGGCTTTACAAGAAGGAAAATCAGTTGTATGTATGAAACTCCATGTCAGCACAAAACTTTCTCTAATATGATAGGGATCTTTGTCTCATCGCAGTACCCTGTTGAAGTGACAGTGCTACTGAGCCAAGAAAACTTTTGTGGTTACTTCAGAGGAAATTTTATCTCCAGAATTTGTTTCTAATTTTTATGGGTCTCTATATGGTATCTTCACATTTTACTCAAAACCAAAAGTCATATCAAAGTGTTATTTTTGTTGTAGAAATTGGTAAGTGCCATAATCACATGACCAGACCATAACATTTCTTCTTTCGGTAATACCTGTTTGATTCATATCAGCCCAAGGCTGACGTGAGTCAAGTTTCCAGTGCAGGGAGCAGAAGAAAGAAGTGATGAAATAGGTGGAGCTGCTGGTTCAAATCAGCCTCAGAGTCTTTCACAGAACAATCAGTAGTGGACCTAAAACACGGCATGTGACCCGTACGCCAACCACAAGCTCCTGCTGTGGGGAAAATTGTTCAGGTGAGGAGCACACATGGCTTTGGACAAGCGGCAGTGCAACAGAGCATGTGCAGAAAGAGCCCAACTGGGTGGAAGCTCCCTGCTCAGCATGAGCTCATTAGTGCTGGCAGTGGTTGCAACCAGAACTGCTGGGCACAAGAGGCAGTGCTCACATCTCACTGCAGCTCCTCGTAAAGGCAGTGCTCTGTGCAAGGTGAGAATGCTTCACAGCACGCAGGTGCGTTGCCTGGGGCCTCTCAGCTTGCCTGCATTCCACTTCATTCAGGTAAATGTACCCATTTTGTTCTGTTAAAAATTAATGCTTAGGTGAAAGACAGAATTTTACTGCTGGTAATGGAAATACAGGCAGAAGTACTAAAACTATTATTTTCCTATGACGTTTAATTATTGCTCTGCTGCTTCTTTCTTTCCCTTTAGTTCTCCCCTGTAAAGCTATTGTAACAATAGTAATAATAAATAAAGATAAGACAAAATGGTAAAATAAAAATAAACCAAAACCTTTCCTGTGACAGAAATACTCTCAGACGTGACAAAATATGCAAATTTAATGTGCTTCATAGAAGGGGATGTGACCAGATGAGTGCTTCAATGGCGGATCCACAGTGTATCTTGACTAAAGAGCTGTTTGAAGATGTCAGTGGCTAGATGGAAGCAGTTGTCCTCAAGATGGTCTAAATACCTCATACTGTGTTCGCTAAGGACATCAGTCACAGGGCACAGTGTTAGAATTCATGGTGCTCTCTGCTCAATTTCATCATCTTTAGAAGCTCACAAGATCACAGGCCAGATTCATCAAAGCAAGGGATAAAAGAGATTTTCCTTTGTACAGCTTGGTTGTGGAGCTATTTTCAATCAAACTATATTTTATTCAATTTAATTTCATTTCATTAATATATTTTTGCATTTTGTAGTGGTTGGATGGATGACTGCTAACGCAAGTGCAAACCTGAAAAGCTTTGGGCTTGTTTATAATTTTTTACTTTTATGTTGTGCAATTTGTGCAATTATTGGTTGAAAATGCTATTCATTTGTGTCAGATTTAATGTAATAACAGTAGAGCCTGATAATACAGAGGAGTTTTTTTCTTTACATGATGTAATTTGCATAAGATGATAGACTGCTGTTTGGACTTTTAAATCAGTAAAAGAACAAGATTACTCTAATTAGAGTTGGTTTTAGGATCCTGTCATCTCAGTTTATGAGGACCTATGATTGTTTAGACTGAGGAAACTAAAAATGTGAAGGAAAACCGTGACTGTCAAAATTTTAATAGGGATATGATATAAATAATGAGATTTGGAGTTAAAGCGTACTTGAAAATGTCAGGACCTAATAAAATCTGGGAGTGTCTACTCTGAAAAACAATCACTTCTTAGGAACTTATTATCTGGGTGACATCTAGAGTTCATTGTAAAAGATAGTTTACTTACATGAGACACAGCTTTTCAGTGAAAGTAAATTATAACAGCTGATTTTCTTTTTTTTTCCGATTAGTAGCCTATTTTTATGTATGGAAGTGCTACAACAGTTTCCTTTGGGATTTCTTGTTCAGGTGTGTTCTGCCATTCTCTCAAGACTGATTTGCCAGCTAAGTTGTTTTTCTCTGTACTATGCTTCCTTGGGTAACAGTTTGTGTTCTGATTGCCTAACAGCAGTTCATTATTAGAAATGTTGACTTGGACAATATGGTCTGTGAAGGAGATTGGTGCATAACAACTGAAACATGCCTGATATTTGGGAAATGCACTACTCTTACCCATATGATTAGAAATATCCAACACTGGAAATTACACAGAGAAAGACTTCTTATCCTTGCCTTTCAAAAATGCTTTTACTTTGAAAAAATGTCAGAAATAAGTAATTTCAAGAATTTTTTTTGACAGCCCTGGAAGGAGTATCAGGACTGATTCTTATAAACTTGAGATGGAGAATCAATGTAGAGAATTCTTGCTACAGGCACAGAAGATTTAAAAATAAAATAACAAGGAAGACATGTAAAACTTCATACTGCTTCTTTCCACTATTTAATTAGACATGTATTTGTTAATTTCTGACTTTTCCGAAGTTAACTGGTGCTTAGATTACTGTCCAATATTTCAGTAATGTTGATGCTACATTAAAACTCCCCCTGATTGCTCAATTAGCAGACATTTAATCTAGAAACTTCTCAGATGAGTACAATGAATATTAAGAAGAAGAAATTAATTGTAAATGCTTTCAGACAAGTTGCTTCCGTTTAGGACATTTGTGTATTACTTGACGTGATCTTTGAGACAAATGCTTACCCACATGCATCGCTGCTCCTGAACACCCACAAATTATTCTTCTACAACTACCAGTTAAGGACACTTGTACACAAAGGTGTCTCTAAGAATGAATGTCTTTTAGTGTTTTAAAGAGACAATGGCAGGTTTCCTGTCCATCAGAGGAAAACATCCCTGATAGTTTATCTAAATGAGACAGAGCATTATTGTGAGAAGAAAGCTGGGAGAACGAGAGGCAACTTTGCTTAAGATATCTCAGTACAGTCAGTTTCTGCTTCTTCTGGGAAGTCTTAATGCACAATGAAATCAAGGAATGAGCATAAATGGCATTGGTGACTTCGTTCAGTGTTCACACACTCCTAAGAATGTATGAAAGACCAAGCTGGGAAAATCCTAAGAGCCATCTGCTCTGCTAGCCTTTCTCTGACGGAGACCACAGGCAAGTGCCTATGGAAGAGTATATGAAACATTATATTGAAGTATTTCTTCACATTCTGGAGGCATAGAAACTGTAAATACTAAACTGCTCTGTTTATGTGGCACTGAAGCAAGCTCTCACAGTTGGGGTACCCCACCTCGGTAAAACAGCAAGTCTGTGGTGACAATTGATATTATACATAAAAGTACTGGGTGAGAAGTTTGGATGTGGAGAAGAGACAGAGAGCCTCAGTAGATGCAGTAAGAAGGAAAGTTCCTCACACGGAATATGATGTCATCTATACTAGAGGAGCAATACTAGACCCTAATGAAATGCTCTAATGAATGCTGTACTACATCTGCAGAGAGAAGCAAGCTGTTTCAGGCAGGAAGATTCACAAACAAGCCATAAGTGGAAAAAACAACAACAACAAAAAAATGAAACGTAGTAAATGTCATCATCTCCTTTGTCTTTTGATAACCTAAAAGCGGGTGGAGGATTTTATTCTCTGGTAAACATGATAATTACAATAAGCATCCTATTTTCAGCCTATTCAGACAACTGATGGTCTGAAATGAAAATCTTCATGTGGGCATGCTATTTTGAAGCTTAGAAAAACTCAAGCTCTTTGAAATACAAAACTTATAAGAAACATCTTTATTTTATACTGTCTTTAGTAGAAAGTCTCTTTCCTCAATCAGGCTGTTTTCCTCAGAGAATCCTTAGCTGACACTATGGGTACTGAATTCGTCTAGAAACAATAGGTTATGTCATAAAACCTGTGTTTTAGTACCCGCTAATCATTAATTCTGGTCTATCTTGGGCATTTTCTTGCTTTTGTGTCTGTAAATTAGTTTAACTGAAAGGTGTTTGGTTTAATGTGTGTATACAAGGCACACGGTTCACTGCACTCTTAAAGTTCATCATTTTACTGTCAAATAAACTTTAATATTCAGCTTATTGCACTTAGTATCTAGCTTCTTAAATTAAGCATTGGTTTTATGGCTGCAACCTTTTAAAGGAGTAAATGTGCATTCCTATTCCCTCCCTCATGATTTCTGCCATTTTTCTTTCTTGCATTAAGCAGAATTGCCTTCTATAAAGAGTTTCACTAGCATAACTTCCTTAGTGTCTGCAGTATTGCATAGCATGATAAGGATTCATTTACATAGATGAAATAAATTTCCCTTCTTTATTTGCTTTTGAAGCCAGTGGGAGCTCTGTCCATATACCTGATGACATTAGTTATTAGGCATTAAAGCAAAGAGTTGTGGGAAAAGAACAAACGCTATGAAATACATAGTAAGCCTTCTTAGAGAATTCATAGCAGCCATTTTCAGCAATTGCGATATTGGAAAGATTATTCGTGAAGGCCCATGGATGATTAACAGCAGGACAATAAAGGAAATAGGTGAAAACAATTTTGTTCATTTCTGTCTCTGTCTAGCCAGGTATTCCCATGTTTTCTTTGAATATCCAAGTAGTTCATCCATACCCCTTTTCCATTCACTCTACATGAAAGTGCATCAGAAAGAGTCAGTTTAATGGCAGTACTAACAAGCAAGAACCCAGAGTAAATACTTGCTGACGATGAGCTGAAGACTGTGCAAAGCACAAAGGAATCAGTGACTCCTGGTGATTGTATGCTGCTTTTACTGAGTTCCCCGAAAGTATCACAATGAGGTAGCTGATTCCTCAGGCTGGTGAGGGTAAGGGAATAGCGATCCCTTATCTGGAAAGTTTAATTAAAATCCTAAATTCAAAACATATAGCCTAGACAAACACTATAAACAATATGCCAGAGTCACAGTAGCTCAATCTGCCACTGTATCGAATCTCTATTTTTTTTTTCTGTCAATTCTGTTGAGGACTGAATGCCAAGAGATGAAAAGGAGTGAGAAGGCAGATCCTTGGCTTTTAATTTTAGAGCTGATTATGCAGGACTGAATTTTAAACCAGTACAGTGGTGTTATACCTCTGTGATTGGGGCTGTATGGGTGGTGTCTCAGTCATTAGCTGTCTGCTGGCTGCAGCCTTACTTTCACAAGAACCCATTGGGTCCATTCCTGATTCCTTCTTCCTCATGTGTAGAGACACATGTATGAAGAACATCTGTTTTCAAAGAAATGAAGCAAAGGCACACTGTGATTGGGAGGCATCTGTTCTGCATTTGTTAGTTCTTTTGGTTGTTCTGGATATTGTGTGATACTATCTAGTGTCTTCTCATATGATAACTAGAAAACACGCAACTAGTGAAAGCATGGCATGTATTTGTCTGTGGATGAGTTCTGTTCTTCCTTTACAGCTTAGATTGAATTTTAAGTTGTAGAGGATGTGAATTTATGTTCTAATTGTATATGAATTGTCTTCTTCTTAGATGAGGAATATAGTAGCTGTCTTCACCATGTGCTGCGCTAAGCCTGATCAATGATGAAAGCATTGGGTTGAAACAAAAGAAAATGCAACATTCTTTTGAGAAAAGCAATATCTGACTTCCAGCTTCTCACTACAGCTGAAGTGTGATTCAGTTTTCTGTTACACTTACGCAGCCTCATCAATTTAGATAGGTTAACAAGGACACCATGTAATGTTTGAACCATGTTTTGAGTAAGTTTCTCCATTTCTGAATCACTCTTTGAGCCATGCTAGTCTCTATCTTTCATAAAGACTGTTAATACAAAATGCTGACGCAAGGTATGCATTTGAAGGAGGGTAGTTCTGAAAAGGAGGATAGCAACAGTTACAGATAGATCTGTAACTATTGCTATACCGCTAGTTTTAATAGATTCTATCTTTGAATCTCAGCATCAGAAAGTCTAGATTGTTGTTGTTGTTCTGTTTTGTTCTTTTTCAGGTAAACTGTGATGGAAGCCTGTAAGTTGTTAGTTGAATGGAGACTCCTAGCTGTTCCTCTGGGAAAAGAAGATTTTTGTAACTTGAGTGAAAGGTAGAAAAGAATAAAAGCTAAAAGACAGGTTCAAAGATAGAACGGAAGAGGAATCATACCCAACGTAACACTTCAGACTTACAGGTGGAGAGACCATCTGGGGAACAGAAAACTACATGAGAGACAACAGATAGGCAAATTGGCAAGGAATATTTTCTGCATGTTGTTACTTACAAAAAATTGTATTTCAGAAATATGTCTATCATTTTCTATGATTCATCTTTCTAAGAAGATGAAAGAGGAGTTTTAAATTAAAAAGACAAATGTCATAGGAGGAGTAAGATAAAACAGTAGTTCTGTGAAGGACTATGAATGCTGGTTTCCTATGAGTTTGTTACTTGTTGTTGACTGGCTTTTTTGTCTCAAGCCTGGTGATCCCCTGTTGAAATTTTTCTGTAAACGGGTCACTTATGTGACCCTGTTGGGATCTCATGTGTTCAATAAGGTGTAAACAGAAGATGAAACCTGTATTGGGAAACTTAGCAAACTTTTATTTTGCAGATTGTTTCCCTGAGTTTTATAGGAGTTTTTAAATATCTTTATTACTTACTTAAACCTTTACATCAAATTATGAGATAATATGTAGATACACATGAACAAAATTGTATCAACAGCATGAAAAGCCTTATTTCTGGAGGAAACAAAGAGTTAGTGTCACATGCTACAGATTTGTCAAATATGATACAAATCCACTAACCTCCAAACATGCTCTTAATGTTCACTTAATTACTAAGTTTAATAACTTTCTTCCTTTCATTATTGTTATTAATTTTCTAATGGTCTCATTAATATGAAATCTGCATAATCTGCATAATGGCTTATTCTTTCTAACATATTTTAAATTGTTTTGTGCTTTCTTCTGTTGTTCGCTTATCTAAATTATTTATAGGTGTATTCTTGCCTGCCATCTGATCGTTGTCAGCACCCCGAAGGGTGTAGCTTATTGAGCCATACTTGGTAGCTCAGGTAATTGCCATTGCTTTTGCTTATGTCATAGTGCTGCTTAAACAGTCTGGTCACTAGAAGGAAATCCTGTTATTGCCTCATGGGCCAATTATTTTGATCATAGTGATTATGAAATCATACTGTATAATGGCAACTAGATTATCTTTACTCTGACTGGATTGTAATATGTGGAATGCCTAAATAAATTGTTCTCCTTATGAGCCTATTTATTTTCCATCATAAAATATTGAAAAACACAAATGATTCTGCTAAAAGCAACTCTTCTGTCCTAAGGAGTCCTCCTTGGGTTTCGTGTAAATACTGTGGGCAGACCTGATCGAATTCAGTGTGTCAGGCCCCAATAAACAGCAGTGTAGTAGAAGAATGAACACTTATCCTTTTGAAAAGCATCTTGAAAGAGGTATTTTTCAAGAACGAAACACAAAGTATTTAGTGCCTTGATTATATAAGGCTTGTGATCAGAGAAAATATGATTAGATAAGCATGAGTTGAGGAAACCATCCTCCACCCCACTCCTCCCCCCCCCCCCCCCCCAAAAAAAAAAAAAAAGAAGAAAAAAAAACCAAAAACCCTAAATAGATCCTCTAAAAAAAAAAAAAATCTTTATGGACATTTGCTGCATACACTTTCAGCACTATATCAGTAAAATAATAACCTAGAAGGAGCCATCTCCTATATTCAAGAAATATAGAGGCAGTGCTCTAAAGAGACTTGTGTGTATAATAAAAGATAATGTGTGATGGCACACAATATAGTAAATCAACATTGTATTTATTTCTCTACAAGCCAGCTGGACTAGTAAAAAATTAATGTCTGCTTTTTTTCCCAACTATTACTACAAACAGCATGAGAAAGAAATATCCTTTAGGGTATAATCTTTGCACTGAGGTACATTGGGCTTCAGTGCTCTGTTTCGGCCTCCTGGGTCTCTGGATGGACGTTCACCATAGCAATAGGTAAGCCCTGCAGATGCCCAGGAGTGAAGTTTCTTCTCTTCTGCCTTTTGTCAGCTCTGATGATGTGGCCTACAAGTCAAGGCACTGCTGATGGGGCTGTGACTCTTCTTTACATTTCTATTAGGAAGGTAGGATTTGTGAAGGAGGTTCCGTGTGCAGCTGCGTTTCTCGCTTGGTTTTATTATCTTGAGGTTAAAACCCCCATCTGTCATTTCCATGTCAGATAGGAACTACTGCAATTTCCTAGCCTGTGTCATATACCAAGAGGGAGAGGGTCCTTTTCTAGGGAAGTCTGCAAGGCAGAATCATCTGCTGCATACTAGAGCCCCATTCTAAGTTCTCAGTGAAACTGGTATTTTTACATTACATTCACTGTCAGGATCTCTGAGAGATAGGGATTATTTTCCAAAGTATGAGGTCTCTTTCTCTTCTAAATATTTGCTTGGATAAAGCAGTTGTGTGATATAGTAGAACATTAGCTTTATTGAAGTGACTATAGGCTTATAAAAGCATTAATGAGCATGATCTCTGTCTTATTTTCCATGTTAAATAGCTTCCGTGCATCTATCCTGTACTTTTCAAGGGAAGTTCTTCTGTTCCCTATGTAACAGCTGATCTAAAAATTAGAATCCAAGTTATAAAGGGGTACTGTGATCTCAAAAAAACAAAACAAAAAAAAAGCCCAACACCATCCTGAAGATCAGGGACAGCAACTACCCCCTGTACTATCTAATGAGAAATCTTTCCTTTCTTTGACTGAGTTTGCACAGTTTACTGCTTCTGACATTGGGAATTTTCTGCCTCACCTGCAAAAATCATCTTCTGGTGTTGATTTCCATTGTGCTGGACCAGTAGGATACCAAATTCAGAAGATCAAGAACATAAAAAGGAAAATATCTTGCTGCATATTAGATATATGTGCTGTCAAGAACTGTATGTGTGATGGCACCAAAACCAGAGAAAATAGAAGCTCAGTTAAAAATACAATCAGACTGTGATATTTTTGTGGTGTTATTGCAGTCTTTTCAGTCCTGGAGGGCTGAGTAGTCTGTTTTTTGTACTCCCAGTGATGATCAGGATGTGCAAACCTTTCTCCAGCGCAGGAAACGTTCAACAGACTTTCAGAAAACCATGACATTGTTCTTGTGCAGGGAGTCACTGGTAGAGAAGGGAAAGCTGCCCAGCCCTCTGAGGTGATCCCACTAAATGCTATGAAAGATTGGTCTATCAACAAATTGAAAAGGGCATGATACAACTTCAAAAAAAGATCTACCAGTTTCTGGAGGCGTAAATCAAGTGCCTGGATAGGGATATATCATGATAGCTCTCATTTTGAAGTCTGGGCTATTCAATGTCACTGTCTCATTGAATGGAAGGGGGAATGCACAAGAAAGAGAAGTAAATTCTTCACGTGAGGCATACAGCTGTCTGTATGAAGGAGGCTTCTCAAAAGGGCACCAGGAAGTACTCCACAGTGCTGAGATGATGGCTGCAATACCGCTTGGTCAGGCTCCAAAACCCTAAAAGTATGCTATACCAGCGTGTATGTGCATCTGGAAACATGATGATCTAGATAACCTAATTCCTGTCTCTGACTTCTTCAGATAAGATTATGTTCAACCCACTTCTGAAGTCTAAAACTTTTTTTTTTTAAAAAAACTTGTTTTTTGAAAATGTAATTAATGTTTTCTTTTGAAGGACAGAGGCTATCTTTCTTCCCTCTTCTTAACCTCACAGAAGACCAATTTTTCATTTCAAACTCTGTAATAATAATTAATAATGCAGTTGTTCAGGCAGAAAACATGCATGGAAAATCTTTATGAGAAACATTTAGAATGTTATTAGCATGGTAAAATGGGATTATCGTTGAAATATTTTCAGCCTTAACTGTAATTAATGCTTTTGAATATACCCTGCTACTGTATGTCTTTGTATGTCTTCATATCCACAGGCTTAAGACATAACAATTCTTTAGGTATATAAATATGTAAATATAATGTAAATATGCATTCTGCACATACTACATTTTAAATATTACCAGCTCTTCTGTGAGTTAATATACCTCCCTGCATACCAAAATCATACTTCATAAGTGCACATTTTTAAAGGTGAAGTAGGAGGAAATATTAATGTTAAGCAACCTCTCAGGAAATGCTGATCTGTTTTTACCACTGACAAAGCAAAGGATTTAAGCTTCACCCTAAACTGACACATAAACAGTGTTATTTACAATAACATTAAAGAAAAGTAGCAGAGAAATCTCTGTAATGCCTTTTGATGATATGGTATGTATTTTAACAACAACAATAATATGGAACTGGGAAGTTTATGGTTAGACATAAAATTTTTGATTCCCTACTCTACTAAGACTGCTGCTAATGTATGTAAAGCAGAACCAAAAAAAAAAAAAGCCCTTCTGAAAAAATAAAAACAGTTTCTTCAGGAAGCACTAAAAATTACTGATGTTTACCTATAACAGCAAATATTTCCATTAAAAAATGAATGTTCTTCTACCTACAGTAAATAATTGTTGAATTTTGAACTTGCAGAATTTAGGTTTTCTTTCGTTCTGTGCCTGGAAGGGTGTTTTCTTTTCCCCCTCTTTCTTAGTGATGAAACTTTAAATAGTTTTAAATAATAGAAATGAGAACAAATCAAGCCTATGCTTGTCTTTTCTAATGCTGAGAAGCAGTGTTATACATACCAGCAGTTCCACTGAAAACAGCAGAAAATTTATAGAAAAAGGAGATGAAAATTCTTCCCTCATCAGAGATGGCAACAGAACTAGTCTTAGTGAAGAAATTAGTGTTAGAGCAAGAATACTCTTCTGACTGCGTGTTTTTCAGTCTCTATTATTTCCCAACACATATTTCTTTACCGTCATCCACTCAACCTCCAGAGTGTTGTCTTCTGATTTTGCTGTCACTTTTGACCTCATCTTACCCAGTTGAAATATATATATATACATTTACTTTCTATTACTAGCGATGTTGCTTCAGAACATTTTCTGTATTTCTAAACACTACAGAAATCCCGCTCTCAATGATGTGGATGTTTTTAACTACCATCCTCAAGGATTCAGCACATGGCGTGGTGGCTAAATAGCCAAGTTTCAGTCTTTCCAACATGCAAAGCAGATATTCCTATAAAAAATTTAAACCATCATGTAACTTGCTACTTAGTGAGAGGTGCAACTCTTCAGTCATTACTGAGATTTGTATATTCGATATCTTTATTGTAAGCTTAGAAAATACTTTTGAAATTTAATTGTGTATAGCACAAAGAATGCTATGTTTTAGCACAGACAGTGCAGTGAGACAAACAGCTGATTTTGCGGGCACCAGTTTGAAAGTACAATATTGGCAGTTATGAAAATCTTGTTTTGACTTGTAAAGTGAGATGCTTACTATGGATGTCATTGGGAGAGGATATGTATATAGTACACCAAGATGTCATTTATATACTGTCACGTTTCTGACCGTAGCCACAAATTAAAAATGAGGCTTCAGGAAAGAACAACCAAAATATTACATGAAGTAAAATATCTACAAAAAATTACAAGGAAAAATTGACTTTATTAGAAAGATATGTGCTTTGATCAGTGTTAATGAGCTGTAAATGAAAGGTATGGATTTCAAAGAAATGATGAAAACCGCAATGCTAGAGGAATGTAATAATGTGTCAAACATTTTGCCACACATAGTCCTCACTTACAAAATAATGACTTCATGGCTGGAAACTATTACTGAAGGATTATTATTAATTATTCCTAATGTTATTTTATTGTGGGCACAAGCAAACAAACTGCTTCACTTCCCTCTTTAGTTCATCTATTGCTCCCTGAACTCTGAAACCTGCAGTAAAGCATCCCCAGAGTGCGAAGTGCAATGAGTCTTCCCATAAACATGTACCAATTGATTAATCAATTTTCTTTAATAATCACTTGCTTTCCCTCTGAACACAATCTTAAAAACCATGCAGTCTCTGAACTGTGGATTAAATTTGCCTCTCTGAGTACACAAGGGTTTTGGTTCAAACTTCTGAGAAAGCATTTGCTCTGGAAAAGGTGTGTTGTAGTTTGACCCAGCAGATAGCTAAGTCCCACATAGTCATTCGCTCAACCCCCTCCCTCCCCAAGTGGGATGGGGGAGAGAATTAGAAGAAAATACAGTAGAACTTGTGGGTTGGAATAAAAGCTATTTACTAAGACAGCAAGGGAAGTAAAAAAAATAACAGTAATTATATAAAAATGGATGATACACAAAGCAAGGGCGCACCACCCACTGCCCATTGACTGATGCCCAGCCAGTCCCCAAGCAGCGCCCCACCCCAGCTAACTCCCCTCCCTTATATTTATATGATACCACATGGTATGGAATACCCCTTTGGTCAGTTTGGGTTAGCTGCGCTCGTCCTGTCCCCTCCCAGCAACTTGTGTCCCCTGACCTCTTTGCTGGCAGAGCAATACAAGAAGCTGAGAGACTGAAATGTTCTTGGCTCTGTTCAACACTGCCAGGTTACGAGTATATACAATCAGTATGGCTATCAGCTTTGTTACTCTTTTAGAACCAAAACATAGCCTCATACCAGACACTGTGAGAAAGACAACTTCTGTCCCGGCTGAAACTAAGACAAGGTGGATGCTGATTGTGCTCTGTCTTTCCTTATGTGTTTTCCAGCAAAAGGCATGTTTTAAATACATCTACGGCTCCTTGTGAAAGAAGACTGCATGTGACAAATATTACTATGCTTCAAAAAAACTACCTAAATTTCCAGTTTATGTATCACACACACCAGCAAATATTTACCTCAATTTTATTCAGAACCCTTGACCCATTTTCTTCAATTTTTTTGGCCTCTTCTGCACTTGCACAGTCTTTCTCCAGTACAGCTCCCGTTGGATGTCCGTGGATAGCCTTGCTGTCCATGGTGTGCGTACCACAACTGACACAATTCTGAAGGGTTAATGTGAGTCTTAGGTCTTCTCATCTTGGCCTTGATTGATGCCAAACAGCTTACTCTTGTGCTAGCACTGACTCCTTTTTTAGCCAGTGCTCCTTTTTTAGCCGTGTTGCTGACCTCCAGCCTTGCCACTGCAGCTTTGTCAAACTCAGTCAGGAACTTTCTCAGGAGCTGATGACTTAATTGCAGAGGTCAGCACCATCAGTGTAAGCAACATAAAAGCCTTCCCTGAAGTCACTGCTAAGGTGTCTGTCAACTCCAGGGAAGCCTTATGGCAAAGACAAAAAGAGTCTTTAGTAATGAAATGCAAAGCTTAAGGAAATAGTTATTGTCTCTGAAGATAGAGACTGACAAATGAATCAATAAAACATATTATACTTATCTTCCATTTGGCTTCAAAGTAAATTCTTCATGCCTTTCAGGTAATAGATTTTCTTGATTTTAGTCTGACAGGTAAGCTGAACTGATCTAACTGAACACTTCCACTAAAAGGGAAAATGCTGTTGTCTCCTTCCTTTACTCTCTTTTCCTTCCTTTTCTGCTTTTGGCTCTATCATTCTCTCCTCTTAAATTGTCTGGAGTTCACAGCTGAGCCTCTGAGTCAGCACACTGATCAGAAAACTAACCCAGCATAGAAGTGAATCATTTCCAAGTGAAGCTGGTAAGGAAAGTAAGACTTTGCTATATCAGCATGAGAGATTTGCTTTCGTTCCTCAAATGCACACATAAAAATATATATGATTTATTCTTTATGTATAAATTTTATATATATATGTGTGTTAAAACAGTTCCTCTGTCATATTTACTTGTTAACTAACCATCTCAGGTTATAACTTCTCAGTTTCTTCAGCCTAGTGCACAACAGCTTCACATTTCACAAACCTTCACACTCCTTTTTGGAAAGATAACAGCTGCAGGATTTGGTCAAAACAAGCAATGGAAGGACCAGACAAAGTTCAAGAGAGTATCTTCTTTATAACTATTTCAGAAATGCTTGGTACAGGAAAAAGTTCTCTTCATTTTGTTTTGCTTTATTAAGATCTCTAGCTACCAGATAATCTAGGTGAACTACACTGTCTCTGCTATTAAGCGTATAATATTTAAGAACCTTAGTTCATTTTGTCATTTTCAGTGGAAACGTAACCAAAGTAAAGCTGTTTTACTGTCCCACTGGCTTGGTTTTGAAGGGAGCGGGCACTTTATCAGGCAGTTTTGAATACTGGCTTGTGATGACGAAAAAAGAAAAATACCAAGAGACAGAAGAAATAAAGGAACAGGTTTTTATATGAATAAAAGCAGAAGGATGAGTTCCTGCTAATCATGTTTACTGCTTGTGTACTACTTATTTGCATAAATGATTTTTGTGGCAGGCATCAAAAAGCATTGAAAATTCAGGCTCGGATTGCCAACTTTTTTTTTCTATAACATGCAGCATAATTCATATGGCTGTTTTAATTGCTTGGTGTTGGCCACTCACATATATTGCAGTTAATAAGAAAAAATCCTATCAACGCAATTCATCAGAAATGTTGCTTTGGTAGAACAATTCATATTTCTGTTGCTTCTCCCCTATTTACTTACATAATGATTTGCTTGTTTGTTTTATTATTGCTGTTACGATGGAAAACTTTTGGTCATAAAGGAGTCAGAAAACCTAAGATCTAATTTGATGTCTGATTACTGTTACTGTACAGCAGACTATTAAAAGAAGAATTTAACTTCATTTTTTTCCCATAAATCCTTTTGCATCAGAGAAGGGTGCTTTTATCTTTGATGTGAGATATGACTGCTGGTGGGTGGACTACATTCTGGAGATGCCACAGCAGATACGAAGGTCTCAGTAGATAAAATGTGTGCTGAATACTGTCATATGCACTCCCTTTAAATCTTAGGTGAATAACCAGAGGCTGATTTTTCTGCTAGGAATTAGCCATAAACCATTCAGATATTAATAGTCATTTGATGTAATTGTCATTTTTGTTGCTGGGTTCCAACAATTTTTTGTCATTGTTTCCCAATGTATCAAAATGAGGATTTTAAATTTCTATTTTATTTGTTTTTAAATAAAACCAATTCATTAATTATAGCTGCTTTTAGAAAAAAAACAAACTTTAGAAAATACCAGAATTAAGATTTCCTCTGCCTAATTTGAATGACCTACATGCAGATTTTCACAGGCTCTTGCTTTACTTTTTTCATAGCCCAACTTTTATTAATCTTAGTTGAAGCTGTCAATATGGTGCATTTTTGCAAGTTGAAACTGCCGTGGCAAGATACACAGTTAACATATGAAGAACATCTTTCCTCTCAAAAGTCTGGTTTAAGTGGCATGCTTTGAATCATAAGGTAATCATTTGACAGATGATGATATAAAATGTGTTTTCTAAGTTGGCGTTACGTTACCTTAACTGTAGGAATAAAGCCCACTGGAAAACAGATTGCTGTTTCAGCCTTGGTAGAAAACTGAAATTATAAACTCACATGATGAATTGCTAAGCAGCTCAGAACAAAAGATTTCAGCTACATCAGAAGGAAGAAATACTCTGTGAATTTATTATCCATGTCTTCTGTAAAGTTAATGACCTTCCAAGAAACATTTTGATTTTGTCAAATAAACATTTTTTTTTCAAAGCAATTCTACCCAGTAATTTTAACTTCTTCTGCAAATGGATGTCCTTTTAGCTTTCTCCAATTCCTTTTTAATTAATTTTATATCTTCCAATACCTGAAAAATTAAGGTGAAGATCAGAAAGATTAACTAAGTTGACATCCACAAATATTTTTTGGGCATCAGTCATCTTGTTTGTAGTCTGAAATAAAAATATATTGATATAAAAATGCAGATTAAGATTTTTAAAGACTTTATTATATAGCTTACAGAAATGAACTCCAAGATTATATAGACAGCTTTATTTACAGTATTTCCCAATTTTGAGTTACGTTTTTTCAACATTATCTTAATGTAATTTCTCATTACTATGAAAAAGTAAAATAAATAATCATCTGTTTAATGCTTCCTTTTCTATTTAAATTTTATCCTTAAAACATTGAAAATAGGAGATTACTTTCTCCCTTACCTCTGAAAGTAAGGAACTTATGTATTTGTGAGGAATGATAGTAATATGGTAAGATGCATAATTCTGTAATACAAATAAATGACAGACTTCTGTAATGAGGCTTCTAATTTTGTATCATTGATCACAACAAATAATCAACATTTGTTGAACAAGATAAACTTGATAAGCTTGATGACATACCGCAATGGCTTAAAATATTTTAGAATATATGGCACTTGGATTGTTTGTTATTGATATATTACTATTAATATAGCATCACAAATGTTATCCCTAATTCTCATTTGGATTTGATAATAAGCAATGTGGTAGAGAGCAAGAAATTTTAACTAGATGGACTGCGTAGAGAACAGCTGACTGACTTAGATTCAGTGGCTAACACTTATCTTCAGCTACTGCCATACTGCTACATACTAGAAAGTAAGGGTTATATAGCAGACTGGAAATAAGTGTTGCCAGCAATGTATGTATGAGCAGCTTCAAGGGCATATCTAAGTTTAAATTTGAAATAAGGGTCATTACTTGGGCAACAGTCCTACTGATTTGAAAAGGAAATTTACCTGAGTAAATAGGTCAGTTCCAGTTTTATCATCAGAACTCCATGGGTGCAGTAAAGAATAATGCACATAATCTGCACCACCCATGTTATCAGTCTCGTTTATGGCAGCACAAAAATAGAGATACAGAAATAATTAGGATAATTAATTAGACAAAAAGGAGATGAGACTAAAGGTACCTTGTTGGTCAAATCAATTATTACTAAAGAAGGAATAATAGGAAAGTATAGGACCATGAATGTTGCTGCTCTGGCTTGCTTCTCCAGGCTATGAGTTGGATAACCCTAAAAAGTTTAATAGTGTTAGCTATATGCAAAGAGTACAGCTAAAGCAACTTACTTTGATGGGGCTTAAGCATGTTCAGAAGGCTTTCCTCAGTAAGCTCAGGGACTTAGACTTCTTTATACTTGGAAGCTCAGCAGGGCTTAATTCTCCTAGCCTTTCATTGGCACCTTATTTCTGTTAGAAACTCCAGCACTTCAGTGTAATTAATTGTGCAAATGAATGGTATCAATGTAGAGATAGCAGTATTGGGCCAAAAGCAATGATGGTATTTCAGGCACATCCCAGAAGTGACTATCCACCACCTCAAGAACAAAGGGAATGAGGTCAGCAAAAATCCCTCATTTGCAATTCAAATGAAAGCTAGCTATAAAGAACACTTTCAGACTGCAGGTTCATTCCTACTTTTAAAATTGATAGTAGAGTTCTGTTAAAATACTATACAATTATATAAGCAATACTAAAAAGAAATAATTATGAAGGGAAATAATACCTTTTCTTAAACAGGTCCTAATATAAAGTACCAATACTGCTATGTAAAAGCTTAGTCCTCTTGGTATTCAGTGCTGTATTAAAAGAGTTTTTATTAACTAACTCAAGAGAGAAATATGATGAATGTGTCCTTCCAAATTCTATCCCTAGCTTTCGTTATATTAGTATCTGGTAATAGAAAGTGCTTCTGGCAATGCTTATCTGCATATAACAGATAAAATTTTTAAGATATGAAAAGGTCTGTATGGAGGTCAGCTACTTGACCCATACCAAGAATATCATAACATTTGCTGCTTCAATTTTAAACTAAACCTAATAGTTCTATTTCTTTTGATCTTATAATCAGGAACTCATAATATATGGGAAAAATTCTCAGAAAAAGAAATTGTCATAGCTCCATTGATTTCAACAATTTATATCATCTGCCAATCTGATCCTGTATCTTTAATCCATCATTATTGTCTCAGAAATTTGCCTCACAGATGTTTTTATCATCTTTGAATTCTTCTTACAATTAAATATAAACAATTTAACTTAGTCGACATTTTCTATATACCTGAAACCCCCAAACTTGTTGAGTTCACAAATGTTCTTACAATTTTTTAATCGATAGTTTATCAACACATATAGCAATAGCATGCTAGTAATACAAATGTCTTTTTTCCTATTACTGTGTACTTTTCAGTCCATAGGAGTTTTCTGCAGCCCCAGTCAGGGCCAGTACTCTCTTGGCCTGGGTAATGATCACATATTCCTGATGTGAAGAGCGTATAGTTTAAGAAATGCAATGGGTAAAATGTATTTTGTATGAATTACAAATTGCAGCATTAGCCATCTGCAGCCTGGTAACAAATAACTCCAGAAAACAAGTCTTGGCGTAGATTTAAATTATTTCCTACGTTAAACAGAAAATTTGGGAGCTAGACAGGGTTGAAGCAGCATCAAAGAACAGATGCTCTCTGGTAGTTGGCTATGGCTCTGATTCAGGAATATATTTAAGCATACGGCTATGCTTAAAGGCTTTGCTGCATAGGGATGGATGTAAAGCTATGCTCAGAGCTAAACACTGGCTGAGGCATCCTGCTAAATCACATATCTAAGAGCAGGATCTTCCACAGGCATGTCTTTAGTGACTTGTGCTGTGATATCTCACATCAGGATGAGAAGCTCCATCAGATAGGAGGGAGTTTTTAATTTTTTGTTTTTGCAATCCAGTGATTATGTTATTATCTTTGTTTAAGATAGACCAATTCTGATTTGGTCAGTAAAGCAGGAGAGAACTCACCTTAGACTCACAAGGGATTTGTTTCTCCTTTCAAACCATCTGAGGGTATGTGAAGGTGAAACACTGCTATTGCAGTAGTTTTCAATGAAATTCATCTAAGTTTCATGAATTTGAACTATAAATATGTCAGTCTCTTTTATTTTTCTCATCAGTTCTTGTTACTGACATAGAAAAAAATAAAATTTTAGAGGATACAATTACTGAGTTGCTGCTATTTATTTCAGTAAGATGATATTTCATTGTCAACTACACATATGTTAAGGTACTCTTCTCATATGTTTGCAGTCAGAATCTAATACCATCCAGAAACAGCAAAATAGTGGAATGTATACAAATCCGTAGGAAACACGAACCATTGATTAACATATCTTCTTTTGAGAGAGATTTTTACATCTACTTAAGTGACTTCTTTATGAATCCACAGCCATTCAAAGTGGATTTTTTATATGAAAGTGTGAAAAGTTCTTAGAGGAGCACTTTAGAGCATGTATCTGATGAGATGGCACTTGTATACATCCCTGAAGGTCCTAGAAATCTGCATTTCAGCCTCTCCCTCCTAATCATGACTTGGCTGACGAAAGTTGTTTCATGTCACCTCTATAAACAGCTCACCTCTTTCCCTGGGCATTTCTATTATCGTCAGCCCTAGCAACTGCCTGAAAACTCTCAGTTCTCCTCTCCAAACCTGGAGCCTTTGAACATTTTAAGATGTTTGGTAGAAAAGAGTTAGTTGTTAGAGCCAGAAAGATAACTGAAGCTCATCAAGCAGATGCAGATGCTTCCTATACAGGGAAGAAAAAGGGACTAGTGAGTAGTGAAGGGAAGAAGATGCCTTTGTCTCAGGAGATGCAGCTGTCATGTAAACACTGAGTGTGTAATGCCATCTGCTTAATGCCTGAAGTTGCTTTTGTACCACAGATTGGAAGAACCTTAATTTGAGGACTGTGTTTGCTCTCTGAAGAAAAAATAAAGAAGGAAGAACAGTCCTCATTCTTGTAATCTGTGCTGTATATTGCATCATTTAATTTTTAAGTTCCAAGGGAAGGGGAAAAAAACATTCAGAAAAAGATATGGATTCTTTGTAAGACATGGAGACTTGGGAGAGCAGTATAGTAATGATGAAAAACAGCCTTGGGGAAAAAACAGTAGTGGCAATTCTCTGTGGTCAACAGTGGTTTCCAAAGCTTCATGGAAAGCCTCCAGAAAGAGTCAGGCTGCCCAAATGGCAGTTGAAGTCCGAAAGTGAAAGGCAGTGTTGTGGACTCTGACTGATGCAAGAGCTAGATTTGAATACAGATTGCCTTTTTCTTCATGTCAAAAGGTAGTAAGTTAGTTCTAGCCAGGTTCCAGCCTGCCTATGGGACTATTGTTAGCTGCAAGCTCTTTTCTGATCCTAGTGTGTTGGTTTTGGGATCAATGAATCTTTTATTTGGTAAGTTAATAGTGCAGTCAGGTGTGGTGGAAATTTTGTTATTGTTGTTGTTTTATTTCCTTTGCATTAACAATGTCCCCGCAAGCAGTTATGAAGAGCAGTTAGTGCTCTGTAAGGTCCTACTCAAGCTGACTGCATGCCAGCCTTCCTGAGTAGAAAAGCCTGGAGAAGTGATTGCTCTTGTCAAAGACTGAAAAATGAAGTATCTTTCACAGCCACAATAAAGAGAATAGTAAATAATTCCTGAAAAAGTTAGAAGCAAATGTATTCACCACTGTGCATTAAAGCACAGTAACATTTTAATGTTGAGTTGGAACTCAATGCAGAAAAATGCACTCTCTTGCCTCTGGTATGTGAGAAAATCCTAGTATATTTATTACTTATAAGGTTTTACTTGCAAGAGAGGTTAAGAGAGATTCCAAATGCTGTGTTAAATCTTTGTTGATACAAATTGTATGGCATTGTCTCTGAACCTCACTGGAAACGTTCCTAATCCCTGCATTCAAGATGCTGCATATGACAGCCCTGAAATTTAAAGCTGGACAGTAATTTTCAAAAGGATAACACTCCATCTTGTGCCATAGCAAAGAAATGAGCTAAGGTTGGAGGGATGGGTATAATAGAGTTATACAGATACAGCATCCAAAAGCTGTGGTGAAATAGGAACAGTCAGTAGTTAAAATATGACATTAATGTGTTTCTTTATTGGAAGGGGTAGTTTAGGGAGCCTTCACACAGAACCATTAGGCATTCCTGCAGTATGAAAATGCTTCATTCTTGGAGGAGTAAGTGGCAGAAGAGAAGTAGGTGTGTACTGAAAACATGTGTTTACTGCATACAAAATATACACAACATAAAAGGAAAAGCTATTCAAAAGTCATTTTCCTCTTAAGGCCTGTTTTCAAAATTTCTAGCATTTTAGCAAACTGGTGCTAATTAGTGGATGTTGTCTGATCTAAAACTAAATGTAGTGACATAGCTCTAGACCACGTTCTATCATGTTCTCACGCTCATCTTATTGAAGGTCTGTTTAATGCATTTTTTCTCTAATATGTACTTACGTATAATTTTCTCAGTATGTGAAGCTAAGTATGCCAGACTTGCTCAGTCTCCTCTCATAATTTAGAGCCTCCATTATTATTTAGTAGTACTTCTTCAACACTGCACTTTGCAGTTTTGAATCTGACCTAGCACTTCTCAGGCATCATCATCTTCTTTTATTTTGGTGATATCCAACCTTCTTGTGTATTGGTAGTTTTGAATCATCAAGCCATTTCATTTCTATTTTCCTGCTTTCCATGCTTGAATTACCAACAAAAATTTTACATCAGATTGGTTCGCAAGACTGAGCCTTGAGAACGTCCCCCGTTAACCTCCTTTCAGCCCAATGCTTTGCCTTTTGATATAACACAGTCAACTCTTTTTCCATAAGGAACTTGTCTCAGTTAAGTATTCTTCAACCTCTTCCACCTCTCTAGTTAGACTAAAACTTAAGAATTTACTCACCTTCCATGTGTCATCATATCACAAGACTTAGTGAAACACAGATATATCTAATGCACTGGCATTATTCTGAAGACTACCAAAACCAAAAACTTTGTTATATAATCTCTGTTTACAGAAAGTTGAGACCAGCTAGATAAACAGAACTGCAACTACAGGTTATATGAGAAAATTAATAATCAGAGCGAGAGAAGAATCTGAAGTTCTGTTTTGTTTTCTGCTGATAATACATTAAAATTACCTACATTCACAAGTAGAGCTAACTGACTAGAAACCTCAATCTGCCCTATACTTTAATTAATGCAATTAGTTTTTGTGGGCGGGGCTTAATTAATAAGTACTCTTGCCTGCCAGTTTGTATCCAGTCTCCTAAGCAAACACAGCTATTTCTTCAGGGCGCAGCCAACTTCAGGTAAGTTTAAATAACAAAATGAAAGATGGTTGTTGGGAGAAAAAAGTACATGAGATTGAGAATGGATAATATATGGATTTTTATGTCTTCTCTGTTTTGTGGCTCCTTATTCCTTGTCTGCTACACATGCATTTAAATGTACTTTTAGAACTCTTTTAACATAATAGAACTTGAGTCATTTCCATCATTTGCTGTAGTTTATATTCACATTGTAACTGTGCTGTTTTATAACTTGTGTTTGAAAGCAGCTGTTGTTGTAAAGAAACTCCTGTGTTTTTTTTTTTCCTCAGTTTTGATTGGAATTTTGGTTTTGCTAACCTTAAGTACTTGATTTTTCATAAGGCAGCCTAATGATTTTCCTTTGAAGGCTTGCAATCCCTTATTTTAATATAACCAGATTTATATTTTATTACAGAACTTGGTTTGTTGGCAGATTTAGTCAAATGTTCTCAGCATACCTTTGATGAGTTGAACAGGATAAAAGAGTTTCACAGCCTTCTTTGTAGAGGATAAAGGGCAGAGGCTCAGCTTCATTTTTATTCATAAGATTTCGGTTACAAGAAATGAGGTTCTAATCTCGCAACTGGAGTGAGCAGAGGGAACCATTTTCTTGTAGAGTTTCTCACTTGGTGAAGAAACTGTGACTGGCTCACAGCTTTTTTCCTTTTCTTTTTTTGTTTTCTTTCTTATGGTTTTTGATCTTTTAATGGTTACAGGCAAACACCTAATGCTTCTTATAATATAGTTACTGCTGGTTTGAGGTACAAATGGAGAAAATAGAAAATAAAAATTTTTGAATAATCTGGAAAATTTGGAAAATGTGCTGAAATGTGACCAAAATACTTGTTTGATTCAGGGCCGTACATATAGAGTCCATATCTTGAAGTTTTTCCCCAGTGAAGGTTAATTGGAATATGAAAAGAAGTAATTTGTGTGCAGATGAATTCTGTCTGGAGTAAGAATTTTTTCACTCGAAATCTGAAAATTGCAAAAACTTAGTAGAAACAGATTTCACCTCATACACTAATATGAGGATTTCCTACAAGTGGAATGTCTACCTGTAGACTTCTGTTGCAGACAGTATAGATATTGTGCATTGATTCTGAGCTGACAAAAAAAATACAAACTTAAGTTCATTGTTCATGAATTAGCCACTGCATTGATTTATAGTCTGTTTGTGACCCAGGGAAAATATTCTCACAGCTAGTGACCATTTTCGAAGATTTTTGAGACCTACGTCGTACGCTCTACCTTCTAATGCATTTACTAAACTTATAGCAAACTGTACTGTTTCTAGTATTGCATCCAATTTGTGTTATTTTTTTTAAAAAGCCTGTTAAAAATACTTTTTTTTTTCCTGCTAGTAATAAATATTGGCATCTGTATTGGTTTTAAATGCAAAGAGTTTGGAAGTGAGGGAAGCAGCAGGAGTGACTTCTATGAGGTATCAGGGGCTGCCTGTGCTGACCACAGCTGGTTTCAGCCAGCTCTGCACTGAACCTAGGCCAGGACCCAGCTGATCTCGTTAACAGAGCTGTTGGTGCCTCTGTATAAAGGAATTTAAGAAAGGGCAGAAAAAGCTGGACAGGGAATGGAGGAAAGAACAAAGTGAGTGGGAAGAAGCAGAGGGAACGCCAAGGCTGGTGGAGGAGGTGCTCAATGGTGCACTGTCTAGTCCATCACTGAAGGGCCTGAGTAACGTGTGCTTAGAGAGAGTGAGGTGCTTAGAGAGAACAGAAGCATGGGAAAGAGGGGGAGAAATGTTTTTTTCCCAAAGCATGTAATTTTATTTTTTTATTTGTTACTATTCAAATCAGTATTTAAATATTTATTTTAATTGGCAATTGGTTTATTTCCCGAAGCGAAACCTATTTTGCTCATGACAGAATTGGTAAGCGCTCTCCTTGTCCTTTTGTTGACCTATGAAATTTCTAGCTCCTGTTCCCAATGAAGTGGGGCTCTGAGTGAATGCTGGGTGGGAGTTTGTTAGCTGTGGCCAACTCACCACAGTATCAGAAACCATTGACTCAGCCACTTAATTTGAAAGAAACTGAGTGATCAAACGTAGCCTTGAACTCTGGTTGTGATTGAGGCCAGTTTTCTTCTAGGGCTTGCTGAACAAAACGGAGCTGCACTTCTTGTCATTCATCTCTGCTAGAGTAAGAATTAGGTAGCATTCTCTTCTGCTTAGAACATTTTGAGTTTGACTGAAGTTGCACAAAAATACATCTTAGAAATGAAAAGCTATTTCCCATCACTGAGAGAATCAATATGCATAAGGGAATTACATCAGGAAGACAGTAAGTTTTCAGAATCTGTGAATAATTATTGTCTTCCAATTAACTTAGAAATTATTTCTAAATGAAACCATAGAACATGACTTCTGTGATAACTGATAAAGTTTCTGTTGTGAATTGGTGACACAACCTATGTGATATTAAATACTCGTTCTAGGTTTGTCTTTACAATATGGAAGGTGATTTATTTTCTATGTTTGTTTCGCGCAGCTTTTTCTTTGAGTTCTTCTGTAACCCTTCTACCAATTCTTTTGTTGTACTTGAAGGCAAGTTTGTGGTCTGTATTTTATTACTTGTTAGAAAATTAATTAGAAAACGTTTATAAATTGTAGATGAATTCAGTGATCTGATCATTGACTAATTGGAACAAACCTCCTTGCTGTGGACTTCAAAATTGCTGGACATACTGATGCAGTATTTTAACAATGAATACTTTTCCAAAATTGAATAAGCTTTTATCAAAATCAAAACTGAATAAAAACAATGTCAGTGCTCTGCTCTTAAATTGGAAAAGACTTAGTATGTTGTATCTGCAATCATAAATTATGAATGTAAAAAAAAAAAGAGAAACAATAAACCCAACAATTGGCTCAGCCTTGGTTGATCCATTTCTATCACAGAATAGAATGGCTTGGATTGGAAGATTATTTAAGATTATTTGGGAGGGATTTTGCTCCCCCCAGCTGCTGCCAAGGTTCAGGAACATGAGAGATGTGGGAAGCCTGACTGACAGTGAAGACTGAGGCAAAGGACTCGTTGAGTACTTAAGCCTTCTCCGTGTCTGCTGTTGCCATTTCTCCTTTCTCATTTATCAGAGGAGATGCGCTCTGCTTCGTCTTTCTCTTCTGACCAATGTACTCATAAATGGACTCGTAGAAATCCTTGCTTGTTATTTTTCACATTCCTCACCAAGTTCAGTTTCATCTGCACCTTGGCTTTTCTGATCCCATCTCTGCACATCCAGATAGCATCCCTGTAGTCTTCCAAGGTCATCCGTCCCTATTTCCACTGCATTCCCTCCTTATCTTTCAGTTTAACTGGCAGGTCCTTTTTCAGCTGTGCTGGTTTCCTGCCTTCTTTGCTTGATTTCTTACAGTGGGGGATGGAGAACAGTTGTGTTCTCAAAAAGACATCCTTAAAGAGCTCCTTCAATGCTTCTTTCTAACTCAGCATTCGAGGTGTGGTGGTTTTTTGTTTTTTTATTGTGCATGGAGTGCTGTATTCTATTTTCTGTAGTAATTTCATAATTAGCCTCCTCTGCCTGAGTTAACTGAAAGCTGTTAAGCTTGTCAAACATTGCAGGATTAGAAACTGTCCAAAATAATCCTGCTTTACTGGCTTTATTCCCTCTTGCAAGTAATTTTTTTTGTGCGTAAACAAGAACCAAGAAGAAGGTTAGCTCTTTTTGTTTTCTTAAGGTTTCATAATGATGGGGCTTTTAGTATTGGAACTCATTTTCTACTTAAGGATTTTTTTTGTTTATTGTATTCATGACTCTGTATGCTATTGAGAAGCAATTGCTCAGAGGTATGTACCTGATAGAGAACCTGTTTCCTTCATTGTCCAGTCTTGATACATGTATGTTGTGTTACCTGATCCTTTTGTGGAGACAGCCACTTTCAACCCGTTTTGCACTTTGTAGAGACTCTGTGCATACTTTTTAGTGCCTCTTTAAGATAAAAGGCTTTAACACTTCAAAGTATAAGAACTCTTCTCCAAAGGTGAATACCTTTGCCACTTGGCTGAAATTCCTTGAAGTTACTATAGCAGGGTGGCTGAGGTATTCTTCTAGACAGGGAAAATTTAGATCTGTCTCTCTTTAGCTTGGGGGAGAAATTGGCTAATACAGTAATTCAGTGTTTGGATAGCCCATGTTCAAAGAGTTCGCCTCTGTCTCCCTATATTTTGAGAAACTGGAGGATAGACACAAAGGTGTTGTTTCTGAGACAGAGACAAAGTGAGAGTGAGTACAAATACATTTGTTTCAGCACATAATTGAAACAGCTTTATTTCCTTTATTTTTTTTCTCTTGGCAGATTTAATTTTTAGCTGGTATCGTTCCCTAATTGACCCTTTGCCCATTCGTAAAGTTGTCTGGAGCCAGTTGAGAGGATGATGTGAATACAATGATAAGCTCTGCCCATGGAGGAAGTGATTGTGGAATCACAATTACAGGGGTCTGAGGAGCAAAAAAAATAAACTGGCAATCTGATGGTTGACTGGCACCACACAGAGAATCTAAGCACTTTAATATAGGGTACTGAGTCTAAAAATCAGGGATAATAATGCATATTCTTATTCTGAGAGCTCAAATCTCCAATAGAAGTACTTGGGAGAGAGAAGCTGAAGCTTCTCCATGGTGATTAATACCTTAGCTGCTAGACACTAGGTTTTCCTTTTGGTTACATTTTTCTTTTTCTTTTTCCAAATGATTATTTGTACTTAAATTCTTCTCATCCTAAAAGCTAACATTTCGCTTTATTCCTGTAAGGCACAAAATGCTGCTTCAGGAATGTGATAATTGCTTCACATAGTAAAGAATTAAAGGGTGATGACAGCATGATGATGCTCTTAAACACCTGTGTGAGCACAGTTATTCAGAATTTTATGGGAGAAGGTCAGTTTGACTCTAAGCAAATCCCTCTGAAAAAATTAAATGTAACATCTGAACTAGACAACTGAGGGAGAAAAAGTTTAGTCTTGTAATCCCTGAAAAATCTGAAAGGTCAGTTCACCTTTCTAAAAACTTCTGAAACTCTTGTGACTGTTTCTGCAGGTGGGCCTGAATGGCATGAGTCTTCTGCAATATACATAAAACTAGAAATTCTCCAAGGAGAGAATGCATTGTGGTGTTACTATTTCAGCCAAGAAATGGGATTTCTCCTAGAGAGTTTTTTAGAAAAATAAATAAAATACTCTGGGTCAGAGGGGGGAAAAACTGAATTGCCAGTGCAAAATTACATATATTTAGTTCTTGAGGATATGGCAATTAAATTTCTTTAAAGAGGAAGATACTTGCTCTGCCTTGGAATCAAGTAAATCCTTCCTGCAGCTTTTCTTCATCAACTAAAATATCTGATTTGACCTCCTATCTCACCATAAATAATAGAGAAGAGGGTTCAGTGAGTCAGAGAATGACTTTATGAATGTGCATTTGTTTGATCGTCCTATTTTATCAGGCTACCGTTGAAAACAAAACAATAAAAAAGCTTGTCAGCCTGGCTGTCTCCTCAGCTGTCTTCCTCAGCAGTACTGGCTGTCAAGCTCATTATTCTTCGTTGGAGTTCATTTGACCCATTCTTGTGCACTTTTGCTAAGCTGACGAAGTTTGTGGGATCTCATCTCTTGGGAAATGCATTTAGAAGGATAAGCTAATTCTGCTTCTCTCCAGGAAGCATTTCTGCCTGACTTCTTCAAGGCCAGTATGTCTAGGTACTCTAGTTTTTCCTGTAAGCGGTAAGGTTTGCAAAACCACAGCTGAAATCTTCCTCTTATCCTACTTTTACCACTGTTTTTGTTGTGCTGAGTACTTGTTGAGTACTTAAGAGGCTATGAATCACCGAGAACCACTAAATCAAGGAAAGAAGGTTCAAAGACCCTATTATTGTCCTTTTTAATAAAAATCTCCATAGTTTAACATTCAGTGTGTAGTTTTGAGGGGAGGGATTTACCTTTGCAGCTTGCTAACCTAAATTGCTGTGGAAGTGAGATTACTATGTACGTAATTACTACGAGTATAGCAATTGGAGAAGGTTAGAGCTGCCTCACATACTGTGTGATTAGGGATCAGTGCTAAACATAAACAATGAAGGAACAAAGATAGACTTTTGAAACTGCTCACAGTCAAATACTGCTCATTGTGGCCAAGCCTACATGAGTTAATGGTTAGAACTTTTATTTCTGACTTATTGTAAAAATTAAAAAACTGAGGAAGGAAACTGTTTCTTCTGTTCACTGATAGAGGGGTGCAATTATACAGCCTGGGCCTCTGGCTAAGGAGAAAATAAAGAGGGTTTATACTTCTGTTTCTAAGGAAAGATGCGTTAAAAAGACTGATGTGCTGGAAGCTCTCTTCTGAAAGTGTGTGCCCAGGAAATATGTTGGTAAGCAATGGAGTTGGGTGAGGGTGGGGATTGATGGTTTCTGAGCAAGATATTTCCTACTGAGTAATTCTGAATATTAATAGTAGAATATATAGTAATAATGTTGCTATATAGAAAACTAGAATAGTAAAATGACTTTGATTGTAGTGGTTAAAAATATCCAACTTTGGATGGGAGGAAATCTTTACTCATTAGCTATACATTTATTACTGATTAAAGGCTGATCTTTTTTTGTATATTACATTAGAGGGACATGTCCATTAACTTCAACTGTCTAATAAATTCTGATTCAATACTTGCTATAGCTTCTGTTCTTTTTTGTTTGTTTGTTTTGTTTTGTTTTTTAACTGTTCCTAGGGGTTTATCGCTGCTCAGTGATATCCAGCTGCTTAAGAGAATGCCTGGAATACAAAAGATAGATGTCTTGATCTGTGGTCTAGTTCAAAGTGTGTATTGTCTGTTTGACTATGTCAGGAAAATCTTTGTCTGGCAAGCAGATCTGAAAACTAAATCCTGTATCAGAAAATGGTTCTTCCTAATTGTACATTTAAAAACAAAACAAACAAAAAAACCCCAAACAATTATTCAGCCCGTACTAAAGAGTCTCAAAGGGTTACAAAAATGAGATTACCTCAGGCTGGCAGCCAGTCACTAGTCAGACTCCACAGGGCTCCATTTTAGAGCCAGTTCTGTTTAATACTCCTGTAAATGATCTGGATACAGGACTCAAATGTACATTAAGTATGTTTGCTGATGACTCTAAATCAGGAGGAACTACTGACTCCCTCAGGGGTTGAGAGGCCTTGCAGAGAGATCTTGACAAAATTAGAAGGCTGTACAACCATCAACCACATGAAATTTGACAAGAACATGTTCTGGATTCTGCACCTGGGACAGGCCAGCCCTGGCTATATGTACAGACTGGGGGATGAGAGGCTAGAGAGCAGCCCTGCAGAAAGGAATTCAGGGGCTGTGGTTGATGGCAAGCTGAATCTGAGTCAACAGAGTATCCCGGCAGCCTAAAGGACCAACCGTACCCTGGATGCATCAAGACCAGCACTGCCAGTCAGGCAATAGAAGGAATTGTCACACTCTGCTCCGCACTGATGCGGCCTCGCCTTGAGTGCTGTGTGCAGTTTTATGTACAACAGTATAAAAAGGACATAAAACTTTTAGAGAATGTCCAAAGGAGGACTATGAAGGTGGTGATGAGGTGAAGATGGTCTAGAGGGTGAGATGTATGAGAAGCAGCTGATGTCACTGGGTTTTCTCAGCCCAGAGAAAAGAAGACTGAGGAGAGGCCTCATGGTGGCCCACAACATCCTCATGAGAGGTGTGGACAGCCAGGCACTGATGTCTTCTCTCTAGTGACAGTGATAGGACTCGAAGGAGTGGCATGGAGCTGCATCGTGGAAGGTAAGTAGTATGGTTGGGTAGTAGAAAAAGATTCTTCACCAGAGGATGGTTGGGCACTGGAGCAGGCTCTCCAGGGCAGTGGTTATGGCCCCAGGCCTGCCAGAGTTCAAGAAGCGTTTAGACAATGTTCTTAGACGTAGGGTCTGAATTTTGGGTGGTCCTGTGTGGAGCCAGGAGTTGGACTCAATGATGCTTGTGGTTCCCTTTCAACTCAGGATGTTTTATGATTCTATAAACAAAAATAAATAGCCAATTCATTGAGTTAGTATATATATATATTTTTTTTTAATCCATAAACTTTTCTTTAAATCTCAGTTATATAAATTTTAGATATCCCCCTGGAAAAAATACATGCTCTGTTTATCATGAAGAGTGACATGTTAATTGCCTGCAGACATCTAGTTGGACTAATGTGTAAAATAACCTAATAACTAATTGAAACTCTATTGAAGTAAAGTAATTAGGAAAGTAGTATCATATCTAAGTAAATTAACTCCATTTTCTATCCTGAATTATCTAGCTGTTGTGCTTTGATCACAGCTGAATTGGATCATTAACTAATTAAAATTGAAGCCTATTAATAATTGCAAACTCTTGTACAAAGATACTTTTTTCTCTTTCACAAGACATTTCAAGAGTCTTGGCTCTTTGAAAATTGTCTTCTACAAATTTTTAAGAATATGGGAATGGCAATTAATGACACTTTGGTCAGGAACATATCCTTTAGACTACAGCTAGTTAGAGAATTGTCCAGCAAAACAAATTTCTGTGTGTGTGAAATAACTATTTTGCGTAAGTGCCAAAAAATTTCATTAGGATTTTTATTATATTTTTAATGGCTTTCTAACCAATTCTCATGTTTGTTCTGGTGGAAAATGTAGGCTTTTAAAGTCTTCACAGATGGAAGCTGGGTGGAGTCAGCTCTAGCTTGCCCTCTATGGCTATGGGTAACACTGTTCAGTCTAGCCAGCAGCTTAGGGCTCACTGAGCCTCTCAAGTCCCTATCACAGAACTGATCATCCTGGGTATCTGTAGGGATCCTGAAGTCTCTGCATTTTCAGATGCTCTGGTGCAGATTTGGGAGCTCTTCAAGCTTTGATTTCTATGTTTTAGGCCTTAGAGCATGAGTGTCCAACCTTTTGGCTTGCCTGGGCCACATTGAGTGAAGAGGAATTGTCTTGGGCCACATAAATTATGTAATATAGTTAATGTATATAACTAACAACATTTATTTTATATTTTTATTAAAACAAAAAAGAGCAACAAAAACATAAAACTAGTGGAATATTTGACCTTGTTTTTGTGAAACTAATGCATCCATCTGGTTTGATGGAAGTAGTTGCAATTTTTAATGAGTTCTCAAGGCGTTCTTCAGAGATTTTTGATGAAATTTTCTTCTTCCTGTGCTTTGTCCTTTCAAATATTTGTTCACAAATACGTACTGACAAAAAGTGATGGTGTGAGTAAAGCCTGATTGTGAAGTGAAGGATATTTCTCTCTGGTAAGATAGGCCTTATAAAAGTCCAGTAGAGAGACATGATCAATTTTTCCTTTGAGTTGAATATCTGATTGCAACTCTATACATTTCATTTCAAAATTTGCAGGTAGTGCATTTATGTCAGTTGAAAACTGTTGCAAATATATCAAAAAATTGATTTTTTCAGCAATCTTGAAACCTATTCTCAAATTCCTTTAACAAAATGGAAAGCAAGGCTGCATGTGTTTTGCTGTTCACAGGACTGTGTTTATCCAATGTATCAAAATGCACAGAAATATTTGCATAACTTGAGTTAGCACTGCACTGTGCCTTCTCATGTCCTGGCTTTAGCTCAGGCTAGTTGCTGAGCAGTGGGTGCATGCTTGAGGCCGGGCTGGGCTTGCTGCCATGACGGGATCGGGCCACCATGATGTTGCAGCAAGGGGTAGGCTGCAGTAGAATCTATACCGGGCTGCAGGTTGGTGGACATGCCTTCCTTAGAAACTAGGAAGGAGCTAAGGACCTATAACTCTTGTGAAGAAGAAAGAAAAGCTTTATAGGTGAATGAGAAATGTTTTGAATTTCAAGTCTGTAATGAAGAAAAATATTGTGAAAAATATTCTGCTTCTCAGGCCTCTGTCAAATAGGTGAGTCAAAATAAATAAAACCAAACCACAACCAGCATGTTCGGTGGTTAAATGGAAAAGTTAAACAGGGAGGAAAAAAAGGAATTTTTTATCTTTTCTGTTATAGGAGCTCACTTTTGGTTAGAATTTAGTGACAGATCTGACAAATCAGTATGTTAAACTGGATTATGTTGTTACCTGTTTTTCTGTTACTTTTTTGAGATTATCAAAGAAAAGGCAAACATTTAAGTATTCACTATCTTTTTTTTCTTTTATTTAACACTTTCAGACTGGTGAAGGTTTTTAGATATCTCAGTAATCTCTAAGTCAGTAAAACCAAGTCCAAGGTAAGCCTTTGATTTCAAAATTCATTCTGGCTTTTAAATATTTTGGATCTTCATGAATACACCACTTTTCAGGGACTTTTAGGTAGTGATATTGAATTTCAGCCAGCTGCTGCTGAAGACTGAGATGCTTGAAAGACTGGATGTTGACGTGAGACTTACCTAGGCTCCACAAATAAAATTCTGTGAGGGAAGACATGTCAGACTCTGAACTTCCTGGCTACAAGGAATTATATTCTATGGCTGAAGATTTGCAGTTCAGATTCTGTCACAAAGCTGTACGCCTAATAACGCTGTCTCATGGCACACAAAATTCATTTAGCGTTCTGGGGATGTTGTGGTGTGGGACATTAAAAACTTGGCTGGCATCTAACACGTCTTTTTTTTCATGGGAAAAAGAGCTGTACTTTGCACAGGTTAAATACTATTTCATCAGAGAATATGGTTCTGCATTTGAGCTTACAGAAATTTCCATTTCAATAGGTACTGCAGTGAAATCCTTACATTAAATACTTAAGTAGACTGAAAGACCATTTTGAGACATATGACTGCTGTTTCCTATCTGTCAAATAAGCTAAAAGGTTCAGATCTTAGGAGTGTTTTATCTCAACTAAGATGGACTAAAAGGAGATAGATATACATCAAGACCATGGGACTTTCTTTATTTCCGTTTCTCTGTTTTTAAGACAAAAGCAAAAGAGAAAAACCCCAATGGTTCAAAATAAATGTTTATATTTTTTTTGGATTGCTCAAGACTCTGATCTTTTAGAAGCAAACCTCATGCTTTTAATCAGCTCCTATAGTGTATGAGGAAAAGGGAAAGGAATCCCTGGAATCCCTAATGCAAACCTTCTTCTTACAACACTGTCTTTCTCTTTGTCAGATAATTATCTTTATGGTGCATAAAACTCAAGCTACACTTAATAAAATACGAACATGTCTTAGATGATCTGCAAGACTGTGGAACCCTTAAACAAATGCTTCTTTTGCTTAAATTTTATGAATTTGCAACACTTCACTTTCTCCTCCTTCTTAATAGTATGTTTTCTGTGTTAAACTAAAGAATAATTACTCTTCTAGCTTTGTCTCTCTGAAGAATGCTTACTATCCACTCTCACTCCAAGTCTTGAATTAAGCACCTTACCTATCTATTGTGAAGTGGTATTATATATGATGGTAAATCTTTTTCCAAATTTAGTGATGGAGGTTTTTCAGACTTGGAAAAACGTGTTCTGACCCTGTAGCATTAGAGCTAATGCTGAAATACTGAGCTACATGAAACAAGATATTATCGAATGCATGTTGCTGAAGGATAAAACATGAATCTTCATGTAAATTGAAAGCATCCATTAAGTGTTAATCCATGCAGCGTGAGACGTACGTACTACTTAGTTACAAACTAGTCTTCAATTGAGTCATAGATGAAGTGATATGTAAGGTTTTTTCTGGTCCTGTGCCCAGAGGTATATTTTCATTTAATTGTCAATTTTGCTTAATTGGTAGGAAAATTAAAGGAAGTTCTCAAAGTAAACTTGTTCTGTGAAGTTCCTTCTTCATGAAGAATTTTTTCTTTTGATTTTCTCTGAACAGTTTTGTATTGCAGAAGCTGTTACTTTTTAAAAAGAATATATATATTTGACATTATCACCTCTGTGAAAAATTATGGTTTTAAATAAAGCTGTTATGAAGTAGGTAGGCAGTTAAGATTTAACATATGGGAGAAGTAACCCAAACTTAGCAGAAAAAAAAATGTGTAACTTAATGAGACAACACTTGTGTACACACAGTAAGGTTACTTTAGTATAAAATGCTTTACGAGAAAAAACTTCAACTTAAGCTGGCACATATTTCTTCCATAACTCCAAAATAATTTCCCAAGGCAGCAATTTATGTTTCTTGTTTAAAATGCAGCATGAATGATTATGAGGTGACAAAGACTAACGAGACTTCATTGTTACTCAGTTGGGACTTATAGGATTGTGCATAATGTGAAAGACTACTTAAAGGAAATACTATTCAAGAAAATTGGAAAAAATCAACACAGTAAAGCTCATTAATTTTAAATCTGAATTAGCTATTAATTCACATGGTTCTGCTTTCAAAGTTGTAAGAGCAAAATGCTGTTATCTTGTTAATAAAACTGTTGGAATGATAAAATGTAAAGTTGAATTTATTTTGGCAAGAAAAAATTATTTTTACTTCCAGTTACTGCTGAGAGTAGCATTGTTTCCACAGCGGAAAAACTTAATACAATTCTATACAATCATTTCATACCCATCGTTTCCTTTAAAATATACCATGATTCTGAAAGCCCAGAATATATTTTTTCATACACATACACTTTATATGATGACTTCTGTTATTTTTTTCTCATTTCTGAATTTCAGTTTTACTAATGCTATGTAGCAACTCAAAATGTTACCATTATGGATGTATCCCCATAGATTTATTATTTTTTAAATCTTCAGTCTAACAAATTTCTTTGCAACCTGACACTGCAGTCTTTTTTCCTTCTTCTTCTTTTCCTTCTTCTTTTCCTTCCTTTCCACAGTTTTATTTCTGCTTAACATTAATAAATCAAAATTTTACGTTTGGGCTCCTTATAAGAGTGTTGACACAAATTAAAAATCTGAACTGAATGTCTCCAGATAATTGTTGCTAATTTCTACTTTGTCTAATAGGATAGATACTAAAGTGTAGATAATTTTTCCTTACTCTGTTGTCTAATTCTATGAAGTCAACTTAAAATTGGAATCAGAGAAGTTGAAACTATTCTGCTGCATGGTGTTTCTGTGATTTTGGTACAAAATGCTACTTCTGATCAAAGCTAAGGGTGCAAAAGAAAGTTGTCTCTTAATAGCTAAGAAACTTGAATGTCTTGTAGTTTGAAAGATAAACTTATTTTGAAGTTCAAATAATATGGATTGAGATAAATTGGAGGAGGGCAGTGGAACATGGGGAGGAAGGATTATTATACAGAAAATATTACAGTCAAAAGGGAGCAAAACTCCTTTGTCTGGTGTTTGTCTGGCTCACCCTTGTGATCAACTTTGCTAAGGGTGATGATGCTAGACATTCAGGAAGGCCCTGAGGGTGTAACAGCAATATCAGTTTTGTGTTGTGAAGTGGGAGGAGAGGTGTCCCTTCCTCCTCACTCTGATTGCTCACGTTCCCTCATCTCAACATGTTTCTTTCTCCCTGGTTACTGAGCGAGGCCTGTCAGCTGCACTGGCATCTCCGTGAGCATCCTGAGGCCTGTGATTTTTCCCCAGGGATGGCATTGAGGGGCTGAGGCCTTCCCTGTACCCCTGTTCACCAGAGCCTATAGGGTAGGCAATGGTCACTGCCCATTTAGCAGCTATCACAACTAAAGCCAGCTAAAGCTTTAGCTAAAGCTTTTTTTAAAGCCAGCTGGCAAGTCTTTGCCAGCTGTGAGATCTGATCCTGTTGAGTCTGTACAAAGTCTATGGCCTTTTACTTAGCAATGCCAAGACTTTACTTAGTGGCCTTCAGTTGAGTGAAGCGCTTGGAATAGTTACATGAGATATGAGATCTTTCAGACATGAGATGTTCAGACTCTGGCTTTGAATCTGTCTCCATGGGTAAATGAAACACTCTCAGTTTTCTTTGAGTGTATGCTATTGATTCCATTCTATTGTGGGAATAGTTATTTTGTTTTTTTTATGTTAATGGTATTTAGAGAATGGCAATTTTTTTTTCCTTTCTGGTGTTAGTTGTTCGTCATCTGAATAATCCTGGTAGCAGGGTTGTGATTAAAACCTCATCAAGATCACAGCTCCAAAAGTGGTGTTAACAATGAGACTATTGAAATTGGAAGGAGAAAAGAAATATATTTCATGGAACAGTTTCTCTGCCTATAATTTTGAACAAAAACACTAGGGAAGAGGATAAAGGAAACTTCAACAATACAGAATGTTCCATTTTTTATGCTATGGCCAAATTGTGTTGCTTATCCTGATGACTATTCATTTTAAGTAAATAATTTTTTCCTGTTTGTATTATGAAGTTACTATGCTGAAAATATGAGTTTCAATTGTCACTAGTGGATTATTTGTAGAAGATATTTTGAATCATGAAAACCCTGTTTAATTTTGAAAGACCACTTTTCTTCATCACGGTCCTTTGCAAAACGGTTTTTGTCCATGCAGTGCTAATTATATCTTTAACAGACAAATATGTAATGTAAATTTCTCAGAGAACAATCAATTCTAGAATATAATTTTTTTTTAAACAAGGTATAAATACAGATAAAAGAAATAGTTTTCAAAGCTTTTGATATGTCTGGACAGCTCTTGAAGTATACTTGGAATCTTCTGTTCTGGCAATTTGGAATCATTTTCAGTGTACTACATTTGTCATGTAAGTCAATTTTAAACTTGAAGAGTACTGAGCAAAAAAAAAGTAAATGTTCTGCATTTAGAAATATATTGCACTGGTTAGATATAAACGTTGTCTAGAAACAGAGTTCTTCAACACACATAGGCATTGTTAACAGTACTCAGGTGTACTGTGTTCTGGTAGCTAAATTTTAGAATTTTGTGTTCTGTTACTACAGAAAGCAGTGCATAAAAGCTAGTGACAGGACGAAATCCAGGGATGTTGACAAACACATTGGTAAACCATCTCCTACATTTCCTTGGTTACACTGATTACAGAATTTATTGTCAATATTTGCAATTAAGATTAAAAAACTCAACACATGCTTTCCTTCTGTAGCCAATTAAAAGTACCATCAATTGCTTACAAGAGAATATAGATTCCACTATACAGGAATCAGCCCTGCTGAAGAGCTTGAGTCATAGCAACCTTTAAAGTGCAAGAAAAGTGGTGGGGAGATTGCTGAGTTTTGTAGATGCTGAAGGAGTTAGAAAATGGAGATTGAATTAGTCTGAGGAAGCAGAGATTCATCTCTCCTGTTTTTCAGTAGAGTATGTTAAAGAGCAGCTATGAATGGACTTCAGTGGGAGAAATATGTCTTTTCTGTTCAATCTGCCAGTGCACAGAAAATAATTCATTCATGATATGAAACACAGCAGATGAGTTGGTATTACTTAGCTGATAACAGACATGAGATTTACCTTTCACAACTGGTGCCAGTGCCTACAGAAAGCTCCATCTCTCTCAATCCATCAGTGTGCTGGAGTAGTGGGATGTCACTGAGTTGCTAATCAGTATTTTGGACACTGAGGTCTCACTCACGCACCTGTAACAACTTCTCTTGTCTCACTCCTTAGTCACTTACAGTGTCTCTTAATTGACTTTGACTGTGGAATGAAGTTAGACATGCAGGAATTGTGGAAACTTGGATGCATTCATCCATCTGCTATACTCATCTAGTTCTTATGTGGGATGCTCATGATGGCTTAAGTGAACACTTGATCTCTTTACTGAGTGGGAAGTGAATTTTGCTGAAAGAAAAGTATTTGTCTCATGTCACTTTTATTTTTATGACTTTAACTTGCTCATATAAGACATCTGGCCCTTCAGATTACTTGCCTAAAAATGGTACACTTTTAGTGTTAGTCACTTTTTCATCTGAGTTTCACAGATTTTAGAAACACCTTCCATTCAGCAAAGGAGAAAAGGGTCCATGCCCGCTTATGTGGTAACTTTTCATAGGTTGTTTTTAAAGAAACCGTGGCAGAATAGAAAATTCTTTAGGTCAANATAGCATTTATCCCAACCCACGCGTTTTACTGCATATCTCTCTACTTCTCTCCCCCGTCCCATTTGGGGAGGGGGAAGGGTGAGTGAATAACTGTGTGGAACTCAGCTATCTGCTGAGCCAACCGATAACAGTCAAGAAGGAAAAAAAATTGTGGAAGTTAAAACAGCAAGAAACGAATCTTGAAAACATTTCAAATATTCTAGCATGGAGCTAAAAAAACATTTACCATATATTTCTTTGCAGGAGCACTTGGAGTATTTATACTGAGTACAGCTGAAACAAAGAGGCAAAAAAGAAACTAAATGAAGTAGCTGGCTATTACTAGTAGCCATTCGGATGCAGCACTGTCAGGGAGGTTATAAAAATCATTCTTTAGATATCCATGAAGGTCTTAAATGCTCGTTGTTAATTCTACAAACTCACTAGAAAGAATGATACTTAAACAGTTCAAACTTAGATACGAAATTAAATGTTTAGTACTGTCAGGTTTGGTGACAAAGGGAGATCTTAGGAAAAAAATAGTGTAAGTTGGATATTCTATGCAGGTATCATTCTCACAGTTCTGCTTCAATTTTTGACTGCCTTGATGTTCTATGTTTAATTTTTTTTTGTTGTGTATGTATATATTTTTTATATAAATGTTTTCACTTTGAAAATTTCAGTAGTGACAGTGTAATGTATACAACTGCTTAGTAAATGTATTTGCTAATAAAATTAAAATTATTCTCTAAACGAAATGTGTTGTTCTCCACTGGAAAAGACTCTGAAATATTTAGACTGAACTTATTGACATAATTTCATGTCCGTCTTCCCCACAATACCTGATCAGGATGAACTGTCGTTAATAATGTATATTTGCATATGTCATCTTATATAAGCTGTCATTTAAGCTTCTGACAATGTTGATTGAATTCAATGTTTTGAGTACCATAATATGCAAAAATTTCTAACCAAAAAGAATGTAATCAAACACTTTGCATTTTGGGAGGGAAAAAAAACAAAATGCAAGAGAATGATTTTATGATGATTTTTATTTTACTTTTCTGCTGACATAAAGCAGACACTAAGGGAAGTTTTGTGTTACTTTAGTTATTGTGATGTATTTTACACATTGATCTAAGTTAATTCCTATCAAGGCTATATAACATTATCATAAATGTCATAATTTCAAATGCTTTAGACACATTATTTTTAGTTATTACAGAAAAAATCTTTTATTTCTGATGGATATTAAACACTAGCTTTATGAAATTGCAATCACAAATGTTTGGAATATTAGTAACACTTTATTTTAATCATTTTAATAGCACTGATTGTAACAAACTCATTTGGGATTCATGTAGAACTAACATTTATTTCCATAAAGTATTTCACAGTAATTGAACATTAGTTCAGTTATGAATGCTGGATTGCTGCCAGAGTGCTCCTTTTTTCCCCCCCCCTTCTGTTTCCTCACTGTTAATTTTGTAAATCCATCTTCCTGCTTCATTGCCAATAATATCGTTTCATCTAAGTCTGGATTCTTAGATACAATTTATACTATCTCAGTGAAACTGTTCTGATTAACACTTCAGATCTGGATTTTGTTGTTGCTGCATTTTAGTAAACGATGGGTTTTTAATCATAGACTTTTATGACTAAGCCAGTTTACTACTTCTACATTCATAGACATGCAAGTGGCTTATCTTTCCACGTATGAGGCAGAAAAAGAAAATAAATGTTTACTTTCACGTGGATCTGTTCCAGTTTAAACTTGATCTTACTGAAAATAACCAAAGTAAGAAGACCTGAAGTCATTTGTAGCACTGTCATACTCAAATCACCATTCATGAACAGTATTATTTTAGTAATAGTATACTGAAATATTTTTTTAATTTAATAAACAATTTTTTAGACCTTTTTCCTTTTGTTCAGAAGAAAAGTATCAGTACATTCTAACTCTGATTCAATAGTAATATGAAATTTAAATAGTCAAATTTTGGGAAGAACTGTTTATTTTCTGATATACGAAGTATTCACAAATTAAGCACAAGATGTTTATGACTGTGGATTATCTCTTGCAAATAGCTTTCAAGGGGCCTGAAATATGTTAAAGAATCTCTTTAGCAACTGTGATTAATGCAGACTTCTAAGAACATCTGGGTTAAAAAGAGTGCCATTTTAACAACACTAGTTTTCACAAGTAAATAAGCTACTTGTGTCTGTTACGTGCAGTTGGTTATTGGTGATCGTTACACAAAGACCATTAAAAATGAATGTTTTTGCTCTGTTAAAGCAGTCATTCACAGGTACATTTAAAAAATAAGATATTTTTCTTAGGTCTGAGATATAAAATGAAATACAGCTTTTGTAAACATTTTACAATAAAAATTTCTATAATAAAGTTTGTATTCAATATTCCTGAAAATAAAAAAGGAAAATGTTACCTGTGATAACAAGTTAGCATGTGATAAGCCACATGCATTTTGAGATTTGCTATGAAAACACCTTACCAGCGTAATTAAAAGATAGGAAAACAGTGTGACAGTATCTGAAGTGAGCAAAAAGTGTGAGAATACAGTGAGGCAAACAAAGGCTTAATTTTTGTACCAACGATGTCAGAATTGAGCTGATCTTAATCAAAAAATATTTGTATCCTACTCACTATTCTTGCATGAAACTATTTTACTTTAATTGTATCGATACAATAGAAAGGTTGTTTATGACACAGTACAGATCTGATGAGCTGTTGTGGTAAGTTCCAAAGCTGCCTGTTTGTTCAGAGTTGCATATTTAGCAAACATTGTCACTGGAACTAATGAGATTTATTGAATTGTAGGTTCACACTGCCTGAATATAACCGCCTTTCATGATTCATCATGGTTCATCTACACTAAGCAGTCTACAATGTTGGCTTTTTTTTTTTTGTCCTGCAAATTGGAAATTCAAACACTTGCATGAATCAAAACTTTGGGCAAAAAATAAAAAAGATGCTGCAATTCTGTTATTCTGTAGCTTCATAAAAATCTGTTTTCTCATTAGATAGCTTTACCCTGTCCTTCAGAAGATGGAGCAAGAAAAAATAATATTCCCTATTAAAATAAAAATTTTTATTTCTCGATGTTTGAAACTATGTTTTGAGTTGTAAGGATATATAATTTATTCCCCAATGAAAATAACTTCTTTGTAGTCAAATGAGGTACGTCAATGAAATTGAAGCAATTATTAATTGCTTGGAGAGGTCAATAAATTTGTAAGTATAGTATGTTCAAAACGTATGTAATACAGTTGTGACCAAAATCATTATATGGCCAGCAAGAAATGGGATTTTCTGGTAATGAAATTAGTTTTGATTGAACAGAAAAAAAATCATTTATGAGGATCAAAAATAATGTGGCTTCTTTGCCTCAAGTTAAACTTAGAAAACAGCAATCAGCACTGAAAGCTGAATGTTAGTAGCAGTGTGTCCATCTCTTTGCTACAGTCATGGTGTTTATACTCCAGAAGCTTTTTTTGTTCCCCTTTGCTGCTATTATATGAACATTTGCCTGCACAGTTGTTAGTACTTTGGCTTGGAAAAAGTATTTTGAAGCATAATACTCTGCCTATCCCAATTTAGCTTTCATTGTTTGGTCTGAAAAGTAGATTTTGATTCATACAGAACGTGAACTAGATCTCTTTTAAAGGATGTCAGAGTTCAGCAAATGCTCTTGTGTTCATCAGGGAAATGTGAGGCTTTAGACCCTTTACCCCTTCGGACAACCTTGAACCAAGCGTTCATTTGGGCTGCTTGGTGCACAACATGTGTTTGTGTAATCTGAAGTGAAACTCTGAAACTTTCAAAGTGAGAAAGGTGATGTATTGTGCTCAGCACTATCTGCTTTGATCTACTTTGATCTACTGATCTCCTGTTATGCTGAATTGCTCATGTCAGCGCAGCCTTTGTTAATAAAAAGGTTGAAAGTAGAATGATAAAATGATTAGTGCTACTGGAGTGAAAGGCTTGTGAGGCCTTTTATTAAGACTGAAAAATGACCCCACTGAGTACCAGTGGAGGTAAGTACCAAGTACCAAGGGAAACACTGCAAAGGGGGAAGACAAAATCTTGGCAGCTAAAAAGCAGACAGTGATGAAAGAAAAGGCCATTTAGTGTAGATATAAAGATAACAGATTTGCTTGGCAATGGATTTTACTAGTACGTGTAATAAATTCCCAGAGGAATATCAGCTGATAAGCATTACAGTTTGTCTGGTCTAGATCCTGATAAATATAAAGGAAATTGTCACTGTCAAATGGCCAGATTTCAGTTGTCATGTTTCTGTATAGTTGGACTGTTAGAGAAAGAATTAAAAATTACTTAATTGATGCATTGCTAGGACTTGCGTGTATCTTCCTATTAGTTAGACTTTTATAATCTGACCACAGTTCTTAGCCCTTTAATATCAAGTTCTAGGAAAAATTAAAATGTTTCAGAGGTTTAAGATTACAAAGCTCCTTTACCATAAAGATGACAACATAAAAAGCAATTAGAAAACTGTCAAATGAATATATGTCTTCTAAAGCTTTGATGCACTTAAAAGAACTAATTACAAAGAAAATTCCAGTGCTGAGTGTAATGATTAGCAATATGCAAATAACTGAGATATTCAGGCAGGCAAAGGTCTACAGAGACCAGAAGTTTCCCGAATGACTTGTAAATGCAAGTCTATGACGGTTTAATATGGTATGTGACTGCGTTTTCCTGGAGCTAGTCTAAGTAGTGGTCATTATGAAAAGGGCAAGGGGAAATGCCAATATTTGCTACATCACAATGAAGGCACCCTGTTGCTTTAGGCACTCAGTGCTCCGTGGTGCAAAAGAGCCACTTACTGATAAATTGCCATTTCTACCTGGGGTTTACAGAAGTATTACAACTTGTTTCAAATTTATGATCAGGATATGCCTGCAGTAAATAATTGAAAGTTACAAAGAAATTCTCTATATCAAAAAATGTGACAATCTTCTCCTGCAATCCTTCTACTGCAACTGGGCACCATTAAATGTGCCTTTGCACAGTGTTATGGTATGTGCAAACATTTAAAGCTAAGGCAGAATCCAAATGTTGTTCCATTTCTTCTGGTAAAAAGGTAAATGCAGAATATGATGTATTTTTGTTAAAGCTTGGTCTCTGTTTGGGATGAAGGTTAGTGGGAACTTGCTTAAAACATTGAGTTTTGATGCAAAGGGTTTTACAGAGAAGCATTAATTTGAATTATCTAGCTAGGAGCCAGAGGTGATTCTCAGTAGACTAATCATATAAAAGGAAACAAAGTTTTTTGTGGGATAGTTTATGCTGGTCTGCTCTCAAAATGGCCTGCCTGCCTGCAAACTCAGGAAACTCTACAACTGCAGAACTCCACTAAATTCAAGGAACATTAGTATTCAGAAATACAGCTGCAACAATGGTGCAAGTACTGGAAACATACTTGGTGATTTCATTCAGTGAGTAAGACAAGTCTGTTGCATTGTACTTTTGAAGTAGATATTTTGTAAAAATAAGAATACTTGTTATTGATATAAGTCTTTCTTTTGATTTTTTTCCAGAATGTGCCAAGATAAAATGCTGACTGCAAAAGGGGTAATTTTTTCCCTTTTCTTGTTTCCTGAGATGATAAATCTGGTATCAGTGGCAAGGGAATAAATCCAATTGTAGAAATACCTGGCACATCCTTCTTTTTGTGATAAGCAAGGTAGTGGGGTTTTGTTTGTTTGTTTGTTTTTGTTTGCTTTTGTTTGTTTTTAATTTGAGTTAGAAGAGAGGCAGATGTCCACTTCATAATGAAAACTTTATCCAGATAAGACGAGCTGTTCCATTTTAGTGCAGATGTTCTTAGGCATACTAGTTCTTGTATGTAATGCAGAGTATTTCTGCCCTTAGTAGGAACAGGTTCCCCAAAAGACTGTAATGAGCTAATAATTCTTCTATGAAATGGACATATCGTTACCTGCTTCCCAGCCTGTGGAATTGGACTTCATTTTTATCGATATTTTTGAGCCGTAAGTTGAAACGAGAGGAACAAACTCACACATAGAAGTACTCCTATACAGGCTTGCTTCAGCAAGAAGAGAAAGTAAGTGGAGGATTACATTCTCAAAAGTGAGACCGAATATTTTACTATTTAAATTAGGGGTGTATTATTCTTTCTGTATATTTAACTGCATCAGTGAAGAAGTAGTATTAAAGTTCATAAATTCTCATCAGTTATTAAAGCAAAAGATGAAAAGTATGGGTCACTTGTTATCTTAATTAACACCTAACTGGTATTTCCAAATGAAGTGTCAATAAGTAAAGGGCAAATTTGTGTTCAGTTAGTACATTCACAATATTTTTCCCATAACACCTCCTAATCCCTTTTAGAAATTCTGTGTTCATCTGGGGAAGAAATAATTTCCCTGATAAATATGCAAAGTGCTTTTTGCATGCTGTACTGATTTAGGGTCCTATTCTGAATCCCTTGATAAGTCTAAACATCCTTTATATATTTTAAATAGGTATTTCTACTTATGAGAAAGGGGGGCAAGTTTTGCTTTCTGAATCATATTTAACCTAGTAAATTACTTTCTGCAAGATGAATTATATTATTTTTCTGAATCAAAAACATCACTGATAACCAAGATGTGTAAGATATCTTTTTAGAGAATGTTTTATGCAATAGAACAAGATCCATAATTTATTGATCAAAACATACTTGAAATAACTACTGTGCAGTGCTATTTTTTGCGAAATAAAAGCACGTTACTGGCATTATTGCTTTTTAATCTGAAGGATTAGTATAACATACACACAAAAAATTACCAGATCTGCATGCTTTGGCAGCTGTCATAAGAACTGTAGGAGCTTGTAACTGGCTGCTTGACAAGTAAATCACCATGCATAAGTTTTGATTTGAAAATTATGGACTTCTCTAGGGGTATGTGAGATACCTGATGGAAATCATGACATCTTTGATCTCTTTTGCCTTCATTAGATCAAGTTTTCAATTTTTATGCTTGCAACACAACTGTATTTTTGAACCTCCTTCTTCCTGTTCCCTGTTTTGACTGATATTACTTCAGGCCTGTAATTGTGTTCTTGGCATTAGCTGTTAGATGTTTGGACTCTAGATCTGAATTATGAGCTTAAACTATACTTTAAAATCTGTTATGCCCTTCTCTTCCTCATGTTGTTGTTGGATTCATTAATGAGTTAAGTAATTGTGTCTAATCCAAACTGATCTGTTTGCATTTGAGATGAGTGGAAAGATGGACAATCACACTTTCAAAGATTGTCTCTACTCTTAATTATTTCAAGAGGTTCCCATTGTATGCTTTCTATCTTCCTCATTACACAACTGCATGCACCCCCAACCACAAAAATAAAATAAAACCTGTAAAAACTTTTTACCTCAGAGAAAAACTTATGAAATATAGGAGTAATGATGTGTCAAATGACCAAATGTGCTAATTACATAGATGAGAAAATTGTCGTGTCTGGTGAAATTTGAAGCAGAGCTTCAAAATCTGTTTGTTACAACATTGTTCAATATTATGTTCAAATGACATATAAAACAGTAGAAAGACTTTCAGTGGGATTTGAAGTATATCTAAGGAAATCTCTTACTATGTAAAGACTTTCCTCTCTTTTCAATGATGAAATTCACTTTGTGAATTTCAGTTTCCAGTTTCGTTCTGCATTTAAAATCTTGAAAGTCCAACTACCCTCTTTTATTTGTTATAATTCTAGAGCCATGAATGTTTTCAGTGTGCATTCTTATGGATGTATTTTCACAGCCACCAGCAATGTCAAATGCGCAAAGAAAGGAGATCTGAATGTACAATCTGAATGAGGTGAGATATCCTGCTAAGGCTATGTGATGTATCATAATATTCTGCAGGAGAAGAAACAGATTGAGTGACAGGTAGTTTTCAAATTGCGCTATTGTGTGATCAAAATGTTGTAGAGCAGTCCATTCATGCAACTACTTTTTGTTTATTGGACAAAATATAGCACATACAACTACTTGGCTTGTAAATAAATTATTTACAAACATTCCTGGCATTCAGAAGCTACTGTCTATGAGCAGACATGGTCACACAAAGGAAATTTCGAGATCCTGGGCCACAGAGTCTGACCAAGAGGCTCAACAAAGTTGCTGGCATGTTCCTCTTAATGCACCTTTGTGCCTACAAATTACTGTGTTATTTAAAGCCAACAAAGTCTGTAGTGAATAAAACAGAATGGGCTGCTTGGGCCTTACATAACTGTTCAAATTGGGAGCAATTTTTTTTACTTAGTCATTTTTATTTATTTCTTTATTTATTTTTATAAAAAGGAAAAGTGTTCTTTTCGATTTCTATTTCACCTGGTAAGAAGTAATGAATGCATTTATGTAGTATGAATTTTGTGCCTCTTATCAATGTTTTTAAAAGTATCTTTTTGTAATCCTCATGCATTTAAATTTAATTAAATATAAACAAATGAGATAGGTTATGAGTTTTTTGTTAGTTTGCACATAATAGAATTGATCATTTATAGTAATTAGCTCAAGCAAGAAAATAATTATTTCTTTTTTAAATTTCAATTTGCCTGGAATAATTGATTAAACAGTGACTGAGCAGACATAAATTTGAAGCTTTTAAGTGATACAGTTTTTCTAAGAAGATGGGAGCTGAGTCGAGACATTTTGGGGAATTTCACCAGAGTTAGGCAGCGATTTCTGATGAACTTTAAGTACTTACTAAACTTGACCTAAGTGTTACTGTTTACAGGAGACTGTTTTTGTTAGGAGTGTGCGGTGTATTGTCCTGGAATGTGGCTGACTAGAATAGGGCAGACAAGGGAATTTATCAGTGCTGTTCTAAAGTGCTTATGGTACATTTAATCTTTGCTGAAATATGATATTCACTACAATATTGCACCTTGAAAGCTTCTGTTGTAATGAAATGAGCAATGTTTTTGTTCTGGTAAACTGTATTACTGAATGAAAAGTACAGCTGTCTGTTTCAAGCAATGTGTGCTCAAATATTCATTTTCTTTAAGTGTTTACTTATGTAGGCTATTTAAGTAGTTTAACCTCAGCTTTTATTGGGACATGTGCAATAACTGGCCTTTTTCTTGCCACAATGCTCTTGGTAAATTGGAGCCATACTTAAATAAAGGGAAAAAAGTTCAGAGAGTAAGTGTGTGGCTATACCTGGGTGCGTACATTTGTGATAAACACCTAAGACAAGCAATGTGATTTTTAGATACCAATCTGTTCAGTAGTGGTCAAAGGCCAATTGAAAATGCTGAGCTTATCTGGCTGCTGAGGTAGTTGACTTGAAGTCAGTAAAGTAGAAAGCAGAGCACTACTTTGCTTCTTGTTCATACTGACTGTTTTCCTCTGCATGATCTGAACACAACAGGCAAGCTGAAGATTGACTTTCAGATGTTGCCCATTATACTTCTAGTAAGAGGTGGATGCAAGGCTGCCATGTTGCTGCTGCAGAAAAAGTGGTGCTGAAGACAGGAGTTATGACATGCTGAATCTTGACTGGTGTATGGTCAAAACAGCTGTTCTGGTATACATAGCACAAAGATTTATACTTGACCTTGTTGTGCTTGAAAAGTTAGAAATGGTTTTGGTAAATCTGACTATTGTTAACTGTCCTGGAGTTTGACTTGAGGATTTAGGAAGAGAATGTTGTAAAATATGCCAGTATTGTATTATATAGCTTAGCTAGTTGTTCTGTTATTGTGTTTAAAAATGATGGCTTCTGTTTTGAGAAAAGTCTTAAGGAAAGTTGTTCTCCTCTCCTGTTCCATTTTAGTTAGTTCTTGATTATTTAACTTTCTGGGAAGTATTCTTTGTAGTGCAGGGGTCTATTATGTGAACTAGCAATAGAGTGGAACTGATCAGCTTTGACATTACATACATAGTTTTCTTAGACTTGAATTTGAGTGCATCTAAATAACATTACCATCACTCCCTCAATTTGTTTAGATTTGCATCTGATCTTTTTTGGAGTATACAAAAGGAGAATGAGCTTATTCATGGTGTCACAGCACTTAGACACTCATGTTCAATTCCCTGTCTAATTAAACTGACCCTTTAATTGGAATTTAACGAATGTGTCTGCTCACAGCAGACAAGTTAGGAAAAATGTTTTCTTTTTCCTTCTTTGCTTGCATAGCTGTATATTGTAGTTTGTAATTAAAATTAGGCAGATTGTGTGCAACTCCATATATAAGAGAGATTTGTCTATTAGCGCTTGTCTAAGCAGGATACTGAAAGGCTTAAAATAGCTTTGGGAGAAAGAAGTGAAATGCAAAAGGAAGAGAAAGTACCAAAACAATCTTTTACAGTTTTAAGTCAAAATATGCAAATTAGTATAAACTGTTAGTATTGATTTTAAATTTTGTGATACACAGTGAAAGTTATAACTTAAAAGATAAGCTTAAGATGTAAGAGCTTGAGATCATCAGGAGTTTCCTGTACCAGATCTTGGTTTTCATGTGAGAAATACTTCTGTTTTATACAGTATTACCTCAGTGTCATGCTCGTTTATATCTATGCACACCATTTCTTGACCTGGAAGTTGCCAGTATGGTTAGCTAGGTTGTCTTTACAGGTACTTTGGAAATATATTAGAAAGAGTGGAAAAGCTCATCTTAGTGTTAATAAAATACTTTTTATTGGAATTGGCTGCGTACTTCGAATTTAACTAAGGGATACTAAATATATATGCTGAGAAGACTCCATCGCAAATTTAGTTTCATTCCCAGAATCACTGAGCTCAGAAAGATTAATGAATCACAGAATCATAGGGGCTGGAAGGGACCTCTTGAGATCATGTTGTCCAACCTCCCTGCTAATGCAGGTTCTCTAGAGTAGGTTACACAGAAAAGCATCCAGGCATGTTTTGATTATCTCCAGAGGAGACTCCACAACCTCTCTGGGAAGCTTGTTTCCAGTAGGTTGAAGCAAAGAAGGCGTGTAGTAGCTCTGCCTTCTCAGTGTCCTCCATTATTAGGGCACCCACATCATTCACCAGCACACTCACATGGTTCCTAGTCTTTCTTTTGCTACTGACATACTTCAAGAAGCTTTTCTTGTTGTCCTTGACCTCTCTCACCAGATTTAATTCCAAGTGGGCCTCAGCTTTCCTTGTGGCATCCCTGCTTGCCTTGGCAGTGTTCCTACATTCCTCCCACGTGGCCAGGCCCCTTTTCTACATTCCGTAGACTTTCTTCTTCCGTTTGAGTTTTTCCATGAGCTTCCTGCTCCTCCATGCAGGTCTCCTGCCACCTTTGCCTGATTGCTTACTCTCAGGGATGCACTGATCTTGAGCTTGGAAGAAGTGGTACTTGAATGTCAACCAACTCTCTTGGGGCCCCTTCCCTTCCAATGCTCTGACCCATGGCATGCCTCCAAGTGGGTCCTCAAAGACTTTCAAGTTGGCTCTCTTGAAGTCCAAGGTTGCAATCCTACTTATTGCCTTATTTTTTCCATGTAATATCTGGAACTCCGCTATCCTGTGGTCGCTGCATCCAAGGCTGCCCCCAACCTACATATTCCCAACGAGTTCTTCCTTGTTTGTAAGAACAGGGTCCAGCAGAACACCTCTCCTTGTCTCCTCCCTGCTTTCTTCCATGCACTTCAGGAACCTCCTGGACTGTGTGTGCCTGGCAGTGTTGCTTTTCCAGCAAACATCAGGGTGCTTGAAGTCCCTGTGAGAACCTGTGCCTGTGATTGTGAGACTACTTTCAGATGTCCATAATGAAGACAAAACTGCTTTATAATACTACACAATGGGACCTACAATATTTATCTTTTTTTTTCATTTTATTTCCAAACAATGCAGTACATAACACTAAATAGGCAGTGAGTGATGAAATATGGAAAGTACTTCCAGACTATGTAAATGCATCTCTACTGATATGTTTGGGAGCTGTAAAAGGGACTTCAGTCCAGTAAGAAAAGAATATGGAGAAGGTCAGGGAAGTGACAAAGGAAGAGATGACAGAGCTAACTTGGTTCATTTGACTTTGAATAAAACAGCATAAATAAATAATACAGATTTCTCTTGCTATTATTTCACTTGCTTTCTAACCAAGGTATGTATCTTTTTCGGCCAAATGTCAGTGGAGTTTCTTTAGTAATTACTAATTTTTTACTTTTTGTCATTGAATAATGGTTTAATTACCATTGTGAATTCTTTGTCCTAACTGCTCTGTAAACAAATTAGACCTCTCCTTAGGTAGTTTTTTCTCTTTTAGTTTCATCCTTCTTGTCCAAATTCCTTGATTCTAAAATAATATGATTTTGTGCTATGAACAGGTCAGTTCCTCTTTAATTTGGCATTGCCCCTTTGTGTTCTACTTAATTTCTTCTGTGCGTAATGGAATGTTTGTCACCTGTGCAAGGGAGAAGGCTTTAATGAATTGCATTGGGTTTGCTCTAATTGACAGTAATGCATTCTGTATGTTTTTTAATTAAATCTGTAGAACTTCCTCTTCTGAGGTGGATAATTGTTTCCTGAATTATGCTCTTTCATTTTTAACAGTTTCCCTAATCTTAAAATTTGAAGTCATTGTCATTTGTATGACAATGAATGCATATTCTTCTGCGTATAGTATTCACTATTATCTACAGCTTTTACTAATGTAAAAAATAAATACAGAGGACATAGTATGGACTAAAAAATTATTTCAGAGAAATGTCCAAATAACAGATCAAAATACAGATGCAATTTTTCATTGCATTTTAAAATTGAAATAACCATTAAAAATATATCCTTGGCCTATTTCATTCATAATTTCAAGGTACGTTAAAATCATCACTACGTAGAGGGGTCAGTAAAAGTCCAGGAATAAATTAAATCCCATATAAGCCCTTTGGGGCCTTATTCATTGGTCTTTGAAGTCAATGGGATATTTTTCTTTGACTTCAGCACAAATAAAAGCAATTAATATTCTCACTCTAAGCAGTTCCTAAGTGAAACTAATAAGGAAATATATTTTTAAAATTTCAACATGGCTTGTTTGAAACATTAGTTACAAAAAGATCAGTTTTTTATGCTCTGTTATGGGGGAGAGCAATAGAGGAGGTTTAGTGCAGTGGTTTTGGGGAGTGTAAAGATCTGGTAAAGCACACAGAAATGACATCAAAGCCTGTTTAGCGTGATTCTTGGCAGGAAGGTCAGCTGTCAGGTGTGATTTTGGCTGTTTGAAAGGCTTCTGTTACCTGTAAAAATTGTCATGAGTATTGAACACTGTAGATAGATACTAAGCACCCTTTTTTCCAGTGTGTTTCTAACCACTGTAGTAATTTCTTATTAAAGCAGAACTAAGATGCTACTGAGTGTAGTTCCTATTTGTAGCATCTTATAGCCAATTAATTGTGAATTTTTATAATTCTGAAAGACAAGTGTATTTTACAAACATGAGAATTTTTTCATGTGTGTACACTTTGTCTGTATCTATCTATCTAAAAAAATAAAGAAACAAATCTTATGCATTATCTCATGAAGGATTTGGTGGAAAAATTAATTGCAAAATATCAACTCAGTCTTGTTTTTAATTTATATAAAGCACTAAAAGAAAATTCAGACATCTGAATGTTGATGTTAGACCCAATACATTCCTTTTTACCAACATAAGACAATTTATTAAGTTTCCATTGATTCAGTAGTTTTAACTTAATACAAATTACTGGAATGATAAATCATCTGGAGCGCTGCAATGAAATGAGTCATTACATTTAAGTCTTCTCACTTCAAGAGCAGTTCAATAAAATACACAATTCAATGGTGCTGTTAGATGGGATTAAGCATGCTTAAACCATTGATATTTTTTATTTAGTATTATCCTTTAGCATCTGACTATTTGTATCTAATATTGACTCTAGCCAAGACCGTGAATTTTAGCCAACATATGAATTCTTACCTTTCACTATTCAACCAGTTATGCATTTCAACCTATCCAATCAAATGATATATAACTGTTTCTATAGAAACTGATGCACTTCAAAGAAGAATATAGCTGGATTGGTTTATTTGTTTTAAATTTGATGGCTCAAAAACTATGGGCTAATGTGAGAACATGATAAAAGTTTAGACAATTTCAGAAAGCATGATGTTAGTAAAGAATGCATAGATGACTATCATGGCTCCAGAAAATATTTGTTATATTTAACTGTAACCAGTTTGGAGGGAAAACAGAGGCAAAAATGAACCAAATGTAAATATATTGTTTAGAATAGAGCTTCTAAACTCCTCTCTCCCTTCCTCCTTAAAATCCACTGTTTGATAGTAACTTGCAAGTTTTGTTTGTTTTGATGGGGAATATTTATCAGATGAGGGCTGGAGTCTCAGATGAGAGAAAAGGCATAGTTACATGTATGTATCAGATTGGCTTTAGTCACCTTTCTCAGAATAGACTAGATTACTAGGGTGGCTTAAATCTAAAGGAATAGTTTTGAGGCATCCATTCTAATTTTTCATTCCAGCTTTTTAACCATTGTCTCACTGGATTTCCATTATACTCATACTTCTAATTTAAGAATTTGAAAGCCCTAATTTTCATTTCAGTATAGAACAAGAAACTGTATAAATCTCAAGTGTTTTGGTTAAGCAAGATAGTTGTTTCTCGCTAGTAAGAAGACAAAAAAAAAAAAAAGTGAAGTTCTAAGTGAACAACTGGTTTTACTTTGCAGTGCTTTTATTGAGGCTATCACAGTTTAGGGCCTTCACAATCTACTCACGAAATTCTGTTTGACTGGGTGTTCTTCCCAAGGACTTAACATTGCTGTCGAGTTTCCCTAGTTTAAGCTGCCTTGTACTTGAGTGGGCATGTGATGAGTAGAGCCAGATTCTTATTACTACTGGATTGATCTTCCCTGTTGAAATCCTTCAGGAAAACCTTGTGAATAATTTTAGAACTATGACATTTTGAAAACTGACAAAGGTTGGAGTGTCTCATAGGAAGGCTTTGGGAGGTTTAACTGTACACATTTACATATCGAAGCCAATTTCTATGCAAAAGATTTTCAAAACCCAATTGCTTTTCCTAATTAAGGATATGGTGTTAAACTGTGTCCATAATGAATAGTTCTACTTTGACATAATACGAATGTACAAAAAATCAAGTGGACCTTTTTTCCATCATTTGCACTTACATGCTTTGAAAGAAACATGGCTGAACTTCCTAGGAAGGCTGAGTGATGCTTTAGTAGTGATAATTTTCCTTCTTCTCATAAGGTCTAGGCAAGATAACTTTGAAAAATTACATTTAGATTTTTAGATACAATCTTTCTGTTATGCTCTGTAAGCAAAATGCTTATGTGATACTCTGTAAGGCGCTAATGTACGTTTATCAGAAAATGAAAGCTCAGATAAATGAAACGCATTGGTGATGAAACTAAAAAAGTTACAGTTTCTTCCTCATTAATTTTTGGCATAGGTTTTTAAATCCATTCTCAAAAAAGCATTAGACCCTGGAAAGCTGTTAGCCATTTTCTTCTATATTTCCCTAATGATGGTGGACTGTCATAAAAATTTCATTGGGTTTTGAATAGCCGATTAAACAGTGATATTTAGAAACAGATAAATAATAGACAAATTGTCCATTAATAGCACACAACTCACTATTTTCATTTTGAGTTTTCAATTTTACATTTAGTATTCATAACTCAGATCATTTAGGTATGTTGGTTATTTAATAGTAATTGACTATAAGTTTGCCTTTAGGGAAGACATGTTTATAAATGTTAGTAATTGATATATGCTTTCTACTCAGGACTCAGTGGAATTATGTAGGGTTGTTATTTTAATCAAAGAAAAGGTGAGAAAGAGAGTTCTGACTTACATAGTGATGACTTATGTACACATGCAAATTTTTCAACTTCTTAATGCTACTTTCAATTTTTTCACATTTGAAAAATACAAGAAATTAACTTTGTCATGCTTTAAAATGCTGGAAAATCACTTATCATTGGCTAAAGTACAATTAGAAATATCTTGAGAACAGCAGTTTTTCTATTCATTTACACTGTTAAATTATGTCTTTCTATTTTGTTTTTAAAAGAAAAATCATAGGCCAACTGTTCTTGAATGCTGGAAAGAAGAAAGTTTGTGTTCTACTACTTAAGTATCTAGAACTGCAGGGAGATAATCTGGGAGTATGTACAACCTAGGCTAGCATGCCGTAATGATGCAAAGGCTTATTATAACACTAATTCCTATTGGACTGCATGCTCCTACCATTTCTGCTTTCTTTTTTTTCCCCACTGCACCCTACTTTCTTCTTCTATACCCAACAAATTGAAGATATTATAGAGCAAGTTGATGGCAGCTGGCTATGGTGTGCCACAGGAAGAATTCTAAGATGCTTGTTCAAATCAGCTTTATGATTTTACAATACCAACCAGCACGTATTCAGAATATAGAACAAATCTCTATGCTATAGGCTTCTAAGGTGGTTGTCTGGTAGTGCCAATGTTTGCATTACGCTGAAATCCTGTGGGTTCCGGTTGGTCATCAGGATGAGTTCTGTTGGACTTCACTGGCAGATTAAAACCTTTTGTTTTTTAATTCATTTTGAATGAGTATTAGGCTAGCTATCCAATTTTATGCTTTAATTTTTTTAATAATCCTTTTAATTCTTCTAAACAGACTAGCATTTTGTGCTGAAAAACATTATGAAACTCTGTCCAGTGTTCTTTGGAAAGGAAATGGTGTAAAATAAATGAATTTAGAAAAAGGAATTTGTTGGGAAAAAAAGGTATGCTTTGCTCTGGGCCTTTATCAGAAGCAACCATCTGCCTATAGGTGTGTGCATGTGTATACATGGTTTTTCTAATGAACAATTAGTTGGTTTCAGTGTGTTCCATTCTGAGGGGATGTAGTTGTTTCAAATTTCAGATAGACTGCAGTGATCATCAGAGTTGGGAGGTCTCTTTTTCAGTATCTCTTGTTAGAGATTCTTCCCAGATAGGCCACAGTCTTGCAGTATCCTTGTTCAGCTCAGATGCAGCAAGGATTTTGGTGGTATCCGTAGTAACCTGTTAGTTTGTTATTACTTTTATTATGAGTTCTGTGTTCATTCTCTATTTTATCTAGATTTTAGAAGCTTGCGGTGTTATTCTTACCAATATATACCTCAAAATATAGTAATCTTTAAGATAAAACAAATGATTATGTCTAGTAAATAAGGAATGCTAGTGGTTACATTCCATTTTCAGATATTTCTGGGTTCAGTATTGGTTTGCTAGAGTTACAAGAACTTTCCTACTGATATGGAACAAGGACACGTATGCTGAAGAAACCAGACATAAAGAGTGCTTTGATCTTCCAAAAGAAATGGATCACTCTGGACCTCTTCTTGCACTCATTGGAATAGTGCTTCTGCTATCTTTAAATGGCGTGACCCATGACCCTAGTTATAGAGTCTCATTCTTTAATAACTTCTTTTTATTTCAGTCACTTTTACCTCTTCATTTCCTGTATTTCAGCAGAGGGGCACAGCTGACTGATTTGGTGTAATACATGACCTCCTGCCCTCTGGGAAGTCAGTGAATTCTTCGTTGCTGAAGTTTTTCTAAGAGATATTTCCAGGGTGCATTTTAAATCTAAATTTGATTCTGCTAGCACTCATCTCTGTGTGACAGTTTCATTTATTTCACATGCTAATCTGTCAGATAACGTGGCATCTTTCACTGCCCCCAAATTCACAATGTTTGTTTGTTAGATTTACATTGCAACAAATGCAAAATTGGATTAATCTTAGTGCTGAAATTTGCCATTACATTTCAGACTCAGTACAACTACTGAACTACTAATGGTTTAGGGTTATAGTGCTCTTTTAGGAGGTCTGTGATCTCTGGAATTAGTTATCGTTTAGAGATTCAGGAACAATTTGGTTAAATGTTCTCAAGTATTTTAAATAATCATTTGTTTTTGTGCCATATACAAAGTGATTTGCATGAAAACAACACCTGCATGTCTTTGTGAGCAGTTTTTTGGAGTTTACATGTTGTTCTTCCTATGCTGCATTGAAAACAACATTCAGTGATTTCAGAACAGTCCTATTTTAGGCTTTAACAGTCCTTTTCAGGCATATTATTGAAGCACTAAATATGTATCGTCAATAGATATGAAAGTATATATATATTTTTTTAACAGAATCAAATACCAAAATTGACCAGGCATTTCTTATTGGCCTATTTTCTGTTAATGTGTTGTTATTATTAGTGAGAATGGACCATATTCTCATTTTCTTTTAGGCTCTAAGTCATACGAAGTGGTGCTATTTTTACAACACAGAATTGCTTTAAATGAGCTCTGTGGATTGGATCCCTGGTTGTTGCACATCACTGATGTTTTGCAAGTTGAAATGTTCCAATGTAAGGGTGGTATTTGGTGAAAAATGTGCTACATCTCAAGAGATCAGCCCCTCTATTATGGTGGATGGGAATGTGAGGTGTTTAAACTCTGCTCCAAAGAGCAGTTCAATGGATTGTGTAAATATTTTGTCTTTTCAAAGACAGGAGACCAAGTCACAGGAGACACAAATTTCCTGTTTCCAAGCATTAAGCCATTAGTTGACCTAGTTCAAAATTTAGACCTCTTTATCCCAAATGAGCATCCTGCTGACTATTCCACTGTTTCATTATACAACATCAGGCAGAAGAATCATGTTGTAGATTTATGTTTGGAACGCAAGTTGACTGAATAAGCAATCATAAATGTTAGAAAACCATGTGCTTCATTTCTGTCAGAACTCAACTACTGGGATAGACATGTCATTGGAAAACAGTAATAGAGAAGTGGTAAATATTTGCCTTCTTATACCTGAGGCATTCGGATGCCTCTTAGCAATGCAGATGTTGGAAAACAATTTGAAATTAATAGTTTTAATTAAACAACTTTAAATTTGTTTGTTCCTCACCAGTTTTGTGCATGGTTCCAAAGGAAACATAATTTAATGACATCTCTGTAAAAATTTTTGATTTTACAAACTTGTAAAATAACACTGATGAAATGCATCTGCTTCTGTTATTTTTATTCTACCTGACCTACTGAATATTTGGCATTATTTTCTTGCCTTGTAGTTGTTTGCTTAGGATCGAGAAGTGTTTTGGAATTGTGGCATTTGAGAGGAAGAACCAAGGCATTTTGAGAAAAAAAATTTTTTTTTTTTCATTTCATTTTTATCCAGTGACACATTGTCTTCTGTTGTCACTATGAGTTAGTATTTTAGGTTTTGGGTGTTGTAGGTTCACATGTGGCTTAATGCTGGTATTTGCTCTAGAGTTTCTGTCTGCAAACTTGCATCACATGAAAGCGTTGCTCGTGCCCGTTTTAGGTGCACGTATGTTGATGATGAATTTAAGTGCAAGACAGCACAGAATTAACCCCCATGTCCTGATTTCCAGCATCCTCATCAAGCACTCATTCTTAATTCAGAGTTACAGGGTAGAGATCTAGGGGAGAATTCTAACACTTAGCTACTACGTTATGTAGCTGACTGCTAGTAATGAAGTTCTTCTGTACTCTTTTTCTCACCAGTAATCTTAGCACTGCATAAGCAGTAAGGCATAATGAAGTCTATAACCATCACACTGCATTGTGAGATAATTGCTGAATGTTGTTCTTTTACATGAACTTTCTTCCTCTTGAAATTTATAGATTAGTAAACAAGGGAAAGAGCTGTGAAAAGGAGAGGGACATTAGTCAATAGAGTGGAACCTGACAGCAAGAGGCTTTATGAAAAAAAGTCATATAGTAGCTTGCAAAAGGTGAAAACACTTTGTGACCTGTGATACTGGGCAGATATGGCTAAATAGCACAGACCTACAGCTGTTTCACGAAAATGGAAACTTTGTCTGATCTGCTAGCTAGAAAATACTAGACAATAGCAATCTGCAAGACCCTAACGTCCAATGAAAATCATGACACCCTCTTCACAAACAGTAGCTCTCAGTGGTAGATCGGCAATGAATACTACTAGAATCTGTCCAAATAGATTTTTAAGAGATAGGTTACAAACTAAAACATATTTTAAAGTTTTGTGGGCAAATGTTTGGCTAATCTACCCGACAGTTTAACACTTCATCATTCTTGAATATGGTCAATCTTGTACACATGTACATTCATGCAGAGTAAAGTTAGACCTCGGTGGATAGCCTGACAATACCGACAAAATCCATTTTAAGAACTGAATAATATGTATATATCTTTCTGAATGTAAAGTAGTATACTAAAAGTGACAAAAAGGAAAAACTTTTCACGTATGCTGTATTTGATCACCTTCTTCTACATATACAGTTAGGAGTGCTTGCCCTTAATTAGCGATGGTAGTTATGGCATACTGATCTTAACTTATCTTGATGGTATGCCTGGAAGCATTCTGTTAGAAAGTTTAGGTGACATCTAAAGTTATTGGATACTTCAGCAGCTGAAATAGGAATGCTGTTTGGCTCCCCAGCTGTCTTCTCTAGACCATGCCTCTAACAAGACCAGTGCACTTGCGTGCATTGTTGAACCTACAGTAGGACAGGAAAGTGATTAAAGTCATGAAGCATAGTGTAGTCTCTCTCTTGTAACATAATTTAATATGGCATGGAAGTGCAAATGGAAATATTTAAGATGGATTTTGTACAGCTCACCTTAGCTAAATCATGTCTCGATGGAAATTAATTTGAATATTCAAAATATGTATAAACATTGTCTGAACTTAGTCTCAGCACCTAATCCAAGCCCAGCTGCACTGTCCCAGTTATTTGGGTTTACATACATTCTCCTATTCATCCAACTGGCTTTCCCTTAACACCTTTGAAGTGTTCAACAGCAAATTATGTGGACAGTAAGAGTTATGTTTTAGTATCTTTCCAAGACATCTGCCAACCAGTGCACAATATTCCAGTCTTGACAAAAGACATAAATTTCATGAAATTCCCATGGATTCTAACCTTTTTTGGCATTAAGACTATGGAATGGTTAGTGGTTGGGGCTGACCTGCTGGAAAGGAGCTCTGTGGAGAAGGATTTGGGTGTCCTGCATGGCCAACAACAGGTTGACCATGAGTCAACAGCGTGCCCATGTGGCCAAGAAGACCGATGACATCTTGGGGTACTTTGAAAAGAGCATAGCCAGCAGGTTGGTGGAGGTGATCCCCCCCCTTCTACTCTGTCCTGGTGAGGCTGCATCTGGACTGTTGTGTCCAATTCTGGGCTCCTCAGTTCAAGAAAGACAGAGAACATCTAAAGAGAGTCCAGTGGAGGGCCACAAAGATGATTAGAGGCCTGGAGCATCTCCTCCTCGTGAGGAAAGGCTGAGAGACCTGGGACTGGAGAAGAGAAGACTGAGGATGGATCTCATCAGTGTTTATAAATATCTAAAGAGTGGGAGTCAAATGCATGGGGCCAGGCTCTTTTCAGTGGTGCCCAGCGACAGAACAAGGGGCACAAACGGGAACACAGGCAGTTCCATATAAACACGAGGGAAAAACTTCTTAACTTTGGGGGTGACAGAGCACTGGAACAGACAGGCCAGAGAGGTTGTGGAGTCTCCTTCTCTGGAGACATTCAAAACCCACCTGGATGCTTTTGTGTGTAACCTGCTCTAGGGAACCTGCTTTAGTAGGGGTGTTGGACTGGATGATCTACTGATGTCCCTTCCAACTCCTGTGATTCTGTGAGTACCATGATTTTGCCAGCCCTTTGTTTTACTTTGCTTTGTAATCCTCCTGAGCAGTGAAGGTCAGCATGTTTGCTCCAAATCTCTTATTTTCTTTTTAAATAACAAAAATGTTTGTGTTCACTTATATAGATTCCACATGGGAGTAGTATTCAAAATTGATGAGTTTATATCCTCTTGGGAGAATCAATAATTTTAGTGATAACTGTTTAATTTTGTAATTCACAGATTAAATGACAGGAGGATGATGCTAATTGAACATAAAGGATACTGATGTGTTCACACAATATTGTTCAGAAAATAATATAAAAAATCTCATATTCTTAGCTCTACAAATACAGAATATCCTTTATCTTAAGTTGCATAACATTGTTTAACAAAATCTGTTTGCAATTTTGTAAGTGTCAAATCTGTTAACGCTTCCACACATTTTTCTTCTCTCTCAGAGGAAGATAATTGTTATGTTTTATGATTTAGGAAACACCTACTACTTTTTCAGCTTCACTTTGTTTATACAGATTTGTACATTACTTTTGCACCACAGATTCCAGTGTTTTTGGTTTTTGTGATAATTATCACTTCTAAAATCATGCCATTTTATAAAATCATCGCTTTTAAAACTCCTTCCCCCCTCCCCCCCCCCTGTAAACCGGTAAGCAGTGGAATAAATATTCAAGGAAGTTTCTATAATTTTTGGCCTTAGTGCTAGTTAAGGTTGGGGTAAGAGGGAGCCAAGAGGGTGTGGGCCTGAGGAATCTCTAGGAACTTCTAAGAGTTTGGTCAGCTGCCATTGACCCCAAGGTGCTTGCAGCCTTTGGTGAAGCTGCTGCCCCACGATAAGGAAGAATCAAGCACCCTTTCATTTGGTATGAGGGAGAGGCCCATATGAAAGTGAAATGTAAGGCACAGGTCTCAGAATACAATGACAGATGCAGCACTTACATGCAGCATTTCATGCTGGTTGCCCAGCAGGTGTTGGAGCAGTTGTCCTATCAGGGCAGAAGCTATAACCCAGAAAGAGACCCAAAAGGAAGACTAGGTAAAATGTGGATCTGCTACAGAATGATGCACAGGCCCTTGTGACACAGGACACAGGCATTCAGTACCTCATCCTTCTTCACCTCAGTGTTTTACTTAGGAAGACTGATCTCTAGGAAAGACCTCAATAACAGTGAACAGAGGATGGAAAAAGTGAGCTTCAGTTTTAAACCTCTTCCATATTGCTTGCAATGGTAAAGAAAAAATCTATCCCTTTCAAGCCTTCCCTTACAACCTATTCCTCAAATACAAAATGGTGTTTAGCTGTTATGTGTTTACACTCAAGCTGTGCAGAGCTTTTGTGAATGTTTTCAGCTGAATATCTGTTTATATAATCTTTAGTAATCAAGCCTTAAAGTTGATGAGGAAAAACATACCAAATCATTTATGAGTGGATATTGCGAAGAGTGTAAGAAAAACAATTTATTGGAGTCTTGCAACCTCAAAATTAGTTCTCAGGACAAGCACAGATGATGACTAACTTTTAGTTGATACATAGATCTCTAGTAATAGCATTATTTCTCTCCAGTATTCAGTACTGATAAAATAATAGAATCTCTCAGGCACAATATTATTTAACTTCTTCAAGCTGAATGCATGCAACTGTATCTTGCTGCTCTTGAAGGCAGTGTGTGCGTTGTGGGTTTTTTTTCTTTGTTTTGTTTGGTTTTGTTTATTTTGAGGCCTTATAATTCAGTGAAGATCTATATATGGTATTATTGAGAAGAATTCTTGACTGCTGATGACTGAATTAAACAAGAGAATAGGAAGAATATAGTAACAGAATAATGACTGCAAAGGTTGAGAAAAATAGCTATTTTATTAGTTGATGCAACTTGAAATTGGTCACCACTATAACCTGCAGCTGGCCTGTTCTTTTGAACTCTTTGAAAACCTCTGAGATCTTTAAATTAATCAGATTGAATTATTGTCACTAATACAACAGTATGTCTGAGCACTGTATGTTCTCAATTGCTGATTCAAATTTCAGTCAATTTTGACAGCTTTAACACTTATTCTTTTGTTTTTTTAGCTGACTCTGTACTCCGCTAGACTACTACCGGGGATCATAAAAGACAACTGGTTTAATATAAGGAGCATAAGGTTTTGAAAATTTCAAAGATGTGACAATGCTATAGTATTCTGAACTCCAAAAATGTATCCTGGACATTTTTCTTTGACATCAGAGTGAGAGAATGACTCTAGTGAATCTCTGGTTCCCTTTATTTCTTTTGTCCGCAGCTAATAAAAGACAATGTCTTTTAAAGTTTAGGTTATAGGATATTATTTTTAATAGCATGTTAGCTCATCCTAATCTTACAAGAATGTCAACTTCTCTTAAAGTATTGCCTTGCCTGTTGTGATTCAGGCTACAAAATTACTTGTTGCTTATTCACACGTATAAGAGCGTATAAAGGGAATATTCAATGCTTTTCTATTTTAAAATTGAATCAAAGCCCTGATGTTCTGAATTGTAGGGAGGATGAGCAACTTGAAGAACGAATGTTCGGTAGTTTGTTGAAGAAATACTTGATTTATCTGTTTAATTTTCAATTACAAACTTTACGAATAAGAATTAGAGATGTGTGAGAAACTTGAAGCAATTGTACAGGGTTATTGGCTGCCAGAGATTTTGGAAAACTTTTTTGTTATTTTTTCTAACCTATTCCATAGTTACTGTGAATGTTAGTAATAGGAACTGAGGTAAATCATGTCCTATAAAGCAAGATAAAGAGCATCATATGAAAAATTTGTTTCAGAATTTTATATCTAATTTAAAGTTGTCAGTGCTGCAAGAGTTCTACCCCTTTCTAAAATGATTCTTTAATCCTGAGAAGTGTTAGGCTGATAGCAAGAGAAGTTCGTGCTTTATCTGCATAAATAACAGTCTGGCACACAAATAGACTTCTTGTCTGTTCCATAGTAATAGTCATAGGGATGTGTTCTCATTCTTTGGAAGCTGCAGAAATCACTGCATGAGTGTATGGCACTAGCTATTGAAAAGTCGTAGCAAATTAGAGGAAATACGGAGCAAGCTTCACAAATTTAGCCTTGAGTATAGGTAATCTTTTCCTCAGCAGGTTGCCACCAACAAGCTACCTGTTGGTTGCAAAAGGCACTTAGAAATATCTCTCAGGACTTCCAAACGTTTGATATTCACCCACAAGTATCAGGGTGGAAACTGTTGTCTTAAGCTGCTGCAACTGAGTGTTGTATGAAGAGAAGTGATGATGAATGTACATCATATCTCTGCCCACAGAAAAGAAAGCCAATGATATTAATGTTTAGTTTTTGCCTCATAAAATAAAACCAGAACTCCCAAAGATTTCCATTGTTGCTATATGAGTTGACTTGATGTCTTATGGTAGAGAGTGTTGCCAGAAGGTCGAGGAAGGCTATGCCAGTGTTTCACAACTCTTAAACTATGGTTCCATTTGATGTAACTAAACTTAGATAGCAAAATTTTTTTGCTCTGAAATTTCTCTTTTTTGGAAATGAATTTTTGAAGACTTTGTTTTGATTCTTATATAATCTCTTAGGCTTCCGGTTTTATGGAAAAACTGCATCTCTATTCACTTTGCAAGCAAGGCTTTGAATTGATTAAATGTTTTATTGTGTGAATAAATGTTTATATTTTCGTTATGTCTAATTGTTTGGGTTTTTTCTTTGAAAAAAAGGAAAACTGCAACATCTTGCTTATAATCTCAGCATTTGTCACAGGTGTAGGATAACAATAAAAATACTGCATTTACATCACTGTGTACTCTGCTAGGGCTCTACTGAGACTTAATCTACATGCAACATCTCTGCAGCATGTAAAGGCTTTAATAAGAGAGAGTCAATGAGCCTCATGTACCTTTTATAAAACATGACATAAGGCAATATAATTAAAACTAAACTTATTTCCTGTGGTGAAATTAACTTACAGAAATGAAGGTGTTTATTTATTAAATAGGATCTCTGGAGCTCTTGCCTTATTCTTACCCCTCCTGGGAAGGTTTTGATTGTTTGCTTCCTTTCTTTTGCCTGCTTGCTGTGTAATTTAAAACTGATATCTTCCTTTGGGAAACAAAATTTGATCGGAGAACAGCCTGCATCACCAGCTAAACAAATTACCAACGTTTTACTCACTTTTTTTTCCCTATTTTTTTTCCCTCTAACTGTAAGAAGAAAAAGTGTGCAGAATTATTAAAAACATAGAAAACACAGTCATACAAAGCAAATATTTTTTTTCAGTAACAAGGAGGGCCTTTTCTTTTAGGGTAGGTAAAGGCTTATTTATTTGTTTATTTTGCTTTTAAGTAGTAGAAGATTATAGTAAGAGATTTCCTCATATTTTCTTTAGGTCTTTTTGCTTCTTTCTTTTGTTTTCCATGATCAAGTCTTGGTGTCCATTGTTGGTTTTTTAGAATGTGAAATGGCTGAGAGCAGCATATTTATGTTATAGAACATGTAACTGTTTAATAATTTTGCAAATTACATGAACTCAATGTTGATAAACTAATTAATTTAAATATTTAGTTTGAAATGACCAGCAGAGTCTTTACAATGATATACTATAATGATTTACTGAAGTACAAAGATCAGATTTCAGATCTGATAGCCATTACAGAGAAATTGCAACTTGTGACTGGCTTTGAAGATTTTTTAAAAATATTTTGCACACTGAAAACATTGTCTGTATTCTTTTTTTTTTTTTTTTTCAATCGACATACTTTTCCTGTATGTTGTAGTATTGGAACACTTAAGAATACTCATTGGAAACTGTGAGCCATTAAAGTTTCATATCCCAACAGGAAGGAGAATTTCTTTCTTTCTTTTTTTTTTTTTTCTGGCAGTGGTTGTTGAAATTGTACTAGAAAATTCGCAGAATAAAAAGCAATCAGTACTTCATCACACTGAAAGGTTTTTATAACTAATATTTAGAAATATGGATTTTTTTTGTTTGACTGAAGAAGTCTTCTGTCATAGTGATATATGACAGCATTTTGACTGTTGCAGTGATTGTTCTGGAAGAAATATCACATTTATTGTTTGCTTATTTGCATCAGCGATACCTGTGATTTAGGTTCAGTTCTAGTCTTGTGTGAAACATTCCTTATCTAGTATAAGCTTTTTGATGAGGTATGTGAATTAAAAAAAAATGTAATTGAAGTTTTGAAGTTTACTTTTCATCATCTCCAAACCTTAGTGTTTTGGGTCTAAAGCTAGTTAGTCTCTTAAAAGTTTGTCATCCTTAGTGATGTTTTATGAAAACTTGAGAAGACATGCCAGTCCTTTGAAGTAAACCAAACGTGCATTTTATTTCACAGCGTAGCTCTAAATAATCAGATCCACAAAACTATAATCATGAAATTTGAGCCTTGGTTCTACATGTTGGATAGAGGAATAGAATAAGGAGAGGGGAAAAAAACAAAGCAAAAGTACAAAAAACCTTCTGCCTATGCAGTTCTTATGGATCTGTAACTTTGTTTTTTAGGCTTCTAGATGTGTTTATTCAGGCTTGCTAATTTTTAGCATGCTACGTAGAATAGCTCTTTCAAGACGTGGAGTTAGTGAAATATGAAAACACTGAGTTGCTTTTAAGATTTCTGTGAAGTTGAGAAGTGATTTAGTCTGTGGTCTGATTCTTTAATGCAAAATCTTGTACTTGCTGAAAGAGCTCACACTTCAGAGGAAAGAGGGAGTTATTAGTATACTCGCTAAACAGGAAGACAGTTGGGAGAAAGCCGGATTTCACATCACAGAAATGGTAGGGCAACTCCTTGGATGTCTATTGCCTTGTGTCCTCCTTACAAATAAGTAGATAATTCCCTTCCTGTGTATAGCAAATTAGAATTATGGCTTTTCCCAGAAAAAAAAAAATCTGTTTAATTTCCTGAGTTAGTAAAACTTTTCTACCTCTTAACAAGTAGAAGATGTTGGCTTCCAATTAGAAGAAGGCATTCAATTTCTTTAGATTATTAGTATGATAATTGCATTGGAAGTACGTTATTCCTTTTGTTTTCACATTGCATTAAGAAGGAAAAAATTGAAAATCAAGAAGATAAAAGTTTAAATTTATTTAAATCAAATAACCGGTCATAAATTTTTAGCTTATATAAGTTTTGGGTTCGTTAACATAAAATTTCTTGAAATTAAAGAGTATGTGATTCTGAAATACTCCATAAATACTTATTTCCATCCATAGGGTAGTGATCAGATGGATCACTGAACAGGAGTCTAACTAAATGCTGCACAAAATAAATACATTTTTATAAAAAGATGATGTGGCTTTGCAATTTGGTTTTGCTTTAGCTTGACCATTATAGAACTATAGAGAGGAACTAAAGTAACATTAAAAGTTTTCCCAGTAGAAGTTAAAAAGCATTCTTAGACCTTCAAAATCATAAAAAATACTGCATTTTTTCCCATGGGTTGTGATGGTATTTTATTTTACTGCTTTGTAACTTCCTTTTCCCCCTAATTTTTCAGAATGGCAAGACAAATGGGCGTTAAAAAGATTTGAAAAGTCTTTCTGGAAAAGTAGCACTTGTGTGCAAGAATAAACATGTTCTGTTTGATAAGAAATAGTTTTGATTTCAGTCTGCTTTTAAGGCTCCTTGTTTTATCACAGAATCACAGGGGCTGGAAGGGACATCAGTAGATCATCCAGTCCAACACCCCTACTAAAGCAGGTTCCCTAGAGCAGGTTACACACAAAAGCATCCAGGTGGGTTTTGAATGTCTCCAGAGAAGGAGACTCCACAACCTGTCTGGCCTGTCTGTTCCAGTGCTCTGTCACCCCCAAAGTTAAGAAGTTTTTCCCTCGTGTTTATATGGAACTTCCTGTGTTCCCGTTTGTGCCCCTTGTTCTGTCGCTGGGCACCACTGAAAAGAGCCTGGCCCCATGCATTTGACTCCCACTCTTTAGATATTTATAAACACTGATGAGATCCATCCTCAGTCTTCTCTTCTCCAGTCCCAGGTCTCTCAGCCTTTCCTCACGAGGAGGAGATGCTCCAGGCCTCTAATCATCTTTGTGGCCCTCCACTGGACTCTCTTTAGATGTTCTCTGTCTTTCTTGAACTGAGGAGCCCAGAACTGGACACAACAGTCCAGATGCAGCCTCACCAGGACAGAGTAGAAGGGGGGGGATCACCTCCACCAACCTGCTGGCTATGCTCTTTTCAAAGTACCCCAAGATGTCATTGGTCTTCATGGCCACATGGGCACGCTGTTGACTCATGGTCAACCTGTTGTTGGCCATGCAGGACACCCAAATCCTTCTCCACAGAGCTCCTTTCCAGCAGATCAGTCCCTTAACCTGTACTGATGCACACAGTTATTCCTTTCCAGATGTAGGACTCCATACTTGTCCTTGTTGAACCTCATAGAGTTCCACCCAGATCTCTAGCCTGTCCAGGTCTTGCTGAATGGCAGCACAGCCTTCTGATGTGTCAGCCATTCCTCCCAGCATTGTATCATCAGCAAACTTGCTGAAGGTGCGTTCTATCCCTTCATCTTGATCATTGATGAAGATGTTGAACAAGACTCGACGCGGTACTGACCACTGCAGAACTACAGGTCTCCAGCTAGACTCTGCTCTGCTGAGCACAAGACTCTGAGCTCTGCTACTCAGCCAGTTCTCAATCCGCCTCACTGTCCTCTCATCTATCCCGCACATCCTAAGCTTACACACAAGGATGTTATGGGATACAGTGTTAAAACCCTTTCTGAAGTCAAGGTACATGACATCCACTGCTCTCCTCTCATCTACTCAGCCAGTCATGACATCATAGAAAGCTACCTGATTGGTCAAGCATGATTTCCCCTTGGCGAATCCATGCTGACTACTCCTGAGAACCTTCTTTTCTTCCACTTGCTTGGAGATGACATCCAGAATGAGCTGTTTCATCACCTTCCCAGGGATGGAGGTGAGGCTGACTGGCCTGTAGTTTTCCGACTCCTCCTTCTTGCCCTTTTTGAGGACTGGAGTGACAGGACAGGAAAGCTTTCCTCCAGCCCTCTGGCACCTTTTCCATTTTCCACGACCTTTCAAACATGATCGAGAGCTGCTTGGCAGTCACTTCTGCCAGCTCTTTCAGCACTTGTGGGTTCATCCTGTTGGGGTGCATGGATTTATGTGTGTCAAGTTTGTCCAGAAGATCTCTGATCGGATCCTCCTCAACAAAGGAGACATCTTTCTTCTGACTCTCTTATCTCCACTGTCTGGAATTTCTGAGGGTCATTCTTAGCAGTAAAGACTGAAGCAAAGAAGGCGTGTAGTAGCTTTGCCTTCTCAGTGTCCTCCATTATTAGGGCACCCACATCATTCACCAGCACACTCACATGGTTCCTAGTCTTTCTTTTGCTACTGACATACTTCAAGAAGCTTTTCTTGTTGTCCTTGACCTCTCTCACCAGATTTAATTCCAAGTGGGCCTCAGCTTTCCTTGTGGCATCCCTGCTTGCCTTGGCAGTGTTCCTACATTCCTCCCACGTGGCCAGGCCCCTTTTCTACATTCCATAGACTTTCTTCTTCCGTTTGAGTTTTTCCATGAGCTTCCTGCTCCTCCATGCAGGTCTCCTGCCACCTTTGCCTGATTGCTTACTCTCAGGGATGCACTGATCTTGAGCTTGGAAGAAGTGGTACTTGAATGTCAACCAACTCTCTTGGGGCCCCTTCCCTTCCAATGCTCTGACCCATGGCATGCCTCCAAGTGGGTCCTCAAAGAGGTTAATACCTTCCTTTTAGGTTTATTTCTCACATCCTGAAGTAATGTGCACTCATAACTGCCTTACTGTGCACTTGTCAAGTTCTGTGGAAGTTTAGCTGCTAGAGAAGTTAATTCTTCTCCTTGTGGAATATGCCATTGATGGTTTTATGAAGTGCACTCTCATTTTGAAACAATTAGTCCTAAGAAATGTAATTGAATGAAGTTGAATTCATGAGGGAGGTAAACACCAGGGATGGAGAAGTGCTACTTAAAATAAGGGACAATGTTGGCTCATGAACTAATGGCTGTATGTTGGCTTTGAATAAATTCAAGCTGGAAATTGGAAGAAGGTTCCTAATTGTTTGAGCAGTGAGGTTCTGGAATGGTTTTTCAATCAGGGCAAAACATAATCACTCTTAGGAAGGAGTTTGCCTCATGAAAAAGATTATGTTATAAGTAGCTTGTCATATATGGGGAATGGACTGAAATGGATGGTCCTGCCTTAAGTGTACACTTAAGGAATTTGTTTATGGTATTGATTCTACTTTTACCAAACCAGAAATTTCTCCTTATTTGTTCTGATGGACGCATACATCTCATTCATATTGGTTTTAATGACAGTATCATCCCTCCTAGCTGTATGCAGGTTGATGTATTAATTCTTAGGGGTCAAATTGGAGTCTCTCAGTTACCTGTATGAAAGGATAGAAAGTTAGATACAGAGACAGTTAGAAGCTGAAAGTTTCTTGCATCTCAGTTCCCTGAATGTACACAAAGTTTTATAATTTTGCTGTCTGACAATGTATGTGGATTTAAAAGAACTATTTTTTTCTCATTACTATTACTCATTGTAGTACAAACCAAACTAGCTTTCTAAAAATGGCACTAGAACATTCTTCTTGAGTAGTTCAAATGTTGCTGACTGTAATCTAAAGTACTGATAAAACTGAATGTATTTGTATTTGTGTTTAGCCCATTTTTGCCATATCTGTCTACCGTGTTTAAATAAATTGAAGTACAATAGCAAGGAAATGAAAAATTTCTTATTAATAGTGTCTGTAGTCTTACTTGTACAGTGACCCACTCCAGTGGCTTGTACTACCTCTACTGCTGACTGTGGTAAACATGATTTCCTATTGATTCAGTCCACAGACCATATTTCTAAACTATTTTGCACTAGAACTTGATTTCTATTCTTGCTTTACTTTTTTTTTTTTTCATGCTGAAAACTAACCAGCTTCTGAGTTGCTGTCAGGCAGTAGTCTTAAAGGTTACTGAGTGACTTGCAGATACTTGAGAACTGGCAGTCTTTCTGCAGTTTTTCCTGTCTCCTTATGCAATCCTGGCATCTTATTTCATGTGTATTTTTACCAAAATGTCAAGTTATTTCTTGAATTACTCAGAAAGAACACTACTAGTTGAGTTTTCTTAGTTTTCTTGTATTCTGTGCCATTCTTTTACTTTATTTAGTTTGACACTTAGTGGTGCATGGTTTGATCCAATCCTTTCTGAAAGTCATACTATGAAAACTGAATTGGTATCTATTTAAATAAAAAGTTATCATCAATAATTGTCAAAAAAGTAATTCATCTGCCCACTCAGAAATGAGCATTTAATTGTAGAGGTAGATAGTGAATGTATTTACTGGGCTGTGTCAGATGAGCACTTGACATAATGAGTCTATTTAAAAGTTTTCTTTGAGGCTTATCATCCATGATGTTGAGTAGCTGCTTGAGTGTCCTGGTGGCAGGACACAGCAGAAGGCCTGTTATTACTTCAACATGTTAAAAAGAAAACACTCCTTAATGAAAATACATTTTTATTTTGTTAGTCTATGCTAAGATGTGCCTGTGTATTAAGGGTGCACTCTATTAACCTTTCACTTGCAGAATTGGATTAGTATATGGAATGGAGCATCAGAGGGTCTTTCAAGATGGAGCTGAAACAATCCCTTGTGTAGTGCATGAAAGGCTGGCCTTACGCCATCTGGCAATTTCTTTGATCATATTTCTCTTCTGGGAAGGTGGTTTTTATCATACTAGACTCTTACAGGTATTTTCAATAGACTATTATGAGTGAAACAATTAAACACAGTAACAGACTTTCTCCATTTGATTTGTTGGTGATTATTATGGAGGCTTCATTCTGAAGTAAATTTGTTTAACAACAATAGCATCTAATTAAATCAACTAATTAAATAACATAGTCTGGAAAAAGAGGGGAAAAAAAAAATAAGCAGCCTTATTTCCTTCCTGGAAAAATTGAATTTAGGAAGAGATTCTATATTCATGTTTTATTTACAATTGTAAATGCACATTTTTCATCAATATTTTCTGACAGGTTTGTATTGGATTTAGGCCCAGAAGATTTTCTGCAAATGCAAGGTTTCCAGAAGTTATTGTTTTAGTGATTTTTTTTTCACAGTGTATTATAAATGGCTTGTTTTCTTTACTGATTTCATTTCATTCTATCTGAAGACATGCTCTGCAGATTAATGAATTCCTACTGGGTTCAGCCCCAGTTAGTTTAGCCATTTGTGAACTGTTCTTATTTTTGATGTGGTTGGGGACTACAGCTTTGAGTCCTTTATGTTTGGAACTAAAGATTTATAATCTGTGCAGTCTTCATTCACCAGTCTGGCATAAACACACAGCATGTTGTCTCTCCTGGTGATAAATAACCTTTAGGATATAGCACTTCACTTCCAAGCGTGTCTTAGTAGTTAATAGTCTTTAATAGATGCACTTGAAGATGTTTTTTTGTAACTTCAGAGTGATACTTGCTTTCATTTGCAAACAGAATGAGTAATAATGATTTACATCAATACACATTGAAATAATTTAAAAAATAAATTCTCACCTAGAAGAGGAATAGGAGGAAACCTTTTTTTTTTTTCCTGTGGTATGACTTTTTAGATTTTTTTTTCTTGCCAGGGTGAATTTTATTAATGTCACAGATATTGCATAAATGTTGTAAAACAAAATTTAATTTAAAGGAACACAGAAAATTAGAGCAAATGGCTGGAAGGAAAAAAAAAGAAAAGGGCTTTTAGAAGGGCACATAACCTAGCTTTGTTGCTGCTGCTATCAGTGATAAAATTCTATCGGCAGTTAACGGGATGTTACTGTGGCTGAGTGAAAGGGACAGTTAACTTCAAATTTTAGCTTAACCTGAATGTCTTCATAGGTTCCATCTTGTATGAATATCTATTAGGTTTGGAATCTCTTAACCTTGGGACAGCTTAGTAGGAGGAAGGTGGAATGTGGTCTTCATCAGTGTCTTGTCTTCTGAAGTACTATGGTTTTTCTCTGTGCTTATACAGATTTTGTTTTCCATCAGAGAGAGATATACATCTTAAAACACATAATTTTCTATTCTGCTATATATTTATCTACACAGTAAGCTCCTTGAGGTTCTCTTATTTTTAGACCCTCTAGTGAGGTCATAATCTCATTTGAAAATCAGGTGGCTGTATTGTCAGGTAAATGAGATAGTGGTAAGTGACTTTGGATGTGCCTGTCTGCCCTGCAGTTATATTGTGGTTTCTGTGATGCTGCTTACTGGAATATGTTACTTCTCATGCAGATGTACTTGTTCTCAACTATTAAATGGAGAACCAAACACTTTTAATGTGGAAAGTTTATGCCAGAGCAGTTTGTAAGGACTGTTTATGCTGCCCTTTTTTCCCCAGACGCTGTGCATTGCAAGATAATTGTTATAACCATTGAACATAGGAAAAAAAACAAGACCTAATGGAATAGTTCACAAGAAGAATAAGATCCAAGAACAGGAAGAAATTCCTGACTGACAGTGGAAGAAGCAATTTGTTCCTTGCATGTTTTGTTGAGAATTTTTTTGCACCCAAATATTTCCACTGAAATGCTTCCAGTGCTGGTGGTAGACTTAGTTACTGGTCATACAGCAGGCAGGCATATTAAGGTTGTCCAATGTATTATTTAAAATTGAACTTTTTTTATAAAACTTTTTTTCCCCAAAAAGTTCCAAACCCCAAGAAACCCTATTGTTGTTCCTTATAGTAGTTTGTAATCAGACATTTCTGTCTTGGCAGGGTAACTCAATAGGAGATAATTATTCTGTTATGCTACAAAAATTCAGACATAACAATGACTGTAGTCCATGTGGTTCTGGTCCCGTTTCTCTACAAGGGCTGCTCCAAAAGTATTGCCTCCTATTTTATTATGTTTGCCTATGACAACAGATGTGGATGTTGGTGGCATGATAGTAGAGGTTGAACCTTCCTACCAATATTCCTTTCCATTTTGTTGCCATGTGACAGATGGCAGCAGTGGGGCACTCTGACGAAATAGCATCTGACATGGAAGTGTGTATGAAGCAAAGGTGCGGAATTGAATTCCTCCATGCAGGAAAAATGGCACCCACAAATGTTCACTGATGCTTGCTGAACGTTTGGGGAGACCAAACAGTGAATGTGAGCACAGTGAGGTGATGTGTGGTGCGTTTCAGCAGCGGAGACAATGACGTGAAAGAAAAGGCATGTTCCAGACAGCCATACGCAGTCGTCACACCACAAAATGATGTGTCTTGATCAGCTCATCCATTTAGCTCATCATTAACAAATCAGCTAATGGTGGTGGCTATGTTGAAAAATTGTGTTTTGTAGCTGAGGATTTGCTCTGTCAAATAGTGTTGTCGTACTTTTTGTATCTGTTGTAGTTTCCATGGAATAAATATGAGGCATTACTTTCAGAGGAACCTACATAAAATTAGGTATTTTAAGTATTTATTTCTGATAATAAATAACTATGGAATACCACATTAAATTGAATTTGGAGAGCTGGATACAGTGATCATGAGTGCTTCTTTTGTTTGAGAATAAAACCGTGGGTTTAGTCGTCTCTTAGTCTCAAACAAAAGAGCTTCAAATTCATTGTCTGCTGAACAGAGAAGAATTAAATAATTAATTGAAATTTGTTCTATTTTAGTACAATTCCTGTTGTTTTAACATGAATGGTTAAGGTGACCTGTATAGACTTAATTCCTATTGTGAAGTATTTGAAGTTGCTGTAGCCCTTTGTCTTCAACAAATCAGTCTCTTGTAGCAAAGTACAAGAAGCGAGGATAATATTCAAAGTTTAACCTTTTCACTGTAAATGATGTTTATTACATTGTATTGACTTTAAATGCACTCATTGAAGATGCTTGAATACATTTTACTCTCTGAGTAAGTCTAATGCTAAGAGTAAAATACGTCTGTACAACAGACTGTTTTACATGGATGATGTTTGTTTCAAACACAGCGGCTTAGATATTCTATGTCATTGAATGAAGTCTTGTGCTATCACAAACAGCAACATTTATATAATCATTTTTGAGTATTGATCAGGCTTCAGATTGTGTTTTCAGTTTTGTACGTGGGTCTCAGAGCTTGCCCTACTGAGAATCTGTAGTATGTAATTCAGTAATGCATAATATTAGATGCAAGTGCTCTGAAAACAAGCAAACAAAAAAATGAGCATTGACAGTACATTATAAAAATATTTAATCTTTTACATCCTTTCTTTTTGGCTACATCCTGAAATTCATTCTTATCCTGAAGAAAAATTTTCTTTCAAAATGTGAAACCACATTAGCTGAATAATGAAGATCTTACATAAACTTCAGGCTGCATTTTTTAAGAACTAAAACGTCAAAGGCCCACATATGTCTCCACAGACTTCTTCAAATAATTTGCCATGTGCCTCTCTTAAGAAAAACCCCTGTAGGTTAGGTTAGGATGACACAGCTAGGATGACATTTGCGGTCTTCCATTTTTCTTAGGGTTTGTTAGATGTTTTGTCCATGACAAATGTTTCCATTTATCTAGTTGTGATTGATAGGAAGATTTTCTCCAGGCAAGAGAACTTCATGCAAATAATAAAAACACATCTTAATTGTGTAAAAATAAAAATAAAAATAAAAAAATCAGAAAGTCACTTCTATGAAACTGTTAAGAGCAGCTTTGTTTTAATGCCTACTGAGAAACATGGCAGTGAAGTACGCTTTGACTGCTTCAGCAAGACCTTGAAACTAGCACGTTGACCTTGATGACAGCGTCCAGCACTTGTGTTGGGATGTGGCGGGTGGCTGGTTGTTGTTAAAATTCATCTTCTCAAATGCATCCCCTGAATTTCTGCTATTAAGGAAAAAGAACAGTGAAAACGTGTGCCTTCCTTAGTACCAACTATTTTAACCCTCTCTTGGATACAGGAAAACAAAACCAGCTTCTACCGTCTCTTCAAAGTGCTAAAAGCCTCAGCTGTCACAACTTTCAGCTTTCTTTTGACAAATTATGTAACGACATCTCATATTCAGTGTGAACAAAAATAGGTTAGAAAACTGTCCATTTACATGGGATTAATGACAAAAGAGTATTGGACAAGAGAAAAGAGGGACTTGAGGATGGTGGTGCTGCTTTATTTTGTGTCTGCTGCGGGATGATAAAGGACAGAGTGGCATTTTTACTATGTCTTCATTTATTTTAGTTTTGCTCTTGGCCATTTAAGAAGATAGTAGAGTATCACTCTGCAAAATGAAATTAGCAGTTTTGATAGTGGCTAGTTACTGTGAAAATATCCTTGCTGGTTCTCCTGTGGAGTAGCTTCAGTAGCTTGCCTTCCTAACTGTTCTTAACAGCATGAATCTTGATTTTACTGTGTGGAAGCAGACTTTGTCACAGCAGGGACAAGGCAATGTGCATGTGTAGCTGCAAAAAAGCTGAAGGAGTCCCAAATCACTGCAGTCTCTACAGGGTCCACCTTTATGCTTCAGTAATTTTTCTATCCATTAAGATAACTCCATCAGTGTAATGGAGTTTTCATATACTGATTTGGAAAGGGAAATCTAAGTTCAGGGGAAAAAAATGAACAGTGTGGAAGAAGTGAAAAGCAAGGAGTTAGGATGCATAAAACCGAGATCTTATCTACATGAGCTGCATGACGTATATGTTGTATTTAGACACACAAGATATATAGATTGTTATTACAGGTCACTGCAGAAAACCAAGGCTCTGCAAACTTTGCTTAACTGTGTTGCGTGCTTAAGTTAATATAGGTCAATACCAGATAATCAAAACCTGTGAGTCAGGTGAAAAATGTTCTGAAAAGGATTTTATTCCCTCCTAGTTAAGATTTTTCTGGAAGCATTAGGCAAGAACAATGTGATGCTGTTTTTGTTTTAAAATGTGAAAGCAGGTTTTATTAACAGCTCGTACTTACTTTCAGAGAGACTGTTAATACCGTTCCTCAATAGACATGTATTTGCATTTAATTAAATACAAACCAAAAATTAAACAGCACAAACTACTGTACTTTCTTGCATTGTCATAATAAAATATCTTCTTGGAGGTAATAGGAGATTATCATGAGCAGGAATGTTACTTATTTACTTATTTCTTTTTTTTCCATTTACCAATTTATTAGCCTTCATGAATAGAACAGATCTGGCAGAAGAAATGAATAGCAGTAATAGAAGTAATCACTTCATATGGTGCTGGAGAGAGCTGTGTGTTGAAATCGTGTGAAAATGCTATTTCTAAGAATGAGTGTGAACTGTGATGTTATGCACTAGTTTGATGCATGTGTGTTTTCCCCTCTGATTAAATTTATTTGTTCCCAAAGAAAAATCTTTAATTTTCCTGTGAATATTTGTGGTCTTTGACTGTGGTGAGTCTGTCAGGATATTTTTTTCAGGTTTTGATTAACATGGAAAGATTTGGTGTTCACGTGTAGTGCAAAGGAATTTTTTCCTGTAGCTATGTAAATTCAATTTATCTATTTTCTTTTATACATCTCCATTGGCTTTATAAAATAATGGTACAACATTATATTCTTGAATGCAGTTCTCTCGAGTGGTTTAAGGTGAACAAAGCATGAAGCAGTTGTCTTTGTGTTTTCAAAGTGTAACAACATCCAAAAAATTATGATATAAGCCTTTCAACCTGGATCTGTGCTGAAAGGGGTGATACAGTCAAACACTCAAAGTGTTGCTACATATAATTCTCTAGCCACATCACAGCAAATTTTCTATTCTTACAGATTATTTAAGAGCAATTCATTGGGCCCCAAGCAACTTTGAATACATTTGAAAAGACAATATTCTGAGTGGAAGTAAAACACACTGAAGTGAAGCCCCAACTTGAAACAGCAAATGCTACTTCAGAGTAGTAATATGTTCATACAGAGAAGGTTGCTGTTATAAAGGCAGGAAAATGTTATTTTTTCTAGGTTTTTAAGTGCTGAGGGAAGACTTTTAAATAGAGTAGACGGCCTTAGACATCAGTATCTACTGATGCTGGCTCTGCAACATAACATCAGTTCTGAGGCAGAACAAATAGTTTCTTGCCTACTGCAATGTGGCAACGATGGATTTTTGAATGCTTGACTTGAAGCCCTAGAGATATGCTGTACAGTGAACTCAGCAGGAGTTTTAATAATGTAGACTGTAGGAATGATGAGCAATGGCCAATAATGTTAGGACTGAATAGTGTATGGTGGGGAGAAGTTATGCGCGGAAAGTTGCAGTTCAACGAACTTAGTCCTACAGTTCAAGTATGTGAATTTGGTACAGTTGCATTAGAGGCTGATTGTAGCTATTAGCCGTTGTACAGAGTAAATGCTTTTAGAAAGGTGTACTTTTCTACTTAAACAGATTGTTGATGTATATATACATATGTACATATTTAGCATCTCAGTAGAGTGCGTATCTGTTCTGTGTTTGGAATTGGTGTTGCTTTGTTATTGCACAGGCAGAGTTGGATTAAGATCCAGCATGCTGTTTTCTCTTATCCCTCCACTTGCTTTCTTCCATTCTTACCTCAGAGGAATGCAGGATCTCAAGACCTGTCTTATTTCCCCATCAGAAACAAAGCTTGCATTTAAGGACTAGTTAACACTTATAGAGAAAGAGGACATTGTTCTTGAATATGCTCTGCATTATGGTACCATTTGTATATGAGTTAGAAATGTTAAGGAAGTTAGTCCTATTAAAACATATGGTTCTTGTGTGAATTTCTATTCAAAATGGAATGGATTAGTGATAATTTCCTCAACTCAGAACCATGCAATGCAGTTTACCTTTTCTACTACTCTAGAAGGCTTTCTTGTTGTCCTTGACCTCTCTCACCAGATTTAATTCCAAGTGAGCCTCAGCTTTCCTTGTGGCATCCCTGCCTGCCCTGGCAGGGTTCCTATATTCCTCCCACATGGCCAGGCCCCTTTTCCACATTCCGTAGACATTCTTCTTCCATTTGAGTTTTTCCATGAGCTTCCTGCTCATCCATGCAAGTGGTCAGTTTGATTAATAATGAAGTACTTTAGGGTTCTTACTAATTTTGTATGGATACCTGTGTGGCGACCAGGGTAGCCTTAACAGTATTTAGCTTTAATAGACCATGCAGAGCCCTGATCCTGCACTTCTTGCACATCTCAAATTCCTGTGCAGTTTGCAGTCATTCATACTCTGTGGCTTTGTTCATTCCTGCTTTGATACGTTACTGTTTCTGGATTTAAAATAGGAGTACTCTGCAGGACTAACTGTAACAACACAGTGTCTAGAATTTTCTGATGTTTTGTGGGTGACTGATTTCTGCAAATTGTTATATGCGTATTCTCCATGTTTACTTTATGTATACTGTGCACACATGGTTAAACACCGGCTTTGATGCTGTCTATCTAGCTAAATGTTATTGCACTTTAAAGAAATGAAAACCTTTCTTATCTCTGTCTTCACTCATATTCTCAGCTAAGAATCTTCTATTACTGCAAGTAAAGCTGAAAATAGTATTTTATTCTGCCATTTCATTGTCTGATAACTCATGACTCTTGGTGCAGGGTATTTGACAAGATTAGTTGTATCATTAACCTCTTTTTGCTACTCTCATTACCAGTATTTATTTTAAAATCCACTTGCAAGGAGGTAGTATGGGCTCTTGCGTGTGGAAGCTATTGGATATCTTTTTAACCACTGAAAGCCACACTCAAGTACTGCAGTGATGCAGCCTTAGTCAAATACAGTTCTGGAGTAAATATTACAAATTGTGACATTCAATTGGACTGGAAAAAGTACTGCATAATGTCTGAGGAATAAGTCTCTGTATACTTAAGACAATAATTCATTGAGTTACCACATTTTATAAGTTCTACTTTCCCAATAAACAGAATGTTCTTCACTGAAATAGTGCCATTATGTGTGTTGTGATTTAACCCCAACAGGCAGCTCAATACCACATAGTCACTTGCTCATTCTCCACAGGTGGGACGAGGGAGAGAATTGGAAAAGTGGAAGTGTGAGAACTCATGGGTTGAGATAAAGACTGTTTACTCATAAAGAAGAAGCTGAGCATGTAAAAAAAGAAAAGCAAGGAATGCATTCTGTACTTCCCATTGGAAAGCAGATGTTCAGTCACTACCAGGAAAGCAGCGCTCATCACATGTAGCAGTTTCTTGGGAAGACAAAGCTATCACTTTGAATATCCCCCCTCCTTCCTCCTTCTTTACTCCAGCTTGTATTTCTGAGCATGATGCCATATGGGGTGGGATATCCCTTTGGCTGGTTTGGATCAGCTCTTCTGGTCCAGTCTCCTCCCAGCACCTTGTGCATCCTCAGTTCCTCACTTATGCAAGTTACAAGTAGCCTTGTTGTTCAGTGCAATCTTCCTCCTTCACAGGCAGTGGCTTCCTCACAGAAAGTTCTGCCAGGCAGTCTGAGTACAGCTGATTCTAACACAGTTACATAACTTCGCACAAATACAAAGGATTTGGTACGTTACTAAGGGTAACAGAAACCGCTAATGCAGGTGCATGCGTTATTCTGTATGCATTATTTTAGCTCAAATGTACTAATTCATTTGTGTGTATTAATACATAAATAACATCAATTTAATCTCTAATGAAAACTATGTCTTGTATTCAATCAGCAGTGGATTAATTTGATTTTGAATGATTTTATAAAGACATGAATCACACATGCATTATGTAATGTGCATAAGTAGTGTATATAAGATCCAAATCTTGTGGCACATATCAAAGTATTTAGATTTTTGAATTATGTGGAAATACAGATTTTGATTATAAGCAGCAGATGACTTCACTTCCAGATATGGAAATATTTGTGATTCTTGTTTTGTTTCCTTTGTTTTGGAATATCAAGCATGCATAGGCATTGTCTTCTGGAATAAGGAAAACATTCCATATCATAAGAAGTGTGTTTGCTTAGATGTGAATAAAAATCAATCAACAATACAATGGTAGCATTTTTTTCAAAAATAATGTCATGAAAGACTAAAAATTGACTAAAATGTGACCGTGAGGCTTTTTGAGCTGTAATAAATAAAACACTAATCTTGAAAATTTAATTTTGTAGAGCCAGAAGTCAAGAAGAAGCCTAATGTGATTACTTGGTGAAATGCTTTGTGCAAAATGGGTGTTTGGAATACTGAATTGCAAGAAAATGTAAAAATATGTTGTAGTTAAAATTGGGACGTTAAAACACAGGGGAAAGTATATTGAGTGAACAAAGTATATTTCTGTCATGGTAAACACAAAATTAAACTGCAGGAGAAAGCAATGAGACTTTTTATCAAATATGAAGTTAAACAATATAATATTTAGTACGACAATGTTTTAAATAGGAAATACAGCAAAGTTAAGCTACTACAAATATTTATCTGGACTTACCTAGATTTGTTTTGTATCTTTCATGTAGATGCTATTTAATGAACAAGAAAAAGGCAAAATAATAGATATTTAGCAGATATGAGAAGAGCTAAACATATTCCAGCTCTAATTCCAGTGGATTTTACACTGGTCTCCTTTCACTTAAACCAAGTAAATTAATTCCTTGCATGAATTAAATAATGCCAGACTAGGAGAAATTATTCAGTTTGTAAGCATTTGTTATGGCAAACAGATTTGCTTCACCTAATTGTGATCCACTCGTGGAACCATAAACAGAAGAAATGCAATAGCTGACTAACTGGCTTTTGACTGACTTGCAGGTCAGATATTTTTCTTTGAAAGGTTGTCTCAGCAGTAGGACAGAAGCAGGAGTTTTACTGTAGTGAGTGTCCTCAGTATGACTGATTCTTGCTGGACAAGGCCAGTGTTTGACATTTGGAGAAACTCTGGTCTTGTCTTGAATAGGAATGACCAGATTTTGAAAGAAACAAGGTGATGATGAATGTACTTGGAACAAACCTATAGGAGAGCTTCTTATTCAAAGCTGTGATTTAGCAGAAATACTCTGCTTTCTTGGAATTTCTTTGCTTAGCTGTTTAAGCAGCTAGTAAACTTCACTATGTACTACCACAATTAGTGACAGCTTCTTCTAAGAATTGTAAATTGTATTAGAATGAAAGGAACACTGAATCGACAAGGCAGAAATACCATTGCTCTTACACAAGCAGTCATTTGCAAGGGAGTAATGGGTTGCACTTCACTTGAATTTAGATGTGTGTGGTTTAGCATTATTTCTAAAGATAAATAGAGAAGACAGCTGTGTTATATCATTTGTACAGATGCTTTTTTTGAGTAATCAGATTCATTCACTTTCTCCTTAGGACTAGGCTTTATATTTTGATATATTTCCCCTTATTTGTGCTCTTTATAGCCACCTTCACCTCTGTAATTCATGATGTGATTGGAATTCAAATGTCTTCTTCATACAACTAAAATTATACAATCAGTGTGGAAGTTCAGTGCTTAATTTTTCAACTTTTATCTACATGCCCTGGTCAGACCTCAGCTGG